>OY982533.1:12951200-13551200 GCA_963859965.1 Ceramica pisi | reverse complement strand
ATGCCGCTCCTCCGCCGTATGGTGCCTTCCCCTGGGGTGGCGGCGGTGGCGTCTGGCCACCCGGATCCCTGCCTCTACCACCCGGAGTACCTGGCCCTCCGTCAGGAGTACCACACCCCGACCATAATCAAGGGTTCCTCACCTCTGGACGAGGGCTAATTGGTAATTTTTTTTGAGCCTATTATTTAATTATGAAGTTCAAGCGTAGTGATTCTATTGTATGAATTGATATTGAATCTTCACATAAATTCCGTGACACTTTTTACCCTGAATTCCTAATCATTCGTGACTGTTTTTGCCGAAACAGACGTAGACGGCGACGACTCCGGCTCTCTAGACGGCGAACAACCGAAGTTCAGACGGAACCGCACGACTTTCAGCCAAGATCAGCTCGAAGAACTGGAGAAGGAATTCGAGAAATCACACTACCCATGCGTCTCTACGCGAGAACGACTGGCATCCAAGACGTCGTTATCAGAAGCGCGAGTTCAGGTAACGAACTCTAATTTACTTGACCCCTTGCATAATTACATAAATTCATAAAATTCGAGACAGTCAAAGATGTCAAATCAAAGTTGCCACTTTTTGTCAATTTGCATTAATTTGAATTTGTTAACACTGTGAAGACAGAATACTAATCTTTTTTATTTACCGTTACTGACAGGTTTGGTTTTCCAACAGACGAGCCAAGTGGAGACGCCACCAGCGCATGAACCTTCTGAAGCGCGGTGGCGGCTCACCCCCGCACCGCCTTCCCCACTCCCCCTCCCGCTCGCGCTCGCGCTCCCTCTCCCCCGCGCGCGTCTCCTACCATACTCCGCAGATGGGCGGCGAGAATAGCGCCTTCAAAGCTCTCTCGCACCAGGACACCAACGCCTTGAAGGCTTTTGCGCACCAACAGTTCGACGCCAACGCACTGAAAGCGCTGTCGCAGCAGACAAATTTCGACGGAAGCGCTTTTAAGCCTCATCCTGCTTTAGAAAACAGCGCGTTTAAGTCGCTTGTACCACATTCAGCGGCTGCAGCACTCTTGGCGGCGCAGTCCATCCAGTTGGCACGGGGATACGAGTCACACTCGGACTCGGACGAGGAAATCAACGTGCACGACGAGAGCGACGGCGAGGAGCGGCGCACGCGCACCTCGCGCTCGGCGTCGCCGTGCCGGCCGCGCGCCACGTCCAACGACCTACCACTACAACTAACTAAGCACGATCGTTGATACAGTCATTATCATTAATTTATTTACATTTTACCTACATAAAGTATTACAATTATCATTCCTATCGAATGTCCATGTTCCGAATAATTATTTAAATTAAGATTCTAGAGTGCTAATACTCCAGTTAGTTTGTAAATTAATGTAAATACCTATGTAGATATTGGAGTTGTTAATTAGTGTAAAGAAGACGAGAACGATTAATTTTAATGATGCACAAACTATCCCGTTTAGTAGGTACATAAGAGAATAGTTGGTGATTTGTTGAACTGTTTGATCTGGGGTACACATGGCAAAAATGAACTCGATTCAATGGATATTGTAATGGTTAAGGTGTATAGTTGTAAATAAAGTTAGACCTTCGCGACTGAAGTTGCTCCGTGAACCCTAGCAACACGTACTAGTAATAGACATGGATACCAACTGGTTTGTATTAAGTTGTTGTGATACTTCGAGGGAGTATACCAAAGTATTATTATCAATGGCAAAAGTATGGTTTCAGGAGAAAAAAGTTCCTAACGCTTTTCATATCTACCGAATACAAAATTTATACATATTTACACGAATTTTAGATGATGACAAACATTTGAAAAGTATTTGTCAGACAGTGAATTAGGTCACTAAAGTTTTAAATTCGGCACTATTTTATAGAATTCGTTAATATCGGGCACTTTGCATTCCAACGATGTCCCAAGTTGCCCTAAGTAGTTATTTTTGTAAATATTGTTACAATCGAGCGTTGTATACTATTTATTGCTTAAAAGAATAATAATTATTGTAAAATATAGGAGACAGTTTACATGCGTACCTAAATATTACAAAAATACGAAAATAAATAATTAATTACAAAGATTTGTTTTCCTTTACCTTTTCTATTTGAAATTAGTTTGCACTAGTCTAGATCAGAGATGACAGAGACAAATTCTACGATGATGCAGCGAGCTTACCGAGAAGGAGCCTGTCAACACGTTTGAAAACGCTTAGTGCGACCCCGCACCGCCCCACTTGGTACTTACTTTTAAAACATGAAACATTTCTAACTAACATAAAACATATTTTGGGTTTAAATTAACTAGACTGAAGAAGAAAACTTTTTACACTTTTGAAGGTCCATCAATGAGGATGAATAGATGTGTTTTTACAGGGAGGCATTTGTAAGTATTTCATAGATACTAATACTACCACTAAGAAAACAACGCATGACATAATTAATAAAGCCTCTACCTTGTTGACTTTTTATTTTGTGAAGGCCCGCTGGTTCAAATACTGCAGCAAATAGGGCTAAGAGCCCGAAGTTTAAAAAAAAGACATATTGGCGTAGGAAAACGTAAAGTACTTTCACTACGTTCGAAAACATCGTCGAAGGTTTTTAAAAGCTTTGATAGTAGCTATTATTGTGTCCAACATGTAACTCATTGGATACATACCGACTATACGAATATGACAATGATTTCCTGGTAACAAAGCTTTATTGCCAGTAAACTTCATTCAGAAAACTAATTACAAGAGAAAGGCAATATTTATTAAAATTAGGGTAGGTAAAACACTTATATAATAATTGTATCCTTTCCAAGAGAGTTGAAAACACTTAATTCTTTACAAAAAAGTGGCTTCAAATCCGGCAATCCGTCGGTTATTAAATTCACAAGTGATAGAGTTATGATACACCCTATGTCTGTATCGCTACCACAATTATCTCTTTTTTCCCGATTCTCTCCTTCCCGGATATCGACAATCAAGTTGGTGAAAGCTGATTGGAGTTAGCAGAAAAACCTGATTGGAGTAACAATGGATGTCCGTCATAAAGCTCTGCATCTCCACGTACCAATCATACCTACACAAGTCTACAGTTATAAAACTAGTATACACCTTAATTCGGTCGGCTTTCTGAAAACTGCTAACACTTTGTCAGTGCCAGTGTCAGCATGCGATAAAGCCTGGGTTCAATAATGGTAATTGAATTATCTCTGTAGAACAAATCGCGTCGCACCTATCCGCGGGAGCTTAAAGAACTGTAGTGCGAAATCTCACCGTATAAACATAAGTAAAATGAACGTGAAGTGAGCTGTCAATCCATTATAATAAGATGCAATAACAACCGGTCGATTCTGTAAACATGCCGAAGTGAAGGCTTGGGTGAAGTGATCGCTCCACCTCTGCAGTGTGATTCTGTTAACATGTCGAAGTGAAGGCTTGGGTGAAATGATCACGAAGTGTGCTTTAATTTCATATTGATTGGCCGGATTGACGGCTCACGGCGTGATCACTTCGCCCAAGCCTTTTGACTTCGACATGTTTATAGAGTAGTGCGATTCTGTAAACATGTCGAAGTGAACACTTAGGCGAAGTGAACGACAAGTGAGCTGTCAAACCATAAACACAAGATGGTATGACAGCTCACTTGTCGTTCCCTCCACCTAAGTGATCACGGTGCGATGTCAATAGAATCGACCGGCCTGTTTTTGTTATTAGGATGTAGCCTATGTGTCAACTTATTTTTATTACAGTTAGTTTTACATATATTTACTTTTATGTGTACTGTGCGAGTCCTGAATAAACATTTTTCTTTCTTTCTTTCTTTTACTTCATGCTCACTCCACCTCAGGTTGATTCTGTAAACATATCTATCGAAGTGAAAAACTTGGATGAAATGATCACGAAGTGAGTTTCATTTCATATTGATTGCTTGGATTGACGAACACGAAAGTAGCTCTGATAAAAGTTCGAATTATTAATATTAACCTTATGGTAGTATTTAGGGCGGATTTCATCAATGAAATTGGACGCGATCAGCATATGAACCACTTTTACGAGCTGTCAGTGTCATTGTTTTCTATGGAAAAACTATAATAATACAATGACAACTCTTGAACGCAGTTTAGATGTACTGATCGCGATCAGCTTCATTGGTGAAATCCGCTCCAAGAGTTCTAGAGGGACAAGTCTCTATCTAGGCTTTGCTGAAGTCTCCTTTTCGTGCCGGTATTAGCCACTTTTTTTTCTATTGATAGGCATACGTTTGACCGCTACGTGATGTTAAGCGATGATGCGGTCTAAAGTAGAACACGCTTGCCTAGAAATAACCTATTCACTCTTGACTTAAAGACTCCCAGGTTGTAGCTATCATGAAACACAGACTCAGGCAGGGAATTCCACTCCATAGCTGTACGCACAATGAATGTATTCCCAAAACGTTTTGTGCGTATAGGTGGGATGTCCACTATGTACCGGTGGCGCCGCAGGTCTTGAAATGTGCAGGTAGTTGGGCATAGGTACAGGACAGAAAAGTAGGAGGGCCATATATTGCGGTGGAGTGTTTGAATAGAGCCTTCCCGAGCCGCGAACCTAAAACCTAACGCAGAAGCGAGCTGACTAATCCTTTCACCATGATGAAGTAAACCCAATGTTAGCTGCAGTAAGTTAACCTTATGTATGTGAGTAGCTTACCTTTTCAGCGAATTTGTTATTGTCACCGACGGAATGTCGGGATACGATGACGTCATCCCTACCTGCGATATAGAAAGGATAATAAGAAGTAAGTAGTAGAAAATATACGCAGTTAGCACAACTCCAAATGTTTAGAGACCAGACGTTATTGGGCATAAAACGTCCACTTGACCTAATCGTAAGCTAGACAGCAGACGCAAATGGAGAAATAATATCTTATATTTATATTGTATACGTAGTTTGCGAGTAAATGTGCATATTATGTAGATGTAGTATCATTAACAAATTGGCGATGGCGCAGAAACTTTATAGCGTAGCCAGAGAACGCAAACGGCCTTATTCTGGAAATCTTCTAAGAATTTTAGATTCGATTTTTGACAACACAATTTAATAGTTTTCAGTTAAAAAAGTACCGTATTTACCATTTTTATTTAAAGGATGACAGGTCTCTGAATTGTGTTGATAGAATGTAACAGAAAGTTTTTATAGATTTAGCAATTGCAGAGATAGACCAACGATTTCAAACTAAATGAATATATTTGACATTAGATATTTGTTGAACTTTAAAACCGTCGCAAGATCTTTGAAGTTTTTTTTTATAAATCAATACAACAAATCACCATCAAAGACTTGTCAAACAAATCAAAACAGCATATTTATATGCGTCGTAAAAATCACGTGTACACGGAATAAAGTCGTTACGTTTATTCGGAATAGTGAGGTGCTTCGATAAAGTTGTAGCGCGTGATAGCCGCGGAGTGAGGATGCATGTACGCGCGCCGCTCCAATAACAATAAATTTTGTGCGTCGTTTGAAGCGCCGAGCGGACTAGCGCGTCACTACCAACTATGTGTTGAAACGGGTGATGTTTTTCGTGAAAAATGGTGTGAATTTTAGTATTATTTGAGGGGAACCAAACTCATACTGTGGGCACTTACTCTTTAAGTTGCAAGGAATTGAATAACAAATGTTATGGTCGTTTTATGTCGCCCTCTATGAGCCAAGCCATTGAAATCTTTGGTATGTAAGAAGAATGGCAGAAAATATCTCAGTGTGGGAGTTATTTTAAGCATTTTATTACAAGTGGGTTTTGAGCCAAAATTAAAAATTTCAAGCTCATAGAGCTGGCATTCAGCTTGACTGTGCGACAGAAAGTGTCTATTTGAAATTGTATTTTTAAAGCTTTTATCAAATTTACAAAGTATGGTTCAAATCTTGCAATCTGAATTAAAATCACTTCCTATTTTCCTACAGGTTTCAAATTTAGCATGTTAGCTCTGTTCCTATGACAACCATTCTTTTTAATTAAAAATAAGTACTTATCGCAAAATGTTATTACAATTTTTCATTTTTCTTAGCCTACCTATCTATATTTTTAAATATTTCCTACAAAAACAAGTAATTAAATCATTTAAAAATATAAGAAGTAGTAGTCCACCGGTGTCGGGAGCAGGGTTCAAGCTACCGGTGGTTAGGGCTCCAGAGAAAGGAACCTCCACACAATACGGGTCGTATCCTTCTGTGCCTTCTTCTTTGGCCGTAACGACAATCGGCACAATGACTGCCGAGTTCACATTCCACATATTGTCATATTAAAATCAGTATTAAAGAATACTTACTCCACCTCAGCGCATAGCATACTTCACAAATACGCGGCCCGTGTGCCTTGCTGCTGTCACACGGGCACAGATTAAGAGCGCGGTGTGAACCGCCTGTTATCTCCACAATACTTTAACACGTAAAAAGTGCTAATACAGCGATATGAGCCGGATTATAACAACGTATATATTGTATTTTACACCATTTCATTATTCTATCCATTTCGTAGTTCTGTTTTAAAACTGGGAGCTGGATTATGGGGGCCGAGTCACCCGCGTCCGTAGGAGAATACCCTTCAGCGAATCCCTACACGTGGTCCCTGGGTGGTGCTAAACAGGTGACACTAACCGCCTCCGTGGTCTCGTGGTTATACCACCTGATTCAGACCCAGAGGTCCCGGGTTCGATTCCCAGCGGGGGCAAATTTTTTGCTCGGTTTGGTTGGTGGTAGGACTTGTTCTAAGTCCGCCTGGCAAGCTACCACCATCATGTCTAAGTCTGTCGCCATAACAACAATGTTAACAGCATTGTTGTGTTCCGGCAGTTAGAGGTATGATAGCCAGTTCCTCTGTGTAAGAGGATTCCGGGTGAAACTCGCTTCCATCTTCGGCCTAATCATCACTTTCCACCAGGTGAGATTTAGGCCAAGAGTTTCCCCGTTTTGTATAAAAAAAAAAAAAAAATGATTGCAGTTTTGCTATAGTGGGCATCTTTTAGTGTCAATTTGGAACTTCAAAACTATGAATGCATGTTTGATAATTATTCCTGTAATTATTTTCGGTAAAAAGGAAAGGTTCGTGGTTTAAATCTAGGCTCAACATAGCATTAGTATAACGCTTCAATTGAACTATTACGACCTTGTGCATAACAATAACCGCTATTGAAGATAGCTGTACAAAAGGTGGGATATCAGTAAAAAAATATTAAATGTTAAAACGGACTCCTGCGTGACGTCACACCGAACATATTATCGTTACCGTATTAGGTACATTCTGATACACCACTATCATTATCTTCTTATTTGACTTATAATACCTAATTAATTTGTAGTGATTTGTATGTATCTGTTTGTAAGTAGAAGATTTGAATAAATTAAATAACATTATTTTTATCATAAATTATCAAAATAATTTGATAGCTTTATGATGATAAGCAGTTATTTATTTTATAACTATTAGCCTATGCTTTAAGGTTACTGACACGCTTTATCTATACGGTTTAAATGAGATTGGTTTTATCCCATATAGAAAGTGTTAATCCGGTGTTATTTAACGGATTGCATTATCATTATTTTTTATGGCAAGCTCAAACTTTTCCAAAAAATAAACTCATTCAATGTAATCGCGTTAACTTACAAAAACAACGTTTATCCATGTTAATTTTTTTTCACACATTTCTTAACAAAACACCGGAGGATATGACATCATTCGCACATAAAATTCCCATATTATTCTTATGCAAATTGACTGAGCAATCATAACATAAATTCTTTAATATACCCACTCGGGCCGGGGCTGCATCGGAGGCAATAATGTCCCCCATAAGGAGCGCCGAGGATTTTGGGTTGACACACAAAATTAGCTTTGCACTCAACTGCAGAAGCATATCGGTGCATCTTGCGGAAAAATATCTTATATGGAATTTTATCGTTCAATCGGCACTGAATGAACGCAGATTAATTTAATAAAAAATTAAACTTCTTGTGAATGAAGTGACAAAAAAACTTTTTACAAAAAAATATAAACCGACTTCCAAAAAAAAAAAAACACTACAAATTAAAAAATAACTTTAATTTCGGAAGTCGTTGTCAAAATACGAAGAAACTAACAAAAACACCGACTTCCGAAATTAAAGTTATTTTTTACTTTGTAGTGTTTTTTTTTTGGAAGTCGGTTGCATTTTTTTGTAAAAAGTTTTTTATTTTTCACTTTTTAGTGGTGCCCCACACCTAACAACACCACTGCCAAATCGCAGAAAAGCAAAATACGCAATTTCGATTATCAAAGAATCATCTAAATAGTCAAATTCCAGCTATTTCGATTTAAAATCCAAAGTTCGTAACCGATTTCGATATAATTTAAATGGGACCAATCTGCAAGCATATCCTTTCAGATAAAACAAAAATTTTTCGAATCGGTTCATAATTGTCGGAGTTATGAGGTAACAAAAAAACATACAACCGAATTGATAACCTCCTCCTTTTTGGGAAGTCGGTTAAAAATAAGTTTTTCAGCAGTTACGTGACACCTTCTTACTGTAAAAACTTGTCACATTAGTACGACAGAACATTGATTGCCACATTATTAATTACAGACAGGCGGTAGGTGCTTACTCTTTTAATAAAAAATATTACTACCGCGATAAATTAAAAGAGCTCCGACGTAATACTAAAATAACTTAAATTGAAACTAAACGATATTTCGAATTGAAAGCACACAAAACATAAAATGTGGGCAATTCAAATTAAAAGATTAAAGGGAAATATATATAAATATCGAAGTGACAAGCCACTCATTCTGGGCGTTACATAAATTAATTCTAATTAGTATTTATTATAGTTTTTCAAACTCGATAATCGAAACAGTAAAAATATAATGAACATCGATTTAAATAGAGATTAGCATAGAAATGAGTGTTACTAACGTTAACGACTACATTCATCGATTCGCGTAGGACGATCGGTATGTACTATTTACTTGTTCACACGTCTGATGACCAAAAACATGGCATTTAAAAAAAAACCGTCACGAAATCATCAATTTCACAACACTATTCAATGAAAAAAATATACGGCGTGCTAGTTTCCCATAAAATCATGAGCAGATTCGAAATGTAAGCACATTAAGTTATCGGGCAAATTATCTCGTAGTGTGCTACAATATTTATTTGTTTCTCACTCCGGACGGCCCGGCTGCCAGAGTGTTCTCTCCCAATTAGGTGGTTATTGACGTTTTACTGTTATCAGGATAATCTCGAAATGAGAAGCCGTATTTATAGTGCTATTGGGTTTTGTGCAAACGGAATACTTTCATTGTGCACGGATTTTTTTCCACACTAATACATCGGATATCTTTAAATCTTACTCATAATTTGATTTTGTTTAATAATTTATAAATATGGTGTTATAACTATTATACAGGCGATGAATGTAGTTTACAACTGGACAATTCTAAATATTTGGATTTCTAAAACATCATGATCCAATTTAACTTTAATTACATTGATTTATTAGACGCAATACGACTCAAGCAATAAACTTGTAAGTTTAGAACAACACTGGTCATCCCACACTATAGATAAGGCTGCGCCACGACACAGCCCAAAGTCGACATTTATCCCAAAAAGGGAAGCTGTTAATAGAGTCATTCAACGTTACCGGCCGAATTATCTACAAAGAGAGAAGTCAGGTCGGTGTTGGTCGGAAATATAAATTTATTTGGTGGTTGTCGCAGCGACACGGGCGCCCGCGCCTCTATCTCGCCGCGTAATCTTGAACATTGGCGTTAAAGAATTTAAATTATACGCTGATACAAATGAACGGGCGAACCCGCCTTATTTATTGCCTTAATCCAAATTATATTGACTAGGTTTCTTCGATTCGAATACGTCGTCACGTGATCCACAATATGTATAAAACGTAGAGTTATTGGATTATTATAAGCTCGGATTATCACCTGTGTACGTTGGGAAATTTTACACCTATTATCATTAGTGTCAATATTACAAGTATTATGATGATTATGAATTATTTTATATTCGGAGTCGTTGCTCTGTCGTTTATCAAGTGAGGCGTCATATCAACCCTATAAATTCCAATTACTAATATTTCTGTTCAGGCGCAGTAATTAAGTGTAGCAAGCAATCCGCGCATGCGCATCGATCGGGCCCCGCCTGGAGACACCATTAGTCTTGCTACTATACTTCTTCATTGCCATAGACGTAAACATGTGTAAGATATGAATAATATTACGAGTTTAATAAATTGTTTCTGTCACATGTCCTTCTTAAGTCTGTTACGTTAGTAACTTAGAAATCTGTATGTTAAGACATCCTTAAAAAGCCTCCAAGGTTAATATTTTATAGTATTGCGTGAGTCATATTACTCATTAAAAGGGATATACGTTTGCGCAGAAACCGAACATGAGTGACATGAGTGACAATTAACATGATAAAGAAACACAATAAAAAAATATTCATTATAAAATTTATAATTCATGTCTAAATGTTCCTGGTTCTGTGAATTTGCGAAAATTTATAACATGACAACTTCATCGCGAGCTTAAATGCTAATATGAACGGTGCAATAAACTAATTTAGACTATAGGTCTTTAGTTAGCCCTTTGAAATAGTGTAACCAATGATGCCTTTTGTCTTTTAATAATAAGGTAACAATGCAATCAAAGAGTTGGAATAGGTGGTAACAATGCAATCAAAGAGTTGGAATAGGTACCTAATTATTTTGTAAGTTGGTTCTAATCCGGATTTAGGTTAGACTCCCTATGTTCATTAATTATCGTTTATGTACTATTCATCACATATCACTAGCATTTTCCCGCGACTTCGTACGCGCATATCAAGTTTTTTCCCGTTCCCGTTTTAATGTCGGTAAGTTCTCTCTTATGGCGGATTTCATCAATGAAACAGAGGGTCAATTCTACAAATTTTCACATTCGCATCGCATTCGCATCTCAATCTCAAACTCAAACTGTCAAAAATGTATGAAAATTAAGGCTTTTTTGACAGTTTGCGATTGACATGTGAATGCGAAAGTTATTTAAAAATTAGTAGAATTGGCCCTCTGAACGCGATCAACATAATATGAACCTCGTTTACGGGCTGTCAGTGTCATTATTTTCTATGGAATATTGACACTGACCACTCTTGAACGTAGTTTAGACGTACTTACGTGAAATCAGCTAGTCTATTCTATAAATAACCATTTCGATATCGACTTCACCTGAGTGACTAAGCTCACAAAGTGAACTTTATTTCACACATCATAAGGTCTTATATTTATACAAATTTTAAACTCACCTCGGATTCCGCTGTCGAGACACGAAAATGTGGTTACAGAATAGCACTGCAGCTCTTAGTGCTCCCCTATGGAGTGTAGGGAAGCTTCATGCCAAAGGACATTGCTACGAGTCCATACATCGTTCGCCTAAGAACCAACAGAGACGTGAATTTACTTTCAGTGCTACTAGATACTACATTTATTCGACAGAAACTAAATTAAAATCACGGACACTTTTAAGAATTGTATAACATCCAAAATGCTTTTGGATTTTGAGGTTATATTCCATTTGGTATGTTTAATTGTTGCCAATACAAACATATCAAATAGATTAAGATTCCAGAGCTGCTAGCGGGTCTAAAAAGACTACTTTAGCACAATCAGAAAGCCAATCACGCCACCCGTCACTGTCAAATTTTCCCAATTAACCTTGAACCTAATGCGTTAGCGATAAAGATGAAAATTAAATATGACAGATTGTTGTGTGATTAATAGGATGGTTTTGTGGATGTTATGATTCTAATATGATTCTCTTAAAGTGGCTTTTTAGCCCCCCTGGCCTATCTTATTATCTCACCAACAAAATATGCGGTATAGAGTAGTGTAAATATTAATGTTCTTTTAACTTACGAAAAGTAACTTAGGACGATTGCCGATTTCCAGGCATCAGTTGCCAAAGCCATTAAATCACTGAGGAGCTCATTGTCTTCCAAGTATGTTAGAAGCTTATTGTTAAGTACCCTTCCCATCACATTGAACAGTATGGAGGTTATGGCGATTGGTCTGTAATTGACAGGGTCGGCACGGTTACACTTTTTGGGCAATGGCTTCCAAGTCTTTGGCACCCCTTCGGTTTTTAGAGAGAGGCGATACACGCGCTTCAGGACAGGAAACACTCTGGAGCCTAGCTTTTAAGGACTCTTGCGGGTATTCCATCAGGTCCGCTGGCTTTATTCACGTCCAGACTACAAAGGGCCCTACGAACCTCTTTCAGGTAAATTGAAATCTGCGGCATTGCGGAGCCACAGTGAGGTATGTAACATGGTGTATTAGAGGACGCATCAAAGCGGGAATTTTCAGCAAAGATTCAGCAGGCTACTAGGTTTGCCTTCTTTTGCGCGGTATGAGCCCGCGTTCCATCTGACTTCTGCATAAGAAGCAGCAAAGGCAGAATTTTGACTGTACCAATTTAGACAGGGCCAAAACGTCTTACTACCTGAAGGGTAAGACGCCAACTTGGCCCCAATCCGCCCAACATGGTGAAAACGCACCTTATTTTTTTTTATTTTTTTTACGGGCGGAAATCCTCATGGATGTTCTCCACCCTGGGGCGGGCGGAGGGGTCTGTCAGACTCTTACTGACTAAAACCACCCCGGTGTTCCATCTCTCACCTACGCCAGGGATCGCGGGAACTAAACCGACTTCCGTAATCCCCGGCTGGTGCCAGCCCGCCTCTGCGGGCCACCTCGAGTCAGCGGAGGGAGTGAGGTGTTTGACTCCCCTCGCGACGTCAAAGAGGGGCGCACGGGAACACCACGCGCCGCCACCTCGGGTCCGGATGAATGGGGGGCATCCCCAAGTCTGCCGCCCCTGGACCCAATTAGGGGGGCCAGGAGAGGGCAGCGTATGCCCTCCTCCGACGCCCGGTGCGCCTGCTGCGGGCCGGGAGAGTGGTTGAGATCTCCCTCTCCCTTTCCGCAGCCTCCTTCTGCGCGATAACTGTTTCGCAGAAGGAGACCACCGCGTCCCAGGACTCCTCGCCGTCGACCATAGCACGGACTACGGCCAGCAGCGAGAGGTCACTGCCTACCACAGAGATGAGGGCCCGGCGCGACTCCTCCCAAGCGGCACACTCTGCCAGCGTATGCCGCGCCGTGTCCTCCCGACAGCGCCGTGTCCTCCCGACAGTGGTGAAAACGCACCTTCCCTAACACCCTTTTAACTTCGCGCGAACATTTTGACCGTAGCACCTGTAACTCCGGGCCAAAGCTCATGCCCGGTATGCTTGCTCTTTCCATCAGCTGAACGTGATACGTGACGTGATACAGAGAATTTTCAAAGAAAATTAAAAATTTCCTACAGAGAATGGGATAAAATATTCTATTCCCTCTCTTTATCACGTCAGCAATTGCGACGGCGCAGTCAGAACGTTTGCGCGACGAGAAGCAAGTTTGCCACCATGGGTGAGATGCAAAGAAATGCCGTATTTCATCCAAGTCTGCTGACCCGTACTTCCATACTCGCCTTGTACCTCTAGGGTTTAAATCAGGAAGACACGAACTTCACAAAGACAGTGTTTGTTTTACAGTCAATGACATCTATGTATGAATATTTGTACACCTTCTGGCATAATATAGCGCACTTATAATTTTATAACAACAATTTATTGTACCAATGTTAACAAATTAATAAATGACGTATGACTTAGAGTACGTCTGTATTCATCATACAAGGCTGTAATTTGTCTAAAGTTCATTTGCTAGGTGCAAATCTGTACATGTAATAAAACAGTAGGAACTAAGAATTATGTACATTAAAGAAAAGTACCAAAAATCAAGTTGAGGTTTTCAAAAAAAAGCTTAAGAACACTCATTTTTTTTTGTTGTCTGTCTGTCTGTACGCGATTATCTCCGAAAATACTGAACGGATTTGGTGGAGGTCGACGTTAGATTACGCTTATTTCTGAGCAACATGTAGGCTTTGTTTAATTACAATTGGTGGATGGGAAAAAAAGTTATGGACATTTAAAGATTTTACATTTACGTATCAACGTTTTTCGACAAGTTTTGTACAATTTTAAATTATTCGTTCAGTTTAGCATAAAAATAGCTTTCATCACGCTATATCTTCGAGGAGCTAAGCAGTAATAACCATATAAGATCGGCTATTTAAATCTAACGTCAACTGAATTCATAGACCCGGGGCGGTACAAAGACTACTTTCCGAGTGAGTCAGTGTAAGTTCGAACCCCGGTAATTGAAACTAATTTTTTATTAAGAATGTTGAATAGGTAGCAAAAAACGGAACACTTATAGATTCGTCATGTCTGTCTGTCTGTCCGTATGTCACAGCCACTTTTTTCTGAAACAATAAGAACTATGCTGTTGAAACTTGGTAAGTAGATGTATGTGATTCGCATTAAGATTTTTACACAAAAATAGAAAAAAAGAATAAAATTTGGGGCTTCCCCATACTGGTATACCGCCGTTTACCCGAATTTTATTTGCCCTAATATCATTTGCCATAATAGTCAACAGCCATAATATCATACGACCTAGTACTCATTTGCCCTACTCTCATTTGCCATATTAGTCACGTGCCAGAATCATTGTTTCCCATAAAGTCACTTACCATAACATCATTTGTCATAATCATTGTAAGCCCTAATTATCACATGCCCTAATTATCACATGCCATAATTATGATATGCCATAACATAATTTGCCATCGACATCGGGTGTGTAACAGTTGTTTATATCAAGAGAAATTGGATGCAATTGGGACTTTAGGGCACCCCGACTCGGACAGGTTAGGTTAGAAGGGGATGGCGGGGTCGTGTGAGCGAGCGAAGCGAGCGAATAGACCCCGCCATCCCCTTCGTGGTTATTTTTTTCATAAACCACACAAAAGCAGGAGCCCCGCGAAGCGGGGCTCCGTCGACCTAGCCCACCATCAACCATGCACAGAAAAAAAAACCATGCACAGAATAAATAACTTTATTCTTAATATACCAAACATTGCGTACCCATCGACATCGACAGCCAGAAAGCTAATAAGTAGGTAAGTATTAGAATTAAAAACAAGTTTAATAATCAAACTATATAATTATAATTAGGTAGTACAATTTCTTTTTTAATGCATACTTGTTATGCCATTTAAATATTATGTTTAATAATTATTATGGCACATAAAAATAAGGCAAACAATACTTATGGCATTCGTATTTTATGGTATCTAAAATTCGGGCAATTAAAAGTATGTCATATGTCTTTTAGGGCAAATGAAACATTCGGGCAAATGAAATTCGGGTAAATGAAATTCGGGAAAATGATGACTATGGCATATAATCTTCGGGCAAACAATAGACAACCCCCCATACTAACTGAAACTCAAATTTTTTTTTCATCAAACCCTTACTTATATATATATATATATATATACTTAGGTCTATATATAAATAGGTCTTCAAAAATGATATTGAGGTTTCTAATATCATTTTTTTCTAAACTGAAGAGTTCGCGCGTGTGACACTTCCAAAGTGGTAAAATGTGTCGCCCCCCCACCCCTGTAACTTCTAAAATATGAGAATGATAAGACTAAAAAAATATGATGTACATTACCATGTAAACTTCCACCGAAAATTGGTTTGAAAGAGATCTAGTAAGTAGTTTTTTTTGAATACGTCGTAAATCGTAAACCGCAACATTTGCTTATAATATACCTATGCCTACAGGTTTTACGGAAACCTCGGTGCGTGAGTCTGACTCGCACTTGGCCGGTATTTTTATGTCCTGCTCTAATATTTTCGTTAGCTGCGACTTCATTTGCTTGTAGGTATGTTTAAAAGTGTGTGGAAGTGGATGTGCCAAAGTACTGTAATTCCGGATTAGTAGGATAATAAACAGAACCTATTTTCTGTATTATTTTTTTTCCGCATCGCAAAGTACAAAAACAAACTAGATAAAATCAATTTACTTAAATTTAGATGAAATCAACTTACTACGTAATACCTGCAATGCCATCTATTGATCCAAATAGTACTTTGGACAACATGACATAACACCAAAACATATTATTAGTTATTAGTGGTACATTTAAAACATCTTAGGGTCGATTTCACCAAACATGACTTTACTCGAGTATAGCTATCCACGGAATATATTATTTATTCTTATATTTAACTCTCGGATAACGTCGTCCACGTTCCACCACTCTACACCGGAGTTAATTTAATCTCGGATAGTTATTCAGCTGTGGCAGTGAGTGAATCCGAATGATTGAAATGAATGACTGTATATGCCACCCAAATTCAATTGCTCGTTTCTCCTCTAATGAGTAAAGTGTATTGCGTATTATTCTATTCGGTAGGGTTATACCTATGACAAAAGTGTCAAATATGTCAAAACTAATAATTCTAACATTTAAACATCTTGTTAAATGTAGATAAAGTAAGTTAGATACACGCATGGCATGAGTATTACACAGAGTACATTTTATGTAAAAACTTACCTATCAGAGTCTTATTCCAATTTATGTTCAATGCTTAGATAAACGGAACCTTTTAATGAAATCTATGTTATCGTAATCGTTAAAATAATTATTTCTTTCTTGTATTCATCTTGGTCACCTTGGTAAATATTCGTCGTCACTGACAGAATCCTTAATTAATTCTCTCAAACGATCTGCCACTTTTAGACAAAACACAGGCTCATCTAAACTGTATCAAACAATAGGTACCATTAATAGTAATGTACTAATATTTTTATGCCAGCGGGCCAGTAAGCGAATCAGCTGTCAAAACAATGAAACTCGGACGCCATATTGAACTTATCCTTAGTATAAGCTCGCTGTTCCTTGAAAATCGGCGGAGTAGAGATTTACTCCAGCATAAACGTTTACTCTTGGATTAAGTCTATGGTGAAATGTAAAAACATGTTATACTAGGAGTAACTGCTCGTATACCGTTATTCTATTTACTAGTATCGTTTTACTCTTTTTTGGTGAAATCGACCCTTAAAATGATTGTAAAAGTGTTATCTGCAAATTGTCAAAGTTTCATCTATCAATTTAACATTGACTGTCAGTGTCGATGTTGCTCGTGTCACACAGCGCTTTTATCGCTTTATTATTTTTGTGAGTAAAAATCTTACTCATACATAATATCAAGCGCTGATAGTACTTTGTTTTAATTTAAATTTATCAGCGCCGGGGAATAAAACTGAAGTGAATTATTTTTTTAAATGTGTTCGTAATTATAATGTGTTTGTTCTATCTATACTATATAATATTATAAAGCAGAAGAGTTTGTTTGTTTGGTTGAACGCTCTAATCTCAGGAACTACTACTGGTCTGATTTGAAAAATTCAGTGTTAGATAGCCCATTTATCGAGGAAGGCTATAGGCTATCTATATCATCACGCTAAGACGAATTCGTCTACTTAGATGATAGTTTTATGTCATCCAAGTAATCGAAATTGCGTATTTTGCTTTTCTGCGATTTTGCAGTGGTGTTGTTAGGTGTGGGGTACCACTAAAAAGTTAAAAATAAAAAACTTTTTATAAAAAAAATACAATCGACTTCCAAAAAAAGAAACACTACAAAGTAAAAAATAACTTTAATTTCGGAAGTCAGTGTCAAAATACGAAGAAACTAACAAAAACCCCGAATTCCGAAATTAAAGTAATTTTTACTTTTGTAGTTTTTTTTTTTGGAAGTCGGTTGTATTTTTTTATAAAAAGTTTTTTTACCATGTCGTTTTAGTATTCTACGACCAGCGATCAGAGGTAAAAGACCACTTTAGCAGAATCATATAAGAATCACACAACAAACTGACATTTTATTTTCATCATTATCGCCAACGCATTGGATTCATTCAAGGTTGATTGGGAAAATTTGACAGGGACGGGTAGCGTGATGTGCTTTCTGATTCTGCTTAAGTGGCCTTTGGCCTTTGTAGACCCCCTGGAGTTTTGGCGGTAGGTACGTTGTCAGTCAGTAACGAAAACATCTAATCTATACTATAATATTATAAAGAGGTAAAATTTGTTTGTAAGTTTGTATGTAGGGGGTAATTTCAGGAACTACTGGTCCGATTTGAAAAATTCTTTCAGTGTTAGATAGCCCGTTTATTGAGGAATGCTATAGGCTATATATCATCACGCTAAGACAAATAGGAGCGGAGCAATCATGGAAAATGTGGCGCAGACGAAGTTGCGCGGGTCAGCTAGTCTAATATAAAACTCGTGTCACGGTGTTTTTATCGAACTCCTCCGAAACGGCTCGACCGATTTTAATGAAATTCTTTGGGTATATTTGTTAGGTCTAAGAATAGGTCGTAGGCAATTTTTTATATATAGGTAGTTTTGTATAAATTGATTTTATTTATGATCAAAGTATTCCCAGCTCAATGGTATTTGTTGTTACAATCCAAATAAGTTTTCATTTGTAAAGCCCTTTTGAAACTTTGAAATGATTTCGACCAACGTATGTCGTTGCCGTGTCGGTACTTCAATAGTGAATATGCATGCAATTATTTTATTTGCAAAATGAAATATTTATCAGATCTAGCAAACAATCAAGAAATCATTTCATCAGCGATGAAGTTATAAAGCTTCTAAGATTATAATTGGAAAGAGAAGCCCGATATGAACTTTGTCGTCTTTTTTTAAATGATTATATATATCGTTTGTTTCTAGGGTAATTTAGATTATATTTTCACTGTTAGTATAATATTATTGTATATTTTTAGATGAACTATTCTCAGAGTAGGTGCGTTTTGCCGAATCCGCTGGAGTGCAATTTGGATTTTTGTTCTAAGGTTTGTTAACTGCTTTAGCCTATAGGGTCCTGTATGAAAACTATTCTCTTGATCCTGCCGATCAAAATGCAGCAAATACGATTGTGTAAAAGTGCGTGAATAGTCGATGTATAAAGTCCCATTAAAATAGATGGACTATCTTAAAGAAATCGTTAGGAGCACCAAAATATGGACCGGACAAGTGCGAGCCGGGCTCGTCCACCGAGGGTTCCGTACAAATTTGTAGGTACTGTGAAGGTTAAATACTCACTGCTTCAGGGCTTTATAAGAATTGTCATTGGCCGTATGTAAAAGGAAGGTTTGGAACGGTCACCTGAAAAAGATAACGTTTCGAATGATGAAATAAGAGTTGTAGTGTTTTTTTTAATAGATTCCTTGTATTGGTTTGAAGCCGGGCGCATGGTCGCCAATATATTCGATTATTGCTGCATTTTCTCGTTTTTTAATCCTTACGCCCCCATTCCATCATCACAAATGGTGGAGGCGCCGGGTACATAAAAAACCCAGGTACATAACGGCGCTACGTAGGAACTACGCCGGGTAAATATTAATAACCCGGAAACGCTTGTACAAGGCGTACATTGTACCAGAAAACTCAATCGCGTGTGTGCAAGACGCGAGTGACATTGCACGAAGAGATAAAGAAGAAAACGCATATATATGATGAGATATTAATGATGGTCAGGCGCTAATTATGTCGACGCCTGGATTATAAGCTAAGTGGTTTTTATAAATAGTGATATTTCGTATTGAAAAATGTTAACGTATACCGGCATAGACCGAGTATGCTTCGAAGAATTCCTGGAGGAATTCAGGCTCGCCGCGATCAGCAGCGAATGGCTCGAAAGCGATTACGCGCTAATTTTGGGCGCTTTTCTGCAAAGCGCAGCAAAATATTTTTATAATATGACATACCATGACGGGATTGATTTTTCGTCGCTATGCGACCAAATGCGAAAAGAATTCCCATGCAAATGTATTTTTTGTAAGCAAAGAGCATTAAAACGTGATGTAGAGTCTAAATATGTTGAGGAAACGATCGCCGAAGTATCCGACGAGTGCGGACGGCAAGTTTATATAAATGTAGAAAATGATACACCTTTATATTTTAGTACAAGCACTGAAGACCAAACCGATGACCGATATTTTCAAGACGATGATGAATATGAAGTAAACAGTGATGATGTCGAGCAGAGCTGTATAAAGAGCAGCCTATTCGAGGACGAGATGGAGCTGGATGGAACGGGTGAAGGTGAACAAGCTGGTCTGTCCGTGCCAATAGTTACACCTAATATCATTACAGAGAATCAAGTTATTTTGATGACCGAACCGGAGCCTAACCCCACTGAGGACCCCGAGGAGAATGCTGTCGAGGTGGACCGCAAGCTTGAGGACGACCGTACTACACAGGCCGCCACGGCGGAAGATGAAGCTGTCGCGATGGAAGAAGCTGTCTCGGTGGAAGCTGAACCGATGCAGATGAAATCCGGAGCTGAATTGTCCTTGTCGTCACAGTTTTATCATTTTGAATTAAAAATAATTTCAGCCAGAAAGGCAGAGAGTAGGGTAGTAAATAAAAATGTTAGGGCCTTATTTTCATTAAAAACATTACACACAAACATACACACACATAATAGGCATGAGTACAAGTTTCCCCTTCGAACCCGAAACATAAAGAAAATAAGGGTTGGAAGGAAACGGCAGAATTTGCCACATGCATTTATACACAAGGTGAAATCCCATAAATCAAATCATATAATTAACTCTACTAATGATTTGATCATTCAGATACCTTTATTTTGTACATGGAAGTTTTTTCGAAAGAAATATGAAATTATTTTACGTAATTACAAGGTCAGAAAGCGTTCATTTTTGAGATTTTTATAGTTGATTAGATATCCTTTTCTTAACCTTTCCGATTTCATAATGTTAATTAGTTTTCAAGTTTTCTGCCGATCTCACAGCAGACAGTTGTATTTATTTTATTCAGAGGAAAACCTGAAGGATTTTCTTGTATAGTTTTAGTTATAGGTTGTCATAACAACACAAATAACAATCTGTCATATGGTGGCAAACTAACTTGATAGGACATAGCATAGACACAATTTCATGTATGGAGGTGATACTTCCTACTTCCATGCAACAGAAAGAAGTATAAAGTAGTAGGCAGTTTAGTTTATAGGTACTTGTAGTTGACAGGCAAACTGTTTTGGGTGTATATTGTAGGCTTTATAAATTGTTAGATTGTTCATGTAAATAGGTTGAACTCATTTGATATTAGTGTTTATGGTAGAGGAAAGAGTATATTGTCAGGACACAGTTGTCAAACATTTCATGTAAACAAACATTGTTTTAGTGTGATATGTTGAATAGTTTATTAACCGGGTTTTCTTTTTCATGTGGACGACTGGAAAACGGACTTGTACGATGATCGACGGCTCCTTGACGCAGCTGGGCGATGAAAAGAAGGTCGCGAAATATCGTTAAGTAGATAGGCTGAAGTTACTCCAGACTAAAGTGTTGTTTAGAGAGAAAGCGTTCACCCGAGCGCAATTAAGGGTATTTTAGGGCTGTGATGCCAACTTTGTTTTTTTTTTTTAATTTCCAGTATATCCAGTTTACTTTATCGTTTAACTTGTAATAGCTGGAGTAAATTCAAAGCTTAGGATTCAGTTTTTATGTACTGACCTTCATTTCTCACTGGACCCAGTCGCGTCAGTAGAGCAATCAGGGGTAGTATAAAATTTTCCATCCCTTATGGATAAATGTGAACTCTCACATTATTTTTTTGTTAGTGTATGTTGATGTGCTACAGCTTTTGGGGCAGTTTTGCGTAGCATGGCTTTGGCATGTCTGCGGCAAAAGGTTATGCGCAAATGGCGCATAGTAATTTCCAAGGAGGTACGGCTCGTCGTAGGACATGACTGAAGCTACTTCATTATTGAGAAGCATTGACACCCGTGTCTACGAAATTCCTGCCCATAGGTAGGGACTTCTGGTTAGGTTTAGGTAGGTAGGTGATTCTTCCAAAACTTTGAATAGATGATTACAAGAGGAATTTCTTGCATCCTCTATTCTTAAGGGCGTAGCTCATGTGAAGGTTAAATACTCACTGCTTCAGGGCTTTATAAGAATTGTCATTGGCCGTATGTAAAAGGAAGGTTTGGAACGGTCACCTGAAAAAGATAACGTTTCGAATGATGAAATAAGAGTTGTAGTGTTTTTTTTAATAGATTCCTTGTATTGGTTTGAAGCCGGGCGCATGGTCGCCAATATATTCGATTATTGCTGCATTTTCTCGTTTTTTAATCCTTACGCCCCCATTCCATCATCACAGTACCTACAATTTTTTTTTTTTTTTTATACAAAACTGGGAAACTCTTGGCCCAAATCTCACCTGATGGAAAGTGATGATTAGTCCGAAGATGGAAGCGAGTTTCACCCGGAATCCTCTTACACAGAGGAACTGGCTATCATACCTCTAACTGCCGGAACACAACAATGCTGTTAAAATTCAAAATTCAAAATTCAAAATTCAAAGCATTTATTTCAAATAAACCATTTACAGGCACTTTTGAAATGTCAAGGTCGGTCAGTCAAAAACATGAGGCTATTTGCACGTTCCAAAGCGTAGATCTCTATGGAGAAGAACGTGCAAGAAACTCCATGGACACTCTTTTAAATCATGTTATGTTTTACAAAAATCTTAGTTACATGTACTTGCTTCTTCATGTGAGGACAATGCAAAATAAAAAAAACTTAAAACAACAACTTAAATATAAAGATGAAAATAAGCCAGTCGTGGTTAAGAGATGACCAGTCTCAACTGACGGCGTCTGTTCACGAACCTGACGTATGTATCGGCACCATTCAGCTCAACCATTTTGAAGGGAACCGAATGATCCAACACACACGCCGCCATCAGCAAAACATTTGAGTGAGCATGACATGCTCTCGATCACCATGCTCGTTCATGTCAAACAAGTAAACTAATCACATAAATATTATGTAAATGGCCCCATGGTACTCACATTTACAAAATTTGAAAAAATGCTTCTACTTTACATAAAACTATGGTTGTCAATGACCAAGTAATGAAAGATGTATAACAAATAATTCAATTACTATAAAACAGCATTATTATAAAGACAAAAAAAAAAAAAAATATATTGTATTATGAGTACAAAACAAAAAATAAAATAAACTATAAAACAAAAAAAAAGAGGGTGAGCATCTCTTCCAGATATTAAAACCTAACTAGTGGACCCCCGCGGCTGTGACTGTGGATCAGGACCGGCATTTAGCCAAACATGTTAACATTGTTGTTATGGCGACAGACTTAGACATGATGGTGGTAGCTTGCCAGGCGGACTTAGAACAAGTCCTACCACCAGCCAAACCGAGCAAAATATTTGCCCCCCCTGGGAATCGAACCCGGGACCTCTGGGTCTGAATCAGGTGGTATAACCACTAGACCACGGAGGCGGTTAGTGTCACCTGTTTAGCACCACCCGGGGACCACGTGTAGGGATTCGCTGAAGGGTATTCTCCTACGGACGCGGGTGACTCGGCCCCCAAACACAACAACAACAATACGACACTTACGACAATTACTTTTAATCTATATCTATATCTATATCTATCTATCTATCTATATACTTGTAATAAATCTGTAGAGAAGTCAATTCTGTACATGAAATATATTTCCAAAATAACTATCAGGGGGTAATTAGGGATTGATACTGATGCCAAAAATGCAATCAGTACAATTTTTGTCTGTCTGTCTGTCTGTCTGTCTGTCTGTATAACCGTTATAGAAACAAAAACTACTCGACGGATTTTAATGAAACTTGGTACAATTATTATTCATACTTCTGAGCAGGTTATAGTATACTTTTCATCACGCTGCATTCAATAGGAGCAGAGCAGTGAAGGGAAATGTTGGGAAAACAGGAGAAGTTACTCCATTTTTTAAGCTTCCGTCGCGTGTGCAACCTTAATGGTGAAAGCTACACAGAAATCATGTATGACGGAAATGTTCTCCTTAAAATTATATAAAAAATATCCAAGGACAGCATATGTCTATCTTTTATGATTGACGAACAATAACACGTGTAACTCCCGATAGCTTAGCAGTTCGAAGCTTTCTGATTGTATTTGTCTACTCTTACGTTTATAAAACTCTCAGTCGTCCCTAATTAACATTAATAAAAGTTAACATTATTAACTATTCCTTAAAAAAAGAATCATAGAAATGGGTATAGAAACACCAAAGTTATACATGAAATACGCTAATAATAAGCCATCGCGCGTGAATACTGAATCATGCTATAAGGATTATTTTTGTGGTCGCGAACGCACAGGCAGGCGGCTAGCTTGGCGCCTAGAGGCTAGCGAGTAACTTCGGAAAACGGCTTACGACAGTTTGCAATATCCTTTAATAATTATAATGTCGAGGGGAAGATGGTTATAATTTCGCTTTACCTACACCAAACGAGTAATATTATAAATGTGAAAGTTTGGTTGTTTGTTACTCAATCACGCCAGAACGGCTTAACGGATCTTAATGAAATTTAGAACAAAGATAGATTATAGTCTGGAATAGCACATAAGCTACTTTTCATCCCGCGAATATGTTCCCTAGGGATCACGCGGGCGAAGCCGCTGGCAGAAGCTAGTAAAGACTATATTTTTATGATTTAAAAAAAAAAGCATACTTTTCAGATTTTTTCGTATATTTGTAGTATAGGACGTGTTACTTGCCAATTTCATAGGTCTAGGTCAACGGAAAATACCCTATAAATATATAAAATACCCCATTTTGATTCCCTTGAGAGTGTCGAAGATACGTTATTGCGGAATAAATAGCCATATGTGCTTCAAGGGACAGTAGACTTGAGTATATGGTTTTAATTTTAACTCGATACCTTCACGTGTTCCCGAGATAAAGGGTCTTGACAGACAGACGGACGGGATGATAGACAACAAAGTGATCCTATAAGTGTTTCGTTTTAATCTTTTGAGGTACGGAACCCTAAAAAAACTGGCCAAGTGCGAGTCTAACTCGCGGGCAAAGGATTCCGAACGAAGTTTTCCTGTAATTTTTAGGTATAGAGCTATTGTCTACATTTTTATTTTAGGCTCAGTAGTTTCAGAGATAAGGGGAGGTCGGTGGGGGGATGGTCATTTTTGTTATTTTTTCTTGAATAACTTCAAAATTGTTTACTTTGAATTTATGAAAAGAAATATAATAAAAACTCTCATAGGAAGTGCTTGTTTACGCAGAGGCGAGGCGTCAAGCGTCGCGTGCGGCATGACGTCCCGCACTTAATTGAAACATATAGCGTTGTTGAGACTGTTGACGGAGAAACGATTTCGAGCCCACGGCGTTGCACGTGGTAGCGGACGCGGCGTCGCACGCGGCGGAGGACGCGGCGTTGGACGCGGTGCCGCACCCAAACGTCGCCGTCGAACACGGTGGCTGCCAACCCGCCTGCCAACACCAATTTATCAAATTCCTCGAAATTACATTCCCCAAACAACGAAGACCAAAGAAGTCGATATGTGTACCAAATTTCAACAGAATCGGTCCAGCAGATCCGGAGAAAACTGGCAGTGACATACGGACAGACATACAGACAAGACATCCGAATGATATTTTGACTGACGTGATTGGTTAATATTTCTCCGTTTCTCCGCTCCGCTGCCTGCCTTGCTCCACGCAAATGTACAAGCACCTTTATCATTGTTTTTTGCTTGAATATGCTTTTTTAGACATTCTGAATGGTGTGTTAAAATTTGTCCATCTATTTTATTGGGAACTTATATAAATATATGATTAAAAGTTGACTATCAGTGACAATGTTTTTATTTTAATAACGACACACAATAAGAACAAATAATAAAGATAAATACGCATTTATGTAACTAATAAATAACATTACAGACGCAATCAAGAACTAAGTTTGATTCGCATCTTACGTTTCTCCTCTAAAACCTTTTTTAGATCATTTATTTCTTTTGTCGAAGAACTAACTAAACAAGGGTTTGACTTTTTTTTGTTTTTTCGTGCAATTTCTCGCTCGCTCAAGTAATTCTGTATCGAAATTTTTGTCTGTTCCAGGTCTCGTTTAGCGGTGATGTTTTCATCTCTGATCATCTTCCTTTTCATTTCCAGTTCCTCTTTTAAACCTATTTTCATTGCACCCAGTCTTTCTTGTAGCTCAGCTAAAGACATTTCACAAAGAATACCCATTCCAGCTGTTTCAGTCAGATCTACTATTTTTGGGATTTTGGCTTTTTTGGCAATCATTGCTAATATTTTAATTTCTTTGATCATATTGATCCTGCGCTCTAATTCCTCTTGTTTCATTTGAATAGCTTGCGTTAAAATCATTTCCGATTCCTTCTTTATTTCGTCTGCGTTTTCTTTTTTCTTCATCATAACATCGTTTTTAGCTTGAAGTACGTTTAATTCAATCATAGAAAGTTTTTCAATTTGTTTCTGATTTTTTTCCATCTCTTGTTTTCTCCACCTCTCTATTTCCTCATTCCAGGATTCTTTTTGTTTTAAAAATTCTTCGTATTTCTTTTTATTCTCGTCCAACAACTTTTGTTTTGCAAGTACTGATTCTTCATGACTTATCTGGCCCATCAAGTGTTTTTTTTCTATGTTCAATAACCTTTCTCTTTCCTTTTCTTGTCTATCGTATTCGATTAGTTCATCAATTTTGACGGTGTTTGTACAAAATTTCATTGCATTTTGAAACCAAAGCACCTCTTCCGTTTCCGCTAATTGTATTCTCTTATTAATTCTTTTGACAGTTGCCACGTTTTCTTTGACTGGTACCGAGTTTGCTTTCATGACAAAATTTTGTTTTGGCTTGGTCTTCGCAAATTCAGTTTCAATATCGTCTTTGATACCGGAGATCGATTTAAAATATTTTTCAGATTTCGTTTTAGCATAGTGAAAATCTTTGCTTTTGACATCATTCAATAAGTGTGCGGCTTTCTGTTTATTTTGTTCATGAATTTGTTTCAGTTTCTGATCAATTGTTGCCTTTGTTAGCATTTTTGTCTTTTTATTGTACGTAGAATTTGCAGGAGTTGCGGGAAAATTAGTTGAGGGGAAGGTTGGCAGAGAAGAGTGTTTTCCTTTTCGGTTTAAGACATTCGGTTGCACCGGCATTGTTGGTAGTTTTAACTTCCTACTCTCCATTTTCTTTACATGCTCAGCATAAGTATGCGCCATATCGCTAAAATAAGGCTGCCACTCAAAAAGTGGTTTTATTATTTTTTCGGTCGTGAATGTAGTGTCGTAACTTCTTTGTGCTACTTGTGAAATAAAGGTTAATACTTCGTTATTACTCAAAAACTTTGTAAACGTCGCCAGCAAAGACTTACTTAAATTGAAAAGACACTTATAGAGGAAGTTCATATCTTTTGGTTTACACTGGAAAGTGGCAGCGTAAAAGACGATCATGAAGTAGTCTTGTTCGTCCACTGTGAGCTCTTCAGATAAATGAGATGCTATCTCCATCAAAAACGGCTTGTGTCTATGAAATCCCAGAAAGGATTCAGATATCCAGGATAGCTTCGTTTCGTCTACTGTAGTTTCTGGACATTTTTCTATGTATGTTTTCATGTATTCGTAGGGCGATACCTCACTGGTATCCCCATAATCCATTATAATATTTCTAAGCATTTTTACGTTTCCAGATGTGTAGTAGTAAACCATTTTTCAATGGCTTACCTTTTTCAATTTTTAAAAGCAATTTTAGAAACGGATGAACACATGACATACAACAAATAATTTGATTGACAGATAGTTCAGACGATGTTATTGTAATATTTTATTTCGGGCCAGTTGTCAATATTAGTTGTATGAAACTCATTGATCCAAACTACACAGAAAATAATTTTTCCAAGTATTTGATATTTTCATTAGGCACAGTTTATACTAAGAAGAGTTTTTCGGATTTTCCGTTCATTCATGATAGTATCAGCTTTATTTAACGACGTTGAGCATCGTCGAAAATAGTTTAATAATGTGACACTTCCAAATTAAATAAGACTTATTTGTCTTATTTCATTTGAATTGATAGAAATAATGGCCAGTATATTAAATAGCAACCAAACAAAGGTGTTGGCATAAAAGTCCTTCTCACTGCTGGGTCACAGGTCTGTGAGTAGGCTGTAATCTGTTATCCACTTCGCGGGTTCAATGCAGGTTGAAAGATGTCGCGTGGCTTTATATTGCTAATGATATTAAAAGAAAGGTTTGTGCTATTTGGTTTAAATCTAATTATTTGATTTTACCTGTATATAGATTTTCTGAAGCCTGGTCAGTGCCATCTGTGCCATTCGCTCACTGGTTCAAAGGTGTCCGTCCATAAATGCTTAGACTGTAGTTGTTGACCTGACCGACGTGTGTTGTTCTTTTCAAATTACGGGCCAGCTGTCACTTTTTTTAAAATTGTTCGAGTTTTAATCGAACACTAAGCGAAAATGCATAATTGCATCGACCACAAATATGCATATTCGCTCGTACACCAAAATGTGAGCCAGTTCGCGTTTAGATCTCATTAGAGACACCACGTTCTCAAAACCATTACCATTGTCTTATATCTAAGTGTTATAGTGATTGAATATATAGCTATTTCCTTTACAATTCAAGACTTTAACTTACACCATATCCTATCAATATAAAAGGGTAGTGTTGGGCCACCATAGCGTCTAGCACTACTTTTTACAAAAATAGTATGATTTCCGCTGTCAATTATTGATGTGCTCACCAACGAACAGCATTTCCTTTTTCCAGGGTTCCGTACCCGAAGGGTAACCAACATAACCCTATTACTAAGCCTCCGCTAGCCGTTCGTCCGTATGTTCATCGTGTCTGCCAGTGGGCTGTATCTCAAGAACCGTAGTAGATAGATAGTTGAAATTCTCAGTGTGTATTTATATTGCCGCTATAAAAACGTATAAAAAAACAGGGGGCGGGCTCCCATACAGGAAAGGTGTTTTTTTACAGCTATTTGAATATTATACAGCTTTTACGCGTTTGTCTCTAGATCTTAACCAGTCGGACTTATAAATTCTCCATGCATTGGATAGCCGTATTCTTGAGGATGGATATAAGTAATTTAAAATCACGCAACGAATTAAAGGAGCTGAGAAAAAAAGAATATAACCGAACGCTAAGCGAAAACGAAGATATAGCTCTGATATCTAAGTGAAACCGCGAGGCATATTTGACTAATAATAATTCAACATGGCGTCAGCAAATCCGGTTCCAGGATGGTTTGCATTGATAGTTTAAATCTTAGGACGATGGAAATGTTATCTACACAGTACATAATAAAGGTGACCAAAAATATTGGATAATGACACGCATTGAATTCGATAATCTCATACAAAAAAGTCAAGTAGGTAAATCAATCGTCAGTCAAACGTTTCACATCATCATACATTCCTGTCATCCATACCTGCCGACGACGGGAGTATTTAATTAGGTAGCCGGTCTGTTTTCGCCGGGCACGTCATTAATCAATCAGTTTGGACGCAAAGCTATTATTCGACAGCTCGACACCTTAGGCCGCTCCGATACGCGCAAAGTGCAAGTCATAAACTCCCTCTTAAAATATAATAATCGTGTTAAACACGACCATAAAAGCCATATTCGATTAGAGGCATTTTAAATAGGTTCCTGTCTTGTTATCTCGGACCATTGTCGGTGTAACGACGTATCGGTTTTTGTTCTCTCTCTTTATAATTACTCTCGCCTCATAATGCCATAAGTAGAAGTTAGTATGTTAATGGAAGTTCGGGATTTCTTCTGTAGGTTCTGTTAAGTAGTTATTATAATAAATGCGTGTAAAAGAGTCTTTGTGCGTAATTGTGTATTTTTACTTGTCATGTGTTTGATGAGTGATAAATGTAATGATTGATAGGAGAAAAACCTGACTAATTGAATGATTACGAAGGAGTGGAACTATTTTACTTGTGCTTAGGTCTATGCAATAAGTACGAGTATCACCAATAGCCTTTTCCCAACTATATTAGGGTGGGCTTCCAGTCAAACCGGATTCAGCTAAATACCAGCGTTTTACGAGTAGGTATCTCCACATATGGGCAAGTAAATTACTTTCGTCAAATCGTCGTATATCATTGCTGAAACTTCATGTTCAGCTTCTTAAGTTCTGGAGTTATTTCATCTACAATGCCAAGGTTATAGGAAGGGTGACCCAAAGCCTTCAGGGAGTTAAATGTTAACATACCTATTCTAAAGTTGCTACTAAAATTCCGTAGTTAGTAGCATATTTTGATTTAAAAGTTATAAAATCAATAGCTTTTTCCCGCAGCTTCGCTCCTAGTGTGGCATTTTACTCAAACGCACTTTGCGGTATAATTTAAATACATCCTACATCCAAACTTATAAACTTTACCACCTAAATATAACCATAGTGTAGAATTGTAGATAGATAAGCATAACAGTATCTCATCTCCGGTCACTCCGATCATAAGAAAGCGGTGGCTTATTGACTCTGTCAAAATTAATTCAACTTTGAACACAAATCAATTTCAACATAATATTAGCTGTCAGGGCATGTCAAATTACTGCCTTTAATTAACGATACGGCTCGCCTTTCTCACGTCATATAAATGTCTAATGATACTCGATTGTACGTACTCGGTATTGTTATTTTTGAGCCTTTGTGCTTTATTTCACTTTTAAGTACGCTATGAATTGGAGTGTAGAGAGATATTGAAGGGTCTTTTGAGGTAGTTAGTTAGTTAATTAAGGATAGTCATTACCTGTGAATTGATTATATCAGCTTGGAAAAAAGGGGAGACACTATGCCTAAATAGCTACACTAATTTATAATGAATTCAAAAACTATTAATATGCTGGAACTAGGAGAAGGACAAAGGAGACTTTTGATCTTGGGAGATCATTTTTGAGAACCTAGATGATCTAAGGATTACCGGCAGAAACTAGTTCCGTTTTTGATATTTTTGATTAAATAGAATTTCTTTAAGTTCATAGTTACAGATGTCACAACACTTTATTCCTAGATATCACTGCGTATTCTGCTACAGACACACAATACTGTTTCTGTTGCAAGTGGCGAACGCCAACTGATGGTTGGAACGGGTGTATGGTTTTTCAAAATAAGTTAAAAGAGCGCCTGACTCGACCAAGGCGCTTAGATTGTTAAGCCTTCAAGAATTCAAATTCAGTACGTACTTAGAAAATAATCTAGGCTTAAGCACAGAGGAAACCTATCCATAAATTATCTTACAAACAAATAGTAAAAAGTTTCGTCAACACCACTGTTCGAAGTCCAGTAAAGTGAAACTTTCCTTTCACAATATGTTTATGATTGGTAAAGGAAGTACGTAATAGCGCCAATATATTTAAAATCCATAACTACTACAGTTGAAGCGAAAGGAAACAATTAGCAAGGTGAGATGGTGGTGTAACGGCTGCGATTTTTCCTCCCGTATTGCGAAGACACCTTGTTATCGCAGGTGGCAAAGGACAATGCCTACAGCGTAACTTGTCAGTCACACTTAAAACAGTTGGAGTCATGTTTGAATATGTAATTATTAGAAGGTGATATTGTGGAATTATGGAGAGATGACAGGCGACACTATCAGAAAATTAGTCCATTAGCTTTTCTATAGACCCGGACAAACATGCCTATCGCTGTAAAATTCGTTTGATGTTCAGGGCTGGAGACCTATTTTTAACCGACTTCCCAAAAAGGAGGAGGTTCTCAATTCGGTTGATATATATATTTTTTTATGTCTGTTACCTCATTACTCCGACAATTATGAACCGATTTGAAAAATTATTTTATCTTAAAGGATATACTTGCAGATTGGTCCCATTTCAATTTTATCAAAATCGGTTACGAACTTTGGATTTTAAATCAAAATAGCTGGAATTCGTCTATGGATGATGGTTTTATGTCATGCAAGTAATCGAAATTGCTTATTTTGCTTTTCTGCGATTTTGCAGTGGTGTTAGGTGTTGGGTACCTACCACTAAAAAGTGAAAAATAAAAAACTTTTTACAAAAAAATACAACCGACTTCCAAAAAAAAACACCACAAATTAAAAAATAACTTTAATTTCGGAAGTCGGTGTCAAAATACGAAGACACTAACAAAAACACCGACTTCCGAAATTCAAGTTATTTTTTACTTTGTAGTGTTTTTTTATACCTGAAATTGGCATTGATACGTGATTAAAGTTTTCTGAGATAAATGCAGATAGTAAGGAAATAGGTAGAAACTAACAGAATTCAACACATTTTTCGTGTTCCGTAATAGGTACTGAAATGGTATGTTTGGTTCAGAAATTCGCAAGGGAATATTTTGTATCCTACAAAATTAAATACTAGTAGTATACTGCTATTGTTAAGCTGCATACATATGATTTATTTACCAAAACAAAAAAAGTGTAGTAGGTAAAAAAAGTGTTTAAATTAAAGCTAAGATAAAGGTTAAGTGGGCAGGGCGCCCGGTCGCCCGGTCGTCACGAAAGGTCACGGATCAGTTCAGTTATTTATCGGCGCCTGCGTCACGACTCGAACACAGTCGAAACTCAGCCTATTATGTGTATTATCCCTTATAATAAGCGCGTACAAATCATGCTGTGTTTGGTGACATTTTGTACACCTTGCTAGTTGGAAACAACGAATGCGATGACAAGTCTATAGCTAGTAGGCATGTAGCTGTGGTATGTAGCTAGAAAGTAGTAAGCTTTATAAGAATTGACCATTAACTGTCTAATGTTTTTGAAATGTTGAGGAACCTTACCTTTGGTAAACTGTAAGTTAAGATTGCTCTGATTATATGTAAATACCTAGATGTAATAAAGAAGATTTTTTTATATAGGTACCTAGACGTTATTTTCCAAATTGATAGCGACGCCCTTCTCGGTACAGGATCCAACGGCCAGCTTTATGAGGCGTTGAAAGAGATCAAGAACATCTTTACACAGTCTAAAACAAAGTCGCTACCCCTTACGTCTGTCCCTCTGCTTGCTTAGATCTTTAAAATGAAGCAAGTTTAATAAGGTTAAAAAATTTAGAGTTTGTCTTCCGGAAGGTTTCATAGGTATGTATTATCATACAATTAAAATTAGGTATAAATAGTATAGAAAAGTCAATATTTTTATATAATTTATCAGATGATGACATCATGCTACGATCGATTCTGTGCAATTTTGTAGGACCACTCATTATTAAATACTTACTCGCCAAAAGGACATGAGTGTTTTTAATGTCAGTTTATGACAGCTTGTTATGATGCCATCGTCATTTTCCATAGGTGAATATTAAGTAGATTTTAAATATCTCCTATCTTCCAACTTTCCTTCTGTTAAGTCAATTATTTAGTGTTTTATTGTTGTCAACTACAGTTGAATATCTTTTTGACAATAGACACTTTTAAAAAAAATCTCGTGAGTTTTGCGTGATATAGCAAGTACCATACCCTGTAAACCTCTACGCAGTCTACGCTTTGGTACAGTGCTACTTCACACTACGTATAATTAACCTCATTGATAACCCGTACTGACAAACACCTTCATAATATTTAGAAGCACTCCACCATCAATAACAATACCATAAACATAATAGCCAATAATTGAAACGAACAGAAGTCATCGATTATAATATTCGAGTCGAAACAAAATTATTGGAAGCTTATTACGGAGGGCCACCTAAGGAGAGGCACCATCAATCTCCTTAGCCAGTTACAAAGGAACTTAACAAAGAATTATAGCTCTTTACGTATGGTTGCTACTATGTAGGAGGATTATTACTTCAATTTAATGGCCCTGGGCCGTGATTAGACATCGCCTATAGGTACTTACTCCCCGTAACTTTATTACATAAATCTTGATGCAGGTAATAAGGTGAATGTCTTAAGCTCTAATGCCGGTAACGTTCATTAAAAGGGCAGTTAAAATGTTAACTAACCGTCGTCAGTGTTGCTAGTTTGATGTTTGAGATAAAGTAATGAATTTCTTCTAGGTGCTCATTAGAAGCTTGGACGCGTAAGAAATGATTTTCACCGTCGCTGCCTTTTACCATTAAATAATTACATTAAAATCTAAAATTTTATTTCCATATTCGGATTCGATGTTGATTTTTAATTTGAATTCGTTGCACATCAGTAAAATTTACTCCAACATTTGCTTGATTCGGTTTTAGACCATTATTATTTTCACCGGCCAATTTGGAAAATAACAGTGTAAGGTTGTCTTTTTTCTTTAATTGCCTACTTCATAATCAAGGCACGTAAATATATAATACCTTGACGGAAAATCGAAGTTTATTCATGATTTGTGAGTGTCTCACTGTCAGTTTAACTTCGTGATCAGTTTCTTGTTCGTTTCAAGTAAGCCACTGTTTTTCTTTTATTTATTTTATAATAAGTTTGGAGTTTTTAAACTTGGTAATAAATAAATAGAGTATTTCGGGGTACTTGTTTATAAGCCTTACATGATTTTGCATGATATCCGCGTCGGCAAGACTACAAGCTTGAACAATTTTGAAGTGGATCATAAAACATCATAATTAACTAGAAAAGAAATGTCAAAACAAAACTTCTACAAAAAACCAATAAGGAGAACCTAGTTGAATTACAAACCACATCGAATCCAGAATTGTTATAACACAAACAATGTTAAAAATGTTGATGCAATCGCCGTCAGAGATAAACTTTGATGACCAACGATGTTATTTATTTGTTTAGTAATTTATATGAGGTTAGTTACTGTTTTATTGGGCGTATTAAATCAAGCCCCAATAAGGCAGCATTCATGTTTATTTTTACGAAGTTTCTGCTCGGTATGCCCAATAAATTATTAGCTTGGTCACTTTTATCACGGGTCCATGGTATCGTTTATCGAACGATAATAGTGTGTGGATAGACCCGTCCGTATTATAATGTGTGTGTTTTTTACACGGTCGAGTTCGAGCTGTGATATGGTAGGTGTTAAATCCTAGTTGATTATGTTGTCTACTTTTAAATGCTTCGAGTAGCTGCTCTAACTCTTTGAATATTCTTTATGCCGTGGTTTAGTTAAGGCCTATTTTATGAAGTTAAAATGTGTTGTATATAAGTAATATCTACAGGTATTTACGTACGAAACAGGCAATAATTGATGATTTGTTTTACTAAAAGCATATTTTGGAAATGCTGTAGATACCTACACTATACTATCCCTAATATTTGGCCTAATAATCGACTAAAATTGTGCCACAATAGAATAATCTCAGTGACTATGATACTGTTTTAACGACACTAGCATTAGAAACATGCAAACATTTCTAACCACAATTTTCCAAGAAAACTGTCACTACTAAACGCGCTGATTGGAACGGTAGGTACCGTCGATATCCACACTAATCTTACGTGGTCCGCAAAGTGGCTCAACTCGTTCGACTTTATTGATTGACAAGCGCACAGTTGGATTAAATTCCCGCAACACTACACACACATTAGCTTTACACCGGCCCTTCAGATATATCTGCATCAAATTATTCTTCTCGCGATTACCAATCGAAACGCGCAAATAAATGCGTCAACGACATTAGGAAAATTGGCGTTAATGATTCGACTAGTCGTGTAGCGTTAATGTCAGCACGACATTTCGTTAAACCTACTTAAACACCCAGTTAATGTTGACTGGTACTTGTAAGTTTTGAGCAAAAATGCAGTTATGATATTTAATTTTGTTAAAATTTATCTTCACTACTCACACTGGGACTGGGAAGCCGTTAGAATCACAGATTATCACGTTTTTATATTTTGATCAAGTTATAAACGAAAAACCTAATTAACAAGTGGCAACACTAATAAGATCAATTTGAATGAGAACATTCACTTCCTAGCGGGGACATAAATCACAGAGTAAGTTTTTATTGGATCCCAAAAATGTCTGATCATGACGAACCATTCATGTGTAATTGGGATCAGCGCTTCACATAAAATATGAGATGCTGGCTTCAGAGGGTTTTTTATAGAGAACATAAACACTTTATTGTGTTTTATCCACGTCGGTTCAGACTTACACTGTTTGCCTGTTCGCTACTTGCGACACTGCATTGGATGTTATTAGCGTGTATTCTGTCCCTCTTTGCTCAAGCATTATTATGATATTTAAATTACGGAGATGAAAGTTTTTAAGATACTTGAAATTCATAAAAAATTAGAAGATTTTGCAGCTCTTACTTATGAGTTTGTCAAACAGCATATTTTTACAAAATAATAGGAATACTACAAACAAATATTTACACAGGAAGTCATCGCCATTTGAGGATCCATATTTACATCATACAGATTCATAAAATGCTCCATTATATAAAAATATACCGAGACAGTTTCAAGTTTACGGAAATTTAATTTCACATGAGCGAAGTTGTAAGCCAAGCGGCCGAAATGTCAGTCATTAAATAAATGTAGAGCAATTCATATTAACGCAATATTCCTTTGAAGTATACGGTTGATAAATTAATGGAACGACATAGGTATGTCGTGAAAATAGGTAGTAAAAACAGTCTGAATGCTAGACTAGATGAGAAAGAAAAATAGCTTTAGAAATAGGTAGACGCCAGATAATTTACTACACAAAAATACAACATAATAATTCGTCACGTATTCAATTAAGGAAAAAGAATAAGCACAACAGTTATACGAAATTTGAAAGTTCAAGATTTGCAAGTTATAACAAAACAGTTAAAAGAAGCATTTTCATTCAAATGAGGAGACGACACTGGAAAGTAGTCACGCTCCTGTTGTTATATAAAGCATAACTGCAATTCAACTCGAAGACAAAGGTGTGTGTCACAGAGGCACACCAAAATCGCCATTGAAAATTTTCCGAGTGAGTTCCACTTCAGGTGAAGTTCATTTAAGCATAAAATTACATTGTCTCCCAGACATTGTCTGGTGGCAATGAACTGCACTTTGACATAAAATCGTAGTGGAAGCTATAAATCCATTTCATTGCCTTAATAAAGGATGACTAAGGAATTCGATAGGAGCCATCAGTCTCGGGATATCTTTCATAGGTCACAGTCATTAAGTGCCTTTTGTTTCTTTAAAGTAATTGCACAGGCTATTTACATTGATGACAGGGATTAAATGTGATGTAGGCAATCAAAGATCTAGAATGTGTACAAGGTCTAGAGATGTGGAAAGGTTAGATACAGAGGACTGGGTTTTCTGGCGTTAACCCAAAAATAATAATAATTGACTCCTGGGCCACGTTTTAACACTTAAAACCATAATGCAGGTCTCTCGTTTTCCAGTTTAAATGCTCAGAACCACAACAAGATGGTTAAAAAACAACGATTACTGTTGCGCATCAGTAGCAATTTCACAAATTATGTTTTCACACAAATTGTGCGCGTTAGCTTATTGGAAATAAATTTGTTGTTAACAATTGCTAATAAGGTGAAAATGTTATGTGGAGCATCAACAAAAACTGCTTTACATAATCCTATATTATGTTCTGCCGTTGCTTGTCAATCAGAAGCGGTTAAATCCACATTTTGTGGTTGAAATAATAACCCTCGTTAGGTTCAACGAAGAGTTGGGAGATATGTAAATTCGTGAAAGGTCCGACCACAAAAAATCCTTGCCCATGCGTGTAACAGGTGTGCTCCTGATTTCTAATAGCAGAATTCGTATAATTGCTGGATGAAATCTGGCTTTGAATATCCTTTTATCCTTTACTCTTACTATCAGTCGACCGCAAACTTTCGTTTTTTAAAGGACAGTCTTCGATATGATTACATACATTACTAGTTTTTTTTTCATTCATAATACACTGCCGTAAGTAAAACTCTCGGCAGATGTTTTCGATTTGCGTTTTTTGTTTACGTTCGCTGTGTTTCGTTTGCCTTTCAACTTAAGTACTATTATTTATATTGTTTTCTCATCGTATTTTAAATAATACTGTTTATAAATACAACAATATTGTTGTTATGATCAGCCTTTTCAAATAGTGTGAGCTGTATCTAATAATGGCAATGTAAAGTCATGAAAAAGTTCGACTTCGATGTAAGCAAATTAATTAAAATACATTATTAGAATGAGACCACAACACAGTTTATAGAAAAAATACAACGTAAACTGGATCAAAGCTACATCTGCAAAGCTGCAAAACATTTATCTAGTCGTAAGTTCGCATATCACAAGAATACCAGAATTATTTCGCACTTGCTCCGCACCTAATCAAAGTAAACTTATGCGTATTCAGGTATCGGTTCAATAGAATATTGCATAAACTGGTTCCCATAGGAAATGGTTTATAATAAAGAAATGTGATATCAAATGTTTGACGGTAGCTTCTGAAATGCGCGCGAGTGGGTGCTATCTACGCAGCGTGGATTTACGAGCCGTCCCGCCACTTTGCGCCTGCGCTGGGCAAAATAAATATTGTTCCTTATATACTTTTATCGTTTATATTATTTTGAATAACTTTCTTCGCAATGGACGCTCAGTTGTAAAAGTTTTGAGGAGATATTGTTGCGAATTCTTGCTTTTATTTTTAAAAGCTTCTGCTGTGGTTTTATCAAATAAGCAGCTCTTTGCAAGCTTATAGGTAAATGCGTTATTTTGATCTAATTTTTATCTAACACCATTACAACCTTAGATTGAAAAAGTTTGAGTTTTTCATATGAATAGATAAAATAATATGAAAGTTTTCTTTAGCTTTTTATAGATACATTCAGAACAGAGCGAGTTAACTATTGAATTAAATAACTTCAGGTGTGCTTTATCTATAATTATTATTCTCTTATGTATACATAAAAGTTTTATTTCTATCATTTCCACAAAACACAATGACAATAAAATGCCGTATGAAGAACCAGAACAAGTGGGTACCTACTCTTACATTCTGCCTCCTACTGTACCGTATTAGAGATTAGAGTGAAACTATGGCTCGCTCCTAATGGTGGGAGTAGATAATGGTCATTCATTAATGTTTATTTTGATATTAGTAATAGACGCCTTAGTGTTAGTCAACTTGAGCCTAGATTTAAGATAAGAGGAAAATTATGATGAAAAGATAGACTAGGATCCTTATTCTGTTTTGATGATTCAAAGCAGAAAGAAGGCCTAGGGAACGCTGACATGCCAAATAAGAACCGTCGACAAGGAATTGATTGGAGAAGGCAAGGCACCGGGACGATTGGAAGGCAACGGGGGAGACTTTTTCCCAGCACTGGGTAAACAAGATTTGGTAAAAAATACACTTTAGGTATGAAGGGCACCCTTCAAGTGGAAAGTGGTGTATTTTGAATGCAGTTACATCGGTAAAATCCTGGATAGTCAGCTCTGTTACTGTCTGGCCCATACTTTAACTACGACTCAAGCTATTCTCATATAAATTCATGCCAAAGCAACGACAGAAGAAGAACTTGATAAAACTTCGCGTTCCCACCCTGTATCCTAGGTACTTATGTGTGTGTATGCTGGCGCCTGGCGACGATTGAGTTATCGTGCACTGAAGTCAGGAATTCGCAGTGTCTGCCGGCTTCGAGAACAAAAGACACACACGCGTGTATCTACGACAGTGGTGACACTACCAGATTAAAATTCCATTACGATAACCCAGGAGAGCTGGTGAAATCTCATGTAGAACCAGTTAGGGTAAAAATAATATAATTTGGTGTAAATCTTAAATAAAGTATGCAAAAATGTCATCATCCATCCGAAGAAAAATAAGAAGATCAGATAGTGCTGATCCTTACCTACTCAGAAGGCAAAAGTATAGGTAACTCCTGTAGATACCCCAAAAGAAATGCAGATGAAATAGTCCACTTTACGCAAAATAAATCACAGATTGATTACAGTGTATTGTAGAGAGCGCGTGGAGCGTGGACTAGTAGCAGTCGGTTGAGCGCGGCCATTCTTGGGCTTTCCACGCAATGAGCGGACCGACAGACGTGCCCGCCGATATTTTATATCTATTCGAGTGAAATGATTTATAGGAACCGGTGCAATTGCGATACCTGCGTATGAATTGTCGCCTTACTTCCTTTTGACTTGCCAGCTTGTTATGATTTCATTTCTTGGGAAAGAACTTTGTTGTGCAAAGGAGTTTATTAATGTGTGTGAGAAATACGGGGTTCGGATTCTGGAAATGTATTGTTTTTGTCAGTATTTCCTTTCACGTTTAGACCGATTACCGATTATTCATTGGCGATTGTTTATAATACGTTGTTTCCAGAAAATATATGAGTGGTTCCAAGAAGAGGTTTTAGGGACATTCTAACGCCATGTATAGGTATTTTTCATCTTCCAAGACTTAGCTTACTCACAAAATAATGGAAAAATATCTAACTAACTGACTCTAAAACCAAACAGATCCCCGACCTTAATAGCGATCCTGATCAGAATCAGGCGCATCGCGACTGATCGATGATTATGTCATCCCACCAGACTCCCACATCTATGTCCTGAACTTGAGGAGTTGGGCAATGACGGAAGGGGCGAATTTTGAAACTTGATGTTAATGCAGGCTATTTGGTAGCTGGTGTCTTTGATTTAGTTGTACTTATTGTTCTGCTAAAACTAAAGAAGAAACTGTCAAAATCTATCTTGCCGAAATAATGTCTAATAAAGTCAATAATTTCGAAAAACCCTAAACATCGATCCGGTTAAAAATCAGGCGCATCGCGACTGTGACCTCTCTGCTCTGGTGCGGTGTGCGGTCGCGGTGACGAGCCGCGATTGATCGATGATTATGTCTTCATCCCGCCCGACTCCCAGATCTATGTCCTGAACTTGAGGAGCAGGGGACTGACGAAACGGGCGAGTTTTGATACTTGATGTTAATGCCGAGTAATTGGAAGCTGGTGTCTTAGATTTAGTTTTTTCTTTTTGGCCTTATAGAGTGATGTTACAGTGCTTTGTTTTCTTATTGCTTTACAGTGGAGTTATAGCGCTTTGTTTTCTTATTGCTAGGCATAGGAAATTATTGAACCTAAATGTTGATGTTGAATTATGTAGAACGTATTTGGTATTTCTCGATGTGCTCTTCTTATTGAATACTTGATAATGGAATGAGAGAGTATCAGTTTTTTGACTAAGTTAGATAAATTTGATTCTGAAATTATTCGCATCAGTACCTAAATACATCAATAAGCAAAAATTGTGTTATTTTACACTAATCAGAGGCACTAGTTAGTAAAATACAGCTACAGCTTATCAATAAATGATTATACAACTCACAACTACTAACATTATTAACACCCAATAAATAAGTATCAGTTCACGTACGGACCTCGCCCCCAGCCATAGAAGGGCAACGATCAAAACGTTGTGATCATAACGTGATCCGCTCTACCTGTGTCATTCACCGTGTCGTTACAGGTTGCTCCGCTACACAAAAAATACTCCTTTCAAATGTAAATCAGCAGAAACCGACAAAGCAAATTGTCACAAATAAACACTGTTACGTTTAAAGTTTTTTGTGAAAGTTTATAAAAACCCGGTCGCATCGGTAAAGGGTCAGGCAGGGCCAATCAATCTAAGATAAAAATTTCTTTTATTGATTTTTTGCTGGGACGTCTCTTTAGTTATTCTTTGTGATTCTTGATTTGATTGTTATCCGTGCGACTTGATCAAATACAAATGTTCCACGTCAAATACTGAGATGTTGGGAGTTTGTTTTAATTGTAACACAAAGTCTATGTAGTTTGGTATCTTTATCTACCTGTGTAACTTTGTCACTATTTAAAATTGGATTATTTGTCAGATAATTAGGATGCTACTATGATAATCAAGCTGGATATTTCAGAAAAATAAGTAAGTAGTGACCCGCCCCAGCTTCGCCCAAGTGTTTTTTTTTTAATATTTTTTTTCATACAAAACTCGCCCAGACAATTACAAACAGAACAAAAAAAATACGCGTACATATATTTCGGCGATTAATTTTACTACTATGGTTTGTTTTATATACAGGGAAATTGAAAAAATACCCGAAACCTCTTAGGCAGTGAAAGTACACATGATTATAAGCAACTTTTGTTTTGGTAAAACTCCGAAATCTCGAAAAAAATATCAGCTGTTTCATACATTTTCATTGGCTAAATACTGCATTTTGTATGAAACAGCTGATATTTTTTTCGAGATTTCGGAGTTTTACCAAAACAAAAGTTGCTTATAATCATGTGTACTTTCACTGCCTAAGAGGTTTCGGGTATTTTTTCAATTTCCCTGTATAAAGTACCCAAAGGTATTCTTAGTAAAATCCTCAAAATTTGTTCACTGTTTTATTTATAAATTCATCGTATGTGTCTGAAATGAAAGCCTTTCAATAAAATAACTGATATATTCAGTAGTCACAGGATAGAATCGGATAGGATCTGTCAATACTTTAAGTTTTCACATTTGATCCTCATGAGTAGGTACGACGAACCGATTGATCTACTTTAATTTCATGAAATTCAACTCTACTTAACAGGTATCAGAACCAAAAAAAATAGAGACATAAAAAATCTAGTCACTTAAACTCTTTACACCTGACTCTTGCTTTAGCATAGAATATTTTTTTTATCAAGCGGAGATGTTTGATCGCTCTCACCGTCTAATCTAATTCATAACAAAAAGACAAAAGAATTGAATACGTTAGTCCAAATATTGATTTAACCCTATCGGCGACGGAAGCAGGTGCCCTGCGCACGCGCTGCTTCGGAATCAATAAGCGTTTCCCAACTATGAAATTAAATGATAATCACAACTTTTTTCATATTTATTTAAGCAGTTAATCTGTACATTTTGACTGCGAGACAGGGTTCGTCAACATTTTCTTGGGACAAACGCATCGATTCATCAAGATTGCTAAGAGTTCTTAGTGGAGTTGTGAACTTAATGAAAACATGCCTAATTTAACAAGTAACAGTTTAATTTTTCAAATAATTATGAGCCGTGGGCCATAATCTTGAATGTCATGTGAAACAGCCGAACAGACAAAAATATTAGTTAAGGCATAAACAAGCTTAAAATAACAATATAACGTGTTTATAGAGAATTTTAATCGTAAAACATTATGTGCATTTACTTTTAACACAATTTATTATCGTAATAAAATGTTAAGGCGTATAAATAATAAAAGGGTAGGTAAGTTATAAAGACAAAAGAGGCTAAACTGTGTTAAGCAAAAGATAATGGCTTTATATTGATTGTAAATCTTTGTAATTCACGGTGATCATACAAAATTCTGGAAGTAGGTTGACCGCCACAAACTTGATTTTTAATTATCCTTTTGGGAGGCTTTAAAGGAGCCTTCAAGCGTAACGTCATCAAAGCATGTTCGAAAGCTTTACTATCAACTTTACAGACTGACCATTTTAGGGTTACGTAATACCTCAAAAAGAAAAACGAAACCTTAAATTTGGCAATTAATACAGTCTTATACAAAAATATAAAAAAAAAACATATTATAATCTGCTTATAAAAATCTGAAAACTGTTAATTTGTACTAAAATGATAAAAATGTAGTCTTTATTTAAAGTAATGTGCACCTTAAAATTGGTACGGAACCCTTGGTTGGCGAAGACGACTCGCACTAGTCCGGTTTTTTATAACAATGACAAGCCAAAAGATAGATGCTCCCATTATCTAAATAGCTAGATACTCGTGTATTTCTGGCAAAGCAGTGCTCACAGCTTTTACTATAGGTCTGCTGCTACATAGATCTAAAAGCTCCTACAGTTCACAGAAACAACTAAAATAGGTACCACCATATCCGCAAGATAATTTACATCTTTCCTCTCTTTCCATGTTAGCTGTAGGTATTTAAGACAAATGTTACCTAATATCTGAGGACTTTAAGACAAATATTACCTAATATCCTAATATCTGAGGCCCAATGTTACTTATTTTTAAACAACTTTCACATTTGCATGTTAGTCGCAAACTGTCAAAAAAGCCTTTTGACAGTTTGCGATTCAGATGCGAATGTGAAAGTTGCTTGAAAATTAGTAGAGTGGGCATCCAGATATGCTTTTGCTCTTTGTTGAGTAAAAAGTTGACAGTAGGTAGGTGTTGACTGTAAGTACTAAATTTTAAGTGGAAAAAAACAATTTATTCAATATATGTGCGTACTAGCTTTCTCTCGCGGCTTTGCTCGCGTTAAACCTAAAACCATTTCCAGGGTCGCATTTATCTCTATGCAACATTCATCAAAATCGGTTCGGAAATTAAGCGTGAAAACATGCAAACAAACTCACTATCTCATTTAAAAATAGTTAGGAATTCATTAACAACTCCTAGTTTAAAAAGAAATACCCGGAAGGTTGGTAACTCCTGCCCTACGGCCGCCATTATTCATTTTAACGGTTAGCCAGCACTCCCGCACCCCGGTCACTCGACAAGGAGAGGGTTGCCGTGACGCGTCATGCTCCGATGTTATGGACAGATACCAAGCCTTCACGGGCAGATGCAGCAAGCACCTTATAATTGGAGCGTATCAAAACATTAGTGGACCATCGTTAGAACATCGTAGGGTGCATCTGAACTGACGAATGTCGGTAATTATAGCGTGATGGGTGAAGATTTTCGGTTAGAGTCTTGTACCTACTTAAAAATCAACGTAAAGATAAAACCTTTGTCCTAAAATTAAATAAACATTTTCAAAGTATGTTTTTCTACAAAAAACAAAAGCTTCTGCTCTAGCCGTTTGCCAACTTTAATTAAAATTTGTTCAGCCGTTTAGACGTGATTTATTAAAAAAACGTCTAAACACCCAGTTTATCACGTTTATAAGATACTAGTGACCCACCCCGGCCTCGCACGTGTTTAAATTATACTCGTTTAGGGCTTTTCCTATTTTTTAAAACCGTATCTAATTCTTTGCGTATCTAGACGCAGACCTCGACTTCTTTTTTTACTAAATATTTTTATTATTTATTTATTTAATACTTTACGCACACATATACAGATACGGTTTTAATGCCTTAGGCATTTTCTACCCGTCAACTGTTGGGTGATGCAGAGAATAACAGTGGTAGGTGCAAAATGGATAAAGAGAAACCAGAAACGCGATTAATAGTAAAAATAATACAAAGATAAATAAATACATAAACTATACTGCCGTCATAATGAAAAAAGGCACAACTAACATTTTATAAATATGGAAAAAATCGACTTTAAAGTTTTTATTGGTTTTTGGCGAAAAATATTGACTTACACATTATTTTTCGAAAATAGATGAATTAAAATAAATTCATAATCACGATTCTTAGACAACTAATGAAATGTAAGTTATTATTTTATTACTATTTATTAAATAATCAACATTTTCCCTTTCAAAGTAACAAAAAAAATTAACTAAAGTTATTAATATTACGAATAAAGGGCATAACTAACCAATTGCGACTTTTCATTCTGACATTTTGGGAAAAAAATATGAAATATTACAATGAAAAGGCATATTTATTAAAATGTGCCTTTTCATTTTAATAATTATACAAAAAGAAACAGGTAATAAAACAATTAGGAAATAATTATAATTTTTTTATTTTAAAAAGGTAACAAAAATTATCGTCTCACAACTTTAAAAAATTTACATTAGTTAACTGAAATTACCAGTCTTCAAGAAACTTATTTGTTTTTTTTTTTTAAATCACAGTCAGGTTGTTTTTTGGTACAAGCCCGCCACGCATTCCCAACCACTGCAACTCCTGAAAGCCAGAATCAACAGTGGCGACCACCAGAAAAACGCCGAGTTAATGAAACCCGACGAGTCCCGGAGAAACGATTCAACTGTCTTGGATCCCGCAACGAAATTAATCAGAAGAGTACAGCGGAGGAGTAGGAAAAATAAATATAATTTCCACTTCCCTCCATATCAAGCAGGAGATAGATTAGAACTAGGCCAATAGGCACCAAGGGACATATACAACTGGGTTAAGCCCAGTTGCCAAGCACCACGGATTATATATTAACTTTAAACTAATGGGTCCTAAATTGTGAGCTACTTTTGATTCCAGTAATAGGTATGGCAAAATCGCCCGAACGCACGGAAATTTGTTCTGGTTTCTACAAGGTCCGTGTAGTAAACTACTCCAGATGTAACCTGAATGCTATCTAACATAATATTACGTTCAGTCTGCCAAAGAATACACTCCCACAAGATGTGATGTGCGGATTGTTCGTGTTTAAGGTCAGCTGTAGAGCATTGACATAAAGGTGAGGCCACAAGCCTAAAGGAAAATAATTTGCTCTTAAAGTTGCCATGACCTGTGAGAAATTGGGCAACACAGTGATCACAGTCAGGTTATTAAATCAACTTCTAAAAGTCTTATAAGAATGTTTGTATATGGCACTTTTAAGGTTATCACAATTACAATCATTCTGGCCATGCCCTACAAACAACATTAAAATTATCAAAATAGGAATAAACACAAACTAATTCAAAAATTAAAGGAAAAACCAGAAAAGTGTTAGTTTCTTTTTTTTTATAAAAAAAGGATATTTAATCAGCTACTAGTAGAAGTTTTATAATAATGTTTTAACATTTTTAAGGTTATCACCTTTTTGAACAATTCTAGCCATGTCCTTTGAACAACATTAAAATGATCAAAATAAGAATACTTATACAAAAAAATAAACTATTTGAAAAATATAAAACCTTAGGTACATTATCATGTTAAGTAATTAGGTAATTTATCACAACAAGGCACTTAAAACTAGAACTTCAGTCAAAATGAGTAAATTAATAAAACAATCAGTCTTCATAAATATGAGTTAGATCAGCTGAGTGGTCATTTACGGGTAAGCTTTCCCAAAAATGCCTTCGATTAGCAAGCATAAGTGGTCCAAGTTTAGTGAGTATAGCGGATTTCGGTCATTATTTTCTCTGTCCTTTGGCCCATCCGGTTTTCTTTGACTAGTATGACACAAAAAGAAGTATTTTTGTTCCATCCATATCCAGACTCGTCGAGACACGTCGGGCACAACTGGCGCGTTTCCATCAAACCCTGCCCTCCTTTCCTCACCCCTAATCGTAAATAATTTAAAGAAAAGGCACAACTGGTTATTTGTGCCTTTTATACGTAAATTAATTGAGCCATGCATGGATCATTAATTAAGTAGACAGGGCACATCTGGCATTTGAGCCTTTTCTTTATGTTATGTTGTAAGTGTGCCTTTTCAAAGTAGTTTTTAGTAAAAATCTGTATGAAGTAATAGTCACATCTACGTATTTGTGCCTTTTCAATATAATGGTAGATAAATGTGCCTTTTCATTCTATAAAACATGAATATTAGTCTCATTTGTGCCTTTTGAGCCTACTGTATCTCCGAATTCCTTGAAGATAAAATTCTATAAAAAATTGAGTAGATGTGCCTTTTTTTTCTGATTCTAAATATGTATATAACTCAATTTTGACAAAAATGTTAGTTGTGCCCTTTTTTCTTACGACGGCAGTATACATACAATAAAATACTACAATATGTAGTCAAATTAATAATCTAGTACACAACAGCTTGAACAGTTTATGTAAACCAAAATTAGCGCTGTGACGATACTACTGCCAAGTTCCTACGAATGTGCTCTCGAACCTTAATTTTGAAGGTTAATCGGTTGGCTGCCATCATAATTTCCTGAGGAATCTAAATGTGTCTATAATGGCGTAAATTTTGACTTTATTTAATTAGCTATATAAAGCAGAGCTCAAACATTATCTGCCTAGCCTTTTTCTAACTACATTGGTGTCGGTTTCCAGTCAAACCGGATTTCAGCTGAATACTAGTATTTTATGTGGAGGGGCTGCACCTCAGACCTCTACAACCCATTGACTGGGTAAGTACGGTACTACATGGCAAGACTGGAGTCAGATTTACTGGCTTCTGACTATCCGTAAAGACTTCCAAAGATCTACAAATGACAGCCGGGACCATTGGTCTAGCTCTATTCTGTCTCCTGCTAGATAAGGAGGGAAGTGGAGATTATGTTTTATTCCTACTCCTCCGCTGTACTTTTTTGATTAATTTCATTGCGGGATCCAAGACAGTTGAATCGTTTCTCCGGGACTCGTTGGGCTTCATTGGCTTGGCGTTTTTCAGGTAGTCACCACTGTTGATTCTGGCTTTCAGGAGAATTAGTAGTTGGGTATGTGTGGCGGGCTTGTTCCAACTTAAAAAAAAGCCGGGACCAACGGCTTAACGTGCCTATCCAGTATCCACAGACCAACCTTGGCAAGCTTTGCTTATCCTTGAAGATCGACCCGTGCGGCTGTTATTATCTAGCGACGAGCTCCTCATCTATTCTAAAAGCTCAAATCACCTTAGTAATTTTACTTCGCCCAAAGTGTTAGACATCACTTAGTAACATGTAGATGTTGTCACAGTAGTGATATGGAAAAAAAATGGTCTTCATGGTATAGATCTCCTCTACTAAGGTGAATACCAGATGAGAGCATTCTTAAAAATGAAAATGCTTTCTCACAATAAGTAGGTACCCAAAAGAAAATTTTCTCATCCGATATTAAAAAAAGGTACCTTCGAAAAAACATTCTCAAAATATAAAAATCCTATCATTTTCGGCAAATCTGAAATAATGGAGTACCTCATTTGTAAGAGCGAAGCATTTTGCATATGAAATCGCGTAGGAGGGCGATTGATGACTTATGAACATACACCTGAAAGACACTCGTCCATAATCGTGCTAAGGAGCTTAGGTATGTTTTGCTGAGAATACCTATAAGGATTCGAGGTTCAAGGAATAAAAGACGATTGGATGAGATCAATGAGATACATTCAGATACCTTCCTATTGCTGAAAGTTATCTAAATACATAGCTAACAGTAATATAACATCAAATCCTGAAAGTGAAGTAGATATTAGAGTTATCTAATTGCACTATAGTAAAATTTTCTGTAGATCAAGTACCTACGATATTGTCCGATATCTGGAAATTATTTTGAATCAATGATAAGGTTCAAAGAAACTGAAGTTTCTGAAGTCATGTCGACGCACACAGTGACTTGTCGTAGGTTCTTGATGGACACTGTGTCTATTTGAATTTGGGATCTCTTTCTTCATACTGACAGGTAGTCAGTAGTTAGCTAAAAGTTAACAGACTTCTGACAGGAATACCAAATGGAATTAAATCGGAAAATGTGTGGGTACGTAGGTACGCCATATGCTAATAGGACTTCTTCGAAAATTAAACTGAAGACTTGTTACCTCAAATAATACCTAGTCAAAGATTGCATTACAGCTCAACAATCAACAAACAACACTCAACACACAAAACACACACACAATCAAACACACTCAATCAATTATCACTTACTATTTATAATAGTAACTTTACAAAACTTAAAAAAGACTTAGTAGCGCCATCTGTTCTGCAATGGTTCAACTATTGTAATAGTAAGCTTGCGTAGGTTGACATTAGTTTATCACGCTGAGGAGAGATGTCGCTTTTTGTGCTGCCATCTAGTAACGATAAATAGAGTTTCTGGGAAGAATCGCTGCCTGTTTTTCGATGGGAGAGAAAACTTCGGTGCGCCCAGCTGGTTTATGTTTCTTACCGTAGATGGCGTTTACGAGACTCTTTGCTTTTGTTACTTTTCAAAACAAAAAAGTAAAAAGAAAGAAGAATATACTTGAAAAGTATGGCGGATGTTGTTTTAAATATCCAGTCAAAGTTTTTTTTTAATAGCGATAAAGACAACAAGGATTATTAATTTATTAGACAAACACAACATCGGCGATACTTTTTGTAGTGTTTTGCATGTTTTTAAAGAGGACAATCTTCTTTTTAGCGTATCGATGGCAAATAGGGCTATTAAATTTTATGTTTGGTCCAATACTCGGCCACGGTAACACTTCTCGCGGACGTTGCCATAAGGTCCTCACATGTACAGGTGACAAGGCATGCGGCCCCAGACGAAAGGTGGCCAATAGACCTCGGAGACGCTATACAAATATCGAAGATCGGTTCCATCCGAGAAAGTTGTCTTTTGTGCGGTCGACTTGAGTTAGGAATTTATTGCGAATTATCCAGGTCAACCATATGTATGGCTGGGTGGATCACCAGTCCTTTACCGAACTGGGGGTCTTAAAAGGCCACTCTAGCAACAACAATCTGTCAAATTTAATTTTCATCTTTATCGTTGACGCAGTGGGTTCAACAAGGTTGTTTGGGAAAATTTGACAGAGACGGGTAGCGTGATTGTGCTTTCTGATTTTGATAAAATGGCGTTTTTAAACTCCTGTTGTTTTTGGCTTTCAGGATTCAAACCTGAAAGGAAGTGAAATAGTGCGTCCATCTGAACCCAATCTACAGTGAAGGAAGATTTTCACTAAGTTGTTGTGGCAAAAGGTAGGCGTGCGAAGGCGCTCTACGCCTCTACCCCATCAGGGATTACGCGAATAAGTTAATTTTATATACCTACCTACAATAAAATTTTTTTCAGCATATTAACTCTGGGGATAAAACCTAACATAGTAAAATAACATTTCAGTCTTTATAGCTTTATAATAGAATCTCATAAAAACTGTAGAGGTCATTACATTGACTACCTACACCCGTTTAACATAATAACAGTTCGGTATCATTGGCAATGTAAATTCGCACATTATATTTGAATACTTGATCTGCAATCGCATCCCGAGGGATTGCTTCGAATATCTGTGGAACGATTTGCGTAGTGTTCAAATTCTCTTTAAAACGTCGATCTGGCTGTGACTGGTGCAGGTCGATTAAACGATGTCTTGAATACCTAATAAGAGAGGAGAGGCGGCATGCTCGTTCTCGATTCACTCGCTGGCGCATAAATTAGCGGTGCGGCCACACAACCGCAGCTATTCCGCAAAAACTCCAATCGTAGGGGAAAGTTTGGCGATTAAGCCGTGAGGCGTGGCGTGGCCAGGTCTGTTCGTGACAGTTAGTGCCGCCACTTGTTATAATCCGTTAAACTTTCGACCCTCGTCAAGGTACGCTGAGAATTAATGGAAATGCTTTCTTTCCCAGATTTATGATATTCTTTTTTGAATCCCCGATCCACCTTTGAGTTTGACCCTCCGCGATAAAAGTGATAAAAGCCTACGTCGCGTCGCGCCGGCGTTATGTTATTACGTAGCGCATACAACGCTCATCTTAATAGAATTAATTTGCATCCTCTTTAATGCGAAACTCTCTTAACTAGTTTGCATAAAATCTCGTTTGTTTATGTAATTTTTAATCAGGTCAATTAACGCTCTGCACTTAGTCAATTTCGTTTGGCATTATAAGTGAACACAGTACCTAACTAAATGTGTAAGTGAAAATCTATTTTGACCTGAGTATACGGTGCCCTTTTAGTTGTCTTACCAAGGCGGCCCACTTAATTACCCGACATAGACTACCTGTAGGCGCAATTTTTTTTTTTTGAATACGTCAATTAGAAAATAATCAGGTACAATGGACTTATGAAACACCAGGATATCAGTAACGATTACGTATTAAAATATGTTGTAAGACGATTAAAATGAAACCGTTTATATATAGGAAAAGGGTATATTCAGTACCACGAATGTCGTCTAATTTTGGTCACCTATTTCAGATTCTGAAAACTAACATAACTTTAGGCTCTTCAGATTTGTTTCCAACAAATGTCATTTACTGCATTTTCTTCAGAACACAATTAATGATTTCATTAGGATCAACTGAGTTTCTATAGTGAACTCAATGACGAGTCTTGTTGCCATGCCAAACGTTAAAAAAGGAACGAACAACAACAACATATATCATTTTCATATTACTCTCAATAAGTAACATGAAACAGCTTATTTTCCGAATAATGTCACGTAGTGTTAACAAATCACTAATTACCTTATCAGCCCTCACCGACAAAAGCCGTCTCTATAATTTTCCTGTCGATACAACCCACCTCTTCTAAGAAATTCCTCAAATTATCACCGAAATACGTGAAATAAGTAACTGTCTATTTGAGACGCTTGTAATTTTCGGAATTCAGCTGAAGGGGATGGAAATTGATATTTTAAAATAATGGTTACTGAATTTTAAATCTAATTTAAAGTGTGATTTTCACATCTTAAAATATTCTATTCTACTCTATATCTTCATTGTTTTAGGAAATGATTTAAAAAAAAGTATTGTAAATCCAGACAAAACATTTCGTAAGAAAAATTTTTAAACAACCAGATTCGTTTCTTATTTGGCGAAACTGTTTTGATTAAGTAGGGTCCTATTCAAGATAATAGACTGATTTCATCCTAGCTCATCTTCCATTAAATACAGACCTTCTAATAGATATCTGGTTAGAACACGCTAAGTCATGGACCATAGACTCATCCAGTTAATTGGTCCGTGTTACCTCACAAAGTAGCAGCTAGTTGGTTATTCGGATTGCAACGTCCACCCAATTAAATTGGTCAAATTCCTAGAACCTCGAGTCACAAAATTAGACCGAACTAGTTGCCAACACAAGCTGATTTAGTTACATCACGTGTACGAACATTCATAGTGAAACTTGTGTCGCAAATAAACATAAAACCTTTAGATAATTTAGTAGGTGAAACTTTACCTGAAACAGAAATAATCAACGTGTGTACGTAAAATCGAATTCACGAAATAGACATTATGATAATCACAGGTACGAACGAAATCACAATAGGATCGGATATATATAAGAAAGAATTCCCAAAGACGATAACATGGCGGGAAAAACGCTACCGTAAACCGTGCGCAATAAAGACTGGCAACAATTTATTTATATGACGCTTCAGGGAGAAGTTATCCGCGGATCCAGGGTACAAGCGCGGTGAAATCAAGTTGATGCGTGCCGAAACACGAATGAGAAAATGGATGCTCCTGAACGGGATAGTAATCACGGCTAATCTTATGCGGCCGATTGAGTTGTTACCGAAGCAAATATTGACTTCGTTAGATTTTCGGACTACCTAATTATTGAAATCAATCAATATCAATCAGTTGAGGCTTCATAGACCAACGCTAATACTAATCAAATATTCTAGAAGGTATTACATTATTATTAAACTAAGTCTGCCATTTATGGACGCCCTCAAAATAGTCTGCACCAGTGTTTCATAAGTACATTTAAACCCTAAATAAGTTAAATGGAACAAAACTTTGTAAGTTGTTACGAAATCCAGTACTTAAACTTAAGTATTCTAAAATCTTAACAGAAAATATGTTTAGCTAATAGTTTCTCCACATTAATTATTTCAAAGTGGATCATCCACTTACAATTGACACTGTTTTTAAATATGAACTTAAGTGAATACAAAATAATCGTAGTTGGTTCAAAATTAAGTGGGCTTTTTTCACAGACATGAATGTTGAAGAATCTTGAGGATTATTGATGTAAGCTCGATTGAAGCACAAAATGCCTTTGATGGAGTCTTTGCAACTTCTGACATTCTTCGTCGCGACATTATTAACTTTACTATGATCAAACTCTGCTAATAATGCTATTAAAGGATGAAACGTTTAACAGTCAATTCTTAAATTCTACTCATTTTATAGTTGCCCTAAAGGGCTTAAACAAAATTTGAGCCCTTTAGGGCTACAAATAAAATATATTTGGACTAACATGTTTCATAGGTTAGAGCACTATTTGCTAATTGCATTGTTGTGTAGTTATTTTTTCCGAACGTTATTTTAAACCAATGAGTTTTTTTTTGTTTTGTTAATTTATTTATTGTTTTTATAGAGTTATTAGTACTGTTAACTTTGTGCAGTAGTGCGATTCACTAAGGAAGAACATCTTTACAACCAAGAAATCATCGTTGAAACATCTGATGTGGCATATATTTAACAGATGTTTCAACGATGATTTCTTGGTTGTAAAGATGTTCTGCCTTAGTGAATCGCACTACAGAAAGCTCGTTCGCATTCGGAAGGCGCGTCCCCGAGCAAAACGCAGCGCTAGCCGTTTTTTGTGCAGTTTTTTGGAGCTATCTACTCTTTATCCAAAAGAAATATCTACTAATAAAAAATACATTAAATTTCTACATAATCTTGGCTTTAAAATGGTAGATTTTATTTTTTATTACTAAGTATAATGTATAAGTAATCTCCTCACAACGAAACCACAGAAATGAGAAAAAATTACTGAAAACATGCATCTTCTCGAAAACTAACGATTATTTTGATTTTGTTCTTACACTAATGGATAGGCAATTTAATTATGAACATTTTGGTAGAAGTATTTTTTTCAAACGACCAAAATTAGATTTTATAACGAATTTTATTCAACATTCTGAGCGTATTCGCTATTGTATCTCTTGCGCTGTAAGTGAGGGAAAAAATGCTCAAGGTTATTTGCTCAGGGTACGGCCTTAAGATAAATAATAAATAGTTCCTACCTACATAAAGTATAAATATAGGAACTCTTGAAATTGTTCCATTATTATCATATTATGTGAAGACCAAAAAAGCAAAGTTTTTAAGAACTCATTGCTTTAAACTTTGTTTCAATGGGCGAAACGGGAACCGATCGTTTTTCCGATTTTTTTTTTGTTCGAATTTCATCTTTTCCCGAAAACTATTGACCGACGTCTTGTTTGCAAACTTGATTTCGGCGAATAACATAATAACTTTTTGCTATTGGCCGATGCCTCTTCTGAACTTTTATCATTTGCCAAATGATTTATTTGCCATAGTTTTACCACATCACATCACACTACTACGACCAAGTAAAAAAAACCGTTACGATAGTAGTTGAACAGATTTAGGTGAAATGAAATTCACTCAAATATTTTTCGAACTTATGATAGGTAACTGGGCGTAATAGTTCATACCAACAAAACATTAGGCCCGAGTAGGTACACTAATTTGGTAAATTACCACTCAATATAAAAATCAAAGAGCACAAATAAAGCCGTTGCACATGCACGCGATATGAATGGTCTAATAAAAGTGGCGTGCACACAAGCTGATGATGCGTGGTGAGGCACCGGATTAAACAGTCAAACTGGAAATACCACGGCTTTGCCTCCATGCCTCCATGGCTAGACATCAACGTACTGTCAGTGGTAACATTCGGATTTGCGCGGATCGGGGATATTAAACAAGCCGGCCGGCTCCGCTCAATGCGCGTCAAATATATACGTACCAGATGCGTGATCTATTCACGCATTTCAATTTCATTTCAAAGCTTGACCAAAAGTAATTTTGCATGCGTCAATGTATCTACGAGTATATGTAGTTGTGTAGGTTATGTATTCACGTGTGCACTGTGCTCATTATTTTGAGCTATGCATTGATTCTGAGTTTTGGAATTAAAACTGAGTGTCAATTCTATTAATTTTCAAATTTCGTTCGCATTTCAGTCGCAATCTGTCAAAAATAAAAAATTAAAATTGAGGCTTTTTTGAAAGAAAGCAAGTGAGATGCGAATGCGAACGTTGCCTAAAAGTTAGTGAAATTGGCCCTTAGATTCTGATTTCCGTGAAATGCTGATGCCCTTCAGTTTGTAGGTATTTGAATAAACAGAGTTTCATTCCCAGTATTTTGAATTTGGCATGGTTATTAATAATCCTGCTTGAATTGACATGAAAAAAACAGTAAGTGAGTTTTTGCTATCAAGTTTTCCTGTGGGCGGTGATACCTTAGGTATCTATCTGATAACTCCGTTCTAGACTATAATAAACTGCAAGGAAATTGTAAAATGTAACACCTACGTTACGCTTCACAAAATAAATCAAATGTTGAACAAACAAACATTTCCGAAGATATAAATTAACTGGAAAAGCACGAATCAAATTACTATTGGGAGGGAAGCAATCACTAAACAAAACACAACTACTACCCACACTTCTAAAGCAGTGGGAGTAATAGTGAATGATATCTATGAAATTAAATACGTCTAGTTTATTTAATGAAGCCTTCAAATAAAAAAAAGAAAACAATGAGATATATTTGTTTAAAATAATTATATCTCGTTTGTTTTTGGAGCATTTTTATTCTACTTTCACGGTTAGTATTAATTATATTTTTAGGTAAACTGTGTGGATAATAACTATTTTTTTCATGCATAGATAATCCCTTTTGTCACTCATCACCGAGGCTGCAAGCGTTGCTTAACCTCGAAGACCAAACCATTTTATTATTTAAACACGACCTTGTTAAATATTGATCTTTCAACAAATAAACGATCATTTTCTAAACTAGTGTTGGCAGGGCAGATGCAGAATTTTCAAGAAAAATAATTTTGAAACAAAACAACTAAGTACACCCCTCACTTCCAAAGCCGTAGTCTCGTAGTAGGGCTTACGAGTGATAGTGAATAAACGGGCCATGAAATTAAAAATGTTTGATAGTTGGTTGCAACCACATCCGGTGCGACAGACAGCAGCAAATAGGAACTATTTGTACCGAAACGTATCAGGTGAGGCACACGCACGACCACGAATACTCGTACCGACTAGACGAACGAGAATACAAGGAAATTCAATTTCGGATTTCAGACTTGGAGTGACTAGTTAGGCCCCGTTTGTATTTGTCCTTTAAGAAATCATGTAAGTTATACAAAACGTATTTTTAATTTGAGGACTGGAGTTTTAAGTGTTGTCACCGATTTATAAATTTCGACAAATTATTCTTTAGCCTGTTGGCAAATGTTGGCACATTTCATTAATTCAGAAACCGATTTTTGTACTAGTATGAAGTATATAATTAGTAAGTCCCAAAGGCCCCCAAAAACGTTTCGGTAAAGCCATGGGGCCCGGCGTGTGGGATATTTTTTGAATCTTAGTTGTATATGCACGTACCTATACAAAAATCAATAGTTCTATCGAGTATGTCATTGTTCTTACTTTTGATGCTAACAAAATGCGAATCTTCATTGTTTGCTCCGAAGTTTTCAGATTTTTTTTTCATTGACGTCGTTATTTTCAATAAGAAAATGTAAGCAGTTGTATTTTCTAGATAATTTTAAGATTGCTACGAAAAATCCGCTTGCCTACGCAATAAAAATAGCTGTCTTATAATATTATTATCAGCAATAAGAAACCTCATTTCTTGGTTATGATTGTGTTTTCTCAGCGGGATTATGAAACGATATCCTTTTACTGTTAACGCGGAAAACTCATTAGCTCATTGACTTGGTGCGGTCAATTCTACTTTCGATATGTAAGCAATCAAATGTTTACTGTATATAATGTGTGTGTGTGGTGGTTTTATTTTGTTGCGTACTTTTGTAACAAATAAAAGTTATCAAAGCTACTTCTTCTCACTTTTGGGTTTTAGTCAAGATAATCGGGACGAAAGTTACAGTTGTGGTTATTATTGCTGGCATCAATTGTACTTTCATACTAGACCACTAAAATCAACTATGTACCACTACTTACAGTGGTCACGAGTCTTGTTAATTAAAATTTATTTTATTTTATTTTTTTAAATACTTCCTTTTTGACCTCACACAGTCCCAAATAGGTAAACATTTTTCTTTCTGTATTTGCAAAGTGGCACTGTTTTGCCCTTATCTTGATAAGACCATTGATAGCTAAACAAACCCATAGAAAGAATCTCATAGCAATCTCAAGTGCACGTTATGAATAATACACAACCCTCTCTCTTCCCGTTTACCTGACTCACGTACAACAAAAACAGGGAACGAAATCAAAAAGAAGGTTAAAAATTGTCCGACTCAATTGTATGTAGTAGGTGTCAGGTCGCAAGCACGCGAGTCGAGTCCCGGAGTCTCGGCGGAGTTGCCAGTCCCGGGTCCCGGGTCCCGCGGTCACGTATAAATTACTCTGAGGGGAATGGCTCCTCTTTGTTGTCCCGGCAAACTTACTTTCTTCTAAGGTTTAAATCCTGACTTGAATTACGGGGGTCGCAGTTTAAAGAACTCTTTAGTGCGCATCCGTTAACGCCATTAGGGTAAATCTGTGGAGAAAGTCAATAAAACTTTAGGGAATTAACTTTAGTTTGCATAATTTATATTGAGCGTTTATTAAGAGGTTTGTTAAAGGTAAATATGGGTGTTGAAAACTTCGTCATTCAGGAAAAAAATTAATTGGAGGTCTCATCTTTCTTCGGCGGAAGTTTTTCAAGGTACTCTGTGCACTGTCCAATCGAGATATCCTGAAAATAAACGAAACAAAAAGAGTTATCAATTTTTTTGAGAGTGAAAGCGCGAAAAAAAAAAAGTCTTAATGGGAGTACCTACTGGCAAACAGTAGTTAAGACACACTTTTTAATTTTTTTACATCCTCGCTTTAAGCAGCAGATAACATGGCAGGTACATTACCTGCTTTGTTATCTCTTCACCACCTTTGATTGACTGCTAGAGAATGTCGAAGAAATTAAGTCCACCATTCTACCTTTGCGCATGAATTTTTAAATATTTAAATATCTATCAGTGTTACATTAAATGAGCTCAATGGAGGATTAGATAGGACCTTAATATATCTCTAAAGATTTGCAAAATCATGATTGGCGACCGACAAACTCATATCCTGTACCAAACATACTGTCGAGGAAGCTTGAAAAAACATTAGCGTTGTAATTTGACACTAATTAACCATGGCCGTTATGAAAGCGATACATCAACAGTGTTGCCTCACCGCGCCTACCCATCTAGTACCTTCCAGCACAACTTGAGCTCTAACGCCCCTCCAACAATACTTAAATCAGTTGTAATGAGGGTAGATTGTAGGTCGGTCAGGGGTCTTCTGGAGGTGGTTGTGTGTCGCAGGGCATTCATCAGAGCAGTTAATTTGCGAGCAGATGAGTCACGACATCATCGCTCATCTTGTACACCTATGATACACTCATACGTCGGGAACATTTGGCGCGATTTTGTGCGACTATGACTTAGTGGCTGCTCCGGCTGGGAAAGTGGGCTTGTTCGTATCAATATTCAGAGGAAAATGGGCTACCAACTCATATTTACCACAACAATGGATTGAAAAAATTCTGAATAGGTAGGTACTCTGTTGTCGTTAAAAGATTTTGAATCCACCATATTGAAATAGTTGTCATTTGTAGACCTTTGGCAGTCGTTACGGATACCAGAAGCCAGAAAATCTGATACGTACCATTCTTGCCAAGGAGTAACGAGGTACCCAGTTAATGGGTTGTGGTAGGCAGCCGATCCACGTAAAATGATAGGCAGATGGAGATATTGAAATAGTCAAAAAGGTTTTCCAATGTACTTTTGAATTTTATGACGAATATTCAAACCTCTCTGGACATTATGAATATTATTTCATGAAGAACAAAACATTATTTCTCGTAAAAAAAAAACGCTTTGTTTGGTTCAATGCAATTCCTGAAAGTGTTTACCAAATCTACGCCATATGGTTTCACCGAATAACGTACTATCAAAGGTTCAGTTTACATTGTCTGACCACCGTTTGATAGCAGGTAACGTGAAGCACCTATGCTACGTAAGTTTCAAAACGCACAATGGTGGTCACCAATTGCCAAATTGTCGATACAACCTGCATTTCCACAATAGAAATTATTAACAAACGACTGATCACGTAAATTGGACATTTTGACCAATTATCATCGACTCATTAAAATTATTTGCTAAACTAGACTAGATCTAAATGAATCGTTGAATAAGTAAGTCAGCAGTAACCTAAAACATATTTGAATAACTGAAATGATTGGGTACCCTCTACCCTCTTCTAACTTTTTGGGCTAGAGGATGTTGTACTTAAATATTTAGAAGTTGGTTTTAAGTATTTACGTACAACATCCTAGATTCACACTGATTTGTTGAGAAATGTTGTTAAAAGATTATGAATACTTACGATTTTCTATTAGCGCATTCTACACAGTTTCAAATTCACAAAAGGTTGCAAAACGGGTCATGTTACCAAGCAGTACCTTAAAATTCTATGCTTATAATAATAGAGTCATATTTAAGTCTTACAGTCGCAACAAACTCCTTAAATCGCTTATCTTCAAGCTGTTGTAACCAAAAAGAGTTGCAGCCGTGGTCCGGCGTGTTACATAACCTAATGTTATTTGCATTGTCCATATGAAAAATACAAAAGAATTAACCAGCTGCGTCGGCTAGCGTCGTAAACATTTCATAGTGTTTTTACGACAGCACCCAGCGGGCCTCGGTCTTGTAAACGGACATGCCTTTAGTTCGTGTACGAAACAACGTTTGTCTACATTTGTTGTTCGTTTTGGAACATGTATTTTTGTATGAAACAATACTATCGTGACAAGAATCGTGTAAGTTTTGTAATTTGTGGGGTAATAATTGCTATTAAGATTTGGTTACAGTGTCAGCGGGTAGCGGCACTCCTGAGGGTTTAGTGTGAGTTTTCTAACGTACTTGATCGCGTTAACGTAAACGTTTGCTTATGTCAAATGTATAGAAAAAAAAAGGTTATCCATTATTCTCACCAGACGGCGCTTATTCAGTTTCAATACAAATTGCCATTTATGCTAACGCGGTCGAGAACGTAACAACTCACACTACGCCCTCTGGTAGTATGAGTTATAGATCGCTGATCAGCTTCGTCGATCAGGTGAACTGCAGATGATGCTCTTAATAAAAATGAATAGGTAAAATTTCTTCATAAAGGATAAACATTAATTTCAATTCGTCATTAAGTCTAGTCGAATTACTTTTTATGATCTTTTTTAAAATCGAAAAAAATATATAAAATAGAATATTTGTTCAGTTTTTAAAGAACTTACGTTTTTCATCAGAATTTACGGATTTTCACAATTCATTCAACAAATCTAAATGGATTTAGATAGAATTCTTACTCGTGAGACTGTTTATAAAATATGAGGTATAAATTATCGTGCTCCGATGGGGATGAGATACAATGGGTATGACCAAAAAGACTCCCGTCCCGATTTTGTGCATGCGAGTGGAGACGCGAGCAAAATCTGGAAGCGGAATATAGTTGAAATTATTCAGCATTGTTTTATTTTCGTGTAAGATTTAAAAAGTTTTGTGTTTTGTTAATTTTTCGTTTGTGTGGAAATGAGACTAGTATTCTATAGTTATATCCGTGATTCAATGGAGTAAGTAAGTATGTATTTCTGAATATGGGTACAATGAGTTAGTACTAGTACATTGAACATTGTTAAACACATACTGCCATTGCTGGTGTAGAAATCCTAATATATAAAACTAGCTGACCCGCATTTTCCATTACTGCTCCGCTTCTATTTATCTTAGCGTGATGATTTATAGCCTATAGCCTTCCTCGATAAATGGGTTATCTAACACTGAAAGAATTTTTCAAATCGGACCAGCAGTTCCTGAGATTAGCGCGTTCAACCAAACAAACAAACAAACAAACTCTTCTGCTTATGATATTAGTATAGATTCTTCCGTTACTGAGTGACTGAGTGATTGACAGACAAAGCACAGCCAAAACTACTGGTCGTAGAAAGCCGAAATTTGTTATTTAGGTTTCTTGGGGAGTGTAGAGGAGCACTAAGGAAGGATTTCCCGAAATTCACACCGGGACGGGAAAAAACAAGATATGCGCTTATGAAATCGCGGGCTAAAACTTTTTTTTTTTTTTTTTAGGGATGGGAAATCATCCAATGACTCCTCCCGCTCTGGGAGCCAAAATGCAATTTATCAAAACTAGGAATATTACACAAAATTTATAAAATGCATAATACATTCTGTCAAAATATTAATAGTTAAATCACAAAACATATAAAAAAAAAAATAAAAAAAACAATCGTAATGTCAAAAAATAAATTATATTGCCAAAAAAAAAAAATATATAATGCCAACATAAAAATTTGTCATAATGTCAAAAATACGAAAAGGTTCTAAATTAAGATTGATTAATGTTCCATAGCTTTAAAGTTTGTTTTATAATGTTATGAATAGTTTCTCCAGTTCTTCGTTGGCAATTTAGTTTCTATATCCACTCGAAAGTTGGGATAATTTGACCGGTCTTTACTAGGTATGCGAAATGGCTATCCCTGATGAATTATTAATTTTGTTCCCATTTTTATATGTAGATATGATGTTTACTTTTTACAATGAAAACTTCCACAAATCTGACCTCAACTTAATGATAGACTAATTAACTTTTATATGTTTGAACAGTAATTTGATCGCTTTTGTTAATGTGCTGGATCGATATGCAAAGTTAACAAATAGCGGTGCCTACACACTGTTTATTACAGGCAAACAATGAGCCGGTAACTTGTAAACACGAAGAGCGAGCCCTTGCGGCGATTTGCAATAAGGGTGCGATCTCATGCGGTTCAAAACTTATGGCGGTGACCTGATCTGCCTAATATGCTGCCGGGAGCTCACCTAGCGATTCTTAACACCCCGAGCTGCTGCTGTAAGATTCGTCAGATTTTCTGGGACCTACTTAGGGCCGTCATGGATTGGTTTAAAAACGGGATTTTTTCTACATATAATACACCGCGCTCGTCTAATGCAAGTATATCAAATCAGTCTACAATTTTTCCACTGCTGTGACTTAGCTCTCCTCTCTATGAGACGGAAGTGGGCACCAGTACGCGTTTTTGACCTTCTACAAGTAACAGGTAGATACACACTATCATTATTCTTTTTCATATTACAGTTGCAGTAGCGATCAGTCGCTGAACGCTAGAATTGAAACCGAAGCTAGGTGTACCACCGACGACAGTACGTTGTCATAGAGGTAATTCTTATTAAAACTATTGTCTGTTAATTTTGTCGTTATTGTCAACAGCCTATTTCGTTTAAATGCTGCAGGGTAATATTACATATTCAATGGTAAGGTTGTCAAATCGTATTCGTTTTCGTATTTTCATTTTCAACAATTTTTAAGGACAGGTTATCATCATCATCACACAAAGTTGGGGTCGGCTTTCAGTCTAATAGAATGCAGTTTAATACCAGTATTTGACAAGGAGTGCCTATTCTACTGTCCCACAACCCCGTTACTGAGTAAGTAAGACCCTTTGATAAGACTGACACTCCAATTTCCGGGCATTCACTACCCGTAACGACTAAATGAATAATTAAAAAAATTATAGGATAATGCGTAGGTGTCATTCAAATCAGCAATTACCGTAACTGACCATCCCCACTATATAAATACACCCTAAGATCAATCGGTCCTCAGTCAAACTTATATTTAATGCCACGTTACAGTTGAGAGTGACGTAACCCCGAATAATATGCTTGAGTGTACACGAGACGTAAGTGTATGATTGTTTTAGTGAAGTTATGGTTTAAACACCCTGTGGCTTTCAACGATATATTTCGAGGTTTGAGTTTAATTTTAGTGAGGTTTTTGCTTTAAGCTAACATACCGCAGTTTGAAAGGTTACAAAGTTTGTCGTTGTCATTTATTTTAATGTGATTATTAGCAGCCCCGGCTTCGCACAGATGCAATTTCATTTCCGGTGGATATTCCAATATTTTCCATTCAGACGTTTCACTTGATTTTCATACTGTGGTAGAACAGAGAAAATAACTAGTGCACCATCTTGGATGATCCGCCATATTACAATTAGAATGAAGTCACATAAATAGTCAGCTCCCAGCTCAATCACTTAAAAAAAACTAATTTAAAATTAATTTGCTAGATTCTACCCGTACAGATATACATACATTGTATTTATAATTATATCAATAGAAATAGCTAAAATTTGTTTTGTTTACGACAGCAAGTAGAGACTATATTTATACTTTTCAGTCCTACCCCTTCCCCTCCTTAGCCTAAAGGGACCCGTTCATAAATAAATAATAATATCCTTGGACATTTCACATAACGCCATATAGTCCCAAGCTAAGCAACCTAATGCTTGTGTTATGGCAACGAGATGACTGATAAACTACTTATATACATTTTTTTTTTTTTGTAAATACATACATAGATAGAAAAACACCCAGACTCGGAATAAATACTTGTAGGTCGTACAAATATTTTTTCCGTGCGGGAATCGAACCCGCGACATGCTGCGCAGCAGTCAATCGCTCAACCACTGCGCCAACCGTGTCGTCATGACAAATTATTTCATATTTCTATAGAAGAGATATGTTAATTTTGTTGTAAAAGTGAACACCTCCGTCTGTTTGATTAATAGCAACTAAAAATAAACAGATTTTTGTATCCCGCCCTGTTTATATATCACGGTCTATTTTTCATGGTTAGTTTATAAGGCTGAGTATTGAACTCCGCTTGGAGTCCTCATTAATTTTCACTAGTATGTCCCGCGGCACGGCCTTCGTGCGGCCCTAACATAAATTCCGAGATAACTTGAACAAACAAGTGGAAGTCCAAATAAGTAGAGCCCTTTAGAATGCGCCCCAAGTGACGAACTCGTTTGCGAACTCAAATAAATAATTAAATTCTCTTTTCGTGTAGTGGAAAATTTTCAGGCATATTGTTTTTTGGGGGACATGTAGGAAAAACTTTGCAAACGTGTAGGTTTGTGTATTATAATCTCTCCTCATTTTATGCCAAAAAAATACCTCAAAATGTCCAATAGTTTATAATATTCACTGAAACAAAAGGAGTTCCATTGCACAAAGTCAGTTCGGGAGCACAAGTATTGAACCGAAACACTATTTACGTAAATAAACTCGTTGCGAAGGCGGTCGACGTCGTCGAGCTTCGTTTAAACTTTTAATCGCTTTCGAGCCGTGATAAACAAATTTTAATTAAGTTTTAATATCACCACGTAATTGCCGAGCCAAACGGATATCACAATTACTTAGGTTTATGAATATTTTAGTCGTGTTGTTATTCAATGTTTTGAGATTTTGAATAACAATTTCCAATTAAGTAGATTTTCTCTAGATTACGAGATGGGTCGGCTGTTTTATGCCTTTTATAATAAAATAATATTCTCCTCAATTTATTCAATTGTTAGTTAGATTGAAACAATACATATGTGAGGGAAATATTTACAAAATAGCGAGCTTTGAATTCTCTACTTAACGTTTTTTTAGACGTTAGGTGAATCGAATCATTGTGAACTCGTGTCAGCTCGGTTATAGCATACATGACTAATAGCAAATTGACGAACGTATAAGATTCTATTTCATATTTTATAATAATAACGTTGTGAATTAGTGTTCGTAAGAATTTAGTAGAAAAACAGGCGAAAAGCCACAAAAATTACCGGGAATTTTGTAATTTTTGTACTCGCTCCCCTCCATTTGTCCCTTGGCATATTTTTTATTTATCAACTTAGGTGCTTTCTTTGTTTCCACCGAGCTTATTGTTAATTTCATTGTGTAACGGTCTCACTGAAGAAGTTTCCACGCTTAACATTGGCTTCCGTGCGAAATTGTTTATGGCTCGTAAAAATTGTGCTTTGTTATTTCATTTGCGTTGTTTCGGTGAACAATTTATTTGATAACCTTTGTATTTTGTATGGAACTGTTTGTAATCAAGTTTCACTTGATTGTGTTACGAGTTATGAGAGCTGTTTCTATGTAAAGCATTAGTTTTTTCCACAAAATGTAAAATCTAAAAAATTATGTTAGAGTTCAATTTTCACAGCTCCCATCTATTGAATTGTTTGCGCAGGTCTAGATAGCTGAACTAAATAAGTACTAGCTACAGTAAACCCTCTTTTTGTTCACTTGACAAGTGAAATCGAGATAATGCCACCATTTTTCATCTCGGTAGGAGTGTGGACGATGCGACGTTATTCTGAACGAATTGTACCTCGGGGTATGAATTTAATCTCAGAATTCAGCGTGTCAGATTCATAAGAAACGTCTCTTCGGCGATATTTTGAGTTTTATACGAACATCTTATATAGCGTCTGGTTTTCGTATGAACATTTATTGAAGCAATAAAGAAAATGAAGGTTTTATTGTTGTTTGTTTAGCTCGTTAGGACGAATTCAGCTTTTTTACAACAACATCATAAGACATGCTTGTATGTAGGTATAGGTAGGTGCGTTATGTGTTGGGCAAGAATGCTTGGTAATCTTATTTAAATAAAATTTTATTTTTACCACACAGAATAAAATAAAATGTTAATTTTCAAATGCCAAAAAATATTTTTTCATTTCATAACCAGCTACCGAAATACACTCGTCACTTCGCTGCCTCAGGAACATCCAACCGTCCCAAAGGGCAATGCTACCCTGCCCTGCCTTATTACAGCCGTGCATACACAAGTCAAGGAAAATACCAGCAAAATATTAAAATGCCGGCGCAGCGAGATTCTGATGCAATAAATCATAAGTGCATTATAAGGCAACGTCTCCGGCGCTTCGTTAAGAAAAACAAACCTGCTGGTACAGGGCCGGATTAATTTTGTATCAGCGTGCTAAAGTCGAGTGTTTATTTTACACTATTGCTTTAGCAGGACTAAATGAACTGTGTGTTCAAGTAAGCATGTTTTTGAGAAAACTCAAGGACATAGTTTGATCGCGTTGTTTTATATGAGGGTCAATTGGCTTTGATAAGTTTCAAGTTTTCTCGCCAGAATATATTAAGACTAGCTTCTGCTCTCGACTATAATGGCGTAAAATGTTGAAATATCCCAAGGAATAAAAAATAGTTATTTATTACATTAGTGCGGTAAGTTGGTTTTTACAAACGAGTAAACGAATGTAAGCCCGAGACGAAGTCGAGGGCTTACCATGGTCACCAGTTTGTAAATATCAATATCCGCACGTGAATCAAACAACTTTTTACAATACATTTATCACAAAAAGTGAGAAATACTTTTTGTTTTTAGATATCAGTCGAAAAGTCGCAACAATATTTGCAATAGAAAAGGCTCGAATTTGCTAATTTAAAATTAGAACTACATCGCCGTCTCATCTTTGTATCAAGAGCGCTTCCAAGGAGGTTCAATCATTCAGCTTATTACCTGTTATCTTTTATTATTTTGATGATATTCTACTTTTAAAACCGGACTTCAAAATACTTAAAATGAATAAGCATTAATCCTCGGACTTTCCAGTTTTAATATAGTTGAATTTAAAGTACTTAAAATGAAAACTTTAGTTTTATGTCACGGTCACTTTTAATGTGGTATTCGCGATTCTTCCGCCTTGGAAAGTTGAATATAATGTTTTGTTACTTATTAAAAAAATCATATTCAAATAATTAATAATCGAGTATAAATGAAAAATATCAGGCATAAAAATTGGACATTTTACTACGCTTTATTTCACCTCCTAGCTTCTGAACTTTTTTTATTCTGGTAATAAGAATCTCCTCGGTGGAATTCTTAAACAATATTTATAAAAATTAAAAAAAAAACCGTAATAGTTTCGCACGGTGCTATACAACGGAGCGTGCGGTAAAGCAGGTCCTTTTGTTTAATTAATTTACCGCAATTTATAGTACGATTTTAAATGTGGTGATTTAGTTGTTAGATTTACTTTAACCGTAATAAACACCTATTTGAAATGAGCATCAATTGGCATGGGTTGATTACAGGTTTTCATTACTCAATATTAAATGCCCTGGGCTTTATTCACGTGATAAATGTTCTATTATTTCATAGGAAAAGTAAGGTAAACAGTGAAGCGCTTATTTACACCATTGCTTGTTGCTGAAAGCATGTTTTTGAGTCTTGGTGACGTGGGCATTCCTTTGGCGTTTTTCATCATGAGGGATGAAAAACTGTCTTCGATTTGATTCAAGTACATACACCTAGAATATAAAATTATAAGTTTAAAATTATAAGAAAATAACCAATTGAATAGGTATCAAATGTTAGGTAAAATTTTCGCAACATATTTCTAAACACTCGACTGACTGACAAGAACGCTTCTTTCCTGGCATGATTGGCGCAACCTAAACTCACAGGCCTACCGACATGATTCCCAATAAAATACTTGCAACCATTATTCAGTCACAACATCGCTTTTTAAGGATGGTAAAAAATTCATAAAATCCAGCCTTGTGCCAGGGCCCAAGCGGGCTCCGTCAACTATGCTGACATCTCTCAGACGTGCGTAGAACACAACGAACTGTCGCCCCGGCCTGGACAGTCACAGCATCCTGGACACTAGAGCCGACAGTACCTAATAGTGATCAAAATTTAAAAATACAAAACGTCAAAGAACGCCTTTAACCTTTATCGCTTCGCAATCAAAATTAGAGCCAAAACACTACAGTTACCATAACCACGGTTGGCACAGATAAGCTGGATTAAAAGTTGATGCTGTTGCAGATAAACCGCATAATTATAGTAATGAAAGGTTGCCAAGCTATTACATTAGGTAGTACATTACATCAACACAGCAGTTTACGGCTGAAAATAACCAGGGGCTCTAGACAAGTGACATTCAAACAGCGGTAGCTTGATGAAAGTCATAGTGAAAACATCAAAAGTATTTGAAATATTTAAAAGCTATAGGTATGATTTGAAATTTCGAAAATCTCCATCACTGATAGAATTGCACTTTGTCTAACTCTACTGTGAAACTAATTCAGCTTAATCCTAAATCCGTGCGAATGTGGACTCCAAAAAATACTCTCATTAAAACCGATAGTTGGAACCGTCTAGTATAGATACTAGAAACTTTGATTGGAAGACGTGCCAAAACCTCAACAACTTTTCTGTCAATTCTGCTTGACAAAGTCAACGAATCTCAAACTTTTTATCGTCAACCCCCACAAAATGATAAACTTCCAACAAACAGTTACGGGGGGTTACTATTTCTACAATATTCGCTAGCAGCGTGCGGACAGCCAGATTATAAGTTGCAGTTACAGTGCCACTAATGAATGCGAGCGGGATTACCTCCACGACCCACGGCCAATTATATAAAAGTTGGCTGACATTTTGAATCCTACGCGAAACATTATACCACTGCCTTTGAAAGCTTTTAGTATTGATAGCCAAATTAATTATCACGAGCCGTTGCTGCAGTGGCATGGTGAAAAAAGTGAAAGCTTAATTGGGTATTAAAAAGAGTAAGGTGAAAAAATATTAGAGACTCGTAGAGTATGCCCCTGCTCATGTGTGAGGGTTACAAAGTCGATGATATTATAAATTTTAAAAGTAACACGAAGTTAAAAAGGTGAAGAAAAAAAAAGATAAGAGAAATATTTTCGATCGCCTTCTTCACTACGATAGAAACATTGTAGTTACATATTTTGAACAGTATACATTACCTTAAGTGATTTAACTGGTATACATAGATCTTGGTGTGACTTCTTGATATTCGATAAAATGGTGATGAGGGCACATCTTATTTTATTTATGCTGGTAATTGAACGTTTATCTAAAACAGTTATCAGTTTTAGAACTATGGTAGGTACCTTGTTCCTTCTTAAATTCCTCCTTACAATCGCACGGGCAAAAATACAAAAAAAAAGAATAAATAGCATTTTTAACGTGCTAGCCCTAGTTTGCACTAGATACTCTACGCGTACTACGCTTACCGTTCCCAGTAGATATCGTTATGTCTGTTGGGCCACTAAAAGCTTTTTCCGTCGACGTGTTATATTGTACACATGACCCCAATGTCCTTCGTACCTATACTTACATCAGTAAACTTCTGAATAAGTTTTAGATATTACTGGGTATTTTAATATAACAGTCTTTAAATACTATTTTATATAAAACACAAGCCGATGCTCATTGAGTTCAAAGAGAATCCAAGATGATTTAGCTGCTTAAGTAGTTTTTCTATTGGAAATCTTGAACCATAAACACTTTTTACCTACCTCCATACCGCTACCGCTTCATCGCTTACCATCAGGTAAGACAGTGGTCAAACGTATGCCTATCAATAGGGAATAAAAACATACAACCATACTTATATAGCATAGCAACTAACTTATTTTTATATAAAAAAAACTCCTACTTAATATTTAAGCGATATCTTTGCCATCAATTTCTTAGAGGTTTTTTTTTATGAAATACAGCATTAAAAACTTTCCTCCTTGAAAAAGCGATCATCTAAAAAGATATTGTGAATCAGAGATTAAAAAACTGAAACGTTCTACGAATAACCAAGCAAGGAAATATAAAATAAATGGTTGCCAACCAGAGAACTATTGATTCAGAGAGCTTTTACTAAATATGAAAACATTAGAGCTTTTCTTTGGCTTACCAATTTTATTATTACCCAAAAATTGAGCCTTATTAGTGACACTTTCGGATAGTGTAGATACTCAGGGTGAGGGCTCAAGACTCCTTTCAGCGTTTTTTGCTTATTCTCATTGTGTCGAATTTGGCTATCTCCACACACTTTAAAAATTCACCCTTTTGGCTCTGCATCTTTTAATAACTAAAGTTACACACCATTAAGTCTAAAAATAAATCTATGAAAGTGTAAGTAAGAACATATTTTCTGTGCAAGTTACTTAGCATAGGTATACATGGTATAAGCTTACGGAATAAAACGGCAACTTCATCTACTGAACACGTTAAAGTGGGCTACAATTGGAAACCAAAACTCACCTCAAGAATCTAAAAATTGAGAATTGGAAACCAAATGAGTTGAGTGAGTTCGCTATTAAAACCTAGTAGGAAGGTTATAATAAAAATCTCAAAAAATCTAACCCACTATACACAGATCAAAAGTTCCACAGCAAAATAAACTCCAAAAAACATCCCCAAAATAAAACCGCCACACTTTATTCTTATCCCAATCTTTGCCCGAGTTCCTATGTCCCTGCGCGGCCACATTTCACGGCGCGCCAGTTCTGACCACGCTTCACACACACCTGAGACAATGGCCGCCATCTGCTCGTGACGTAATCCGAAGCTTCCTTGTGACGTCGACCTCGCATTGCATTACCTGAACTAGTTAGCCGTGGCTAGCTTTAATTAAGTTCTTGGTGAGTAATGATTTTGGTGGTATGTTCAGTATTTTGTACAGGTAATGAATGGTACTTAACAGTAAAGTTATGCAGTTGAAAAATCTGCATAATTATTTACTTGGTGTCTATCTGAGATAGGTCAAACAGATTTCCGAAGAGGTGGAAAATCAACCAGAATGGTTCATCAACGCTTACCTTTGACTGCTGTGAAACCCTATTGCTTTGCAAACGTGGTTGTGCAAGCATGTAAAAGCCACGTTTCAGATGAAGATGAAGAAATTCGACTACTCCAAATGTAGAAAATCAACCAATAAAAAAAAACTGGTTCCTTCGAGGTTTCCTGTTTAAACCGGCGCTGACTCTTTAATGACACTCACTCTTTCAGATCACGACGACACCACAAGAGTACAACCAAATCATAAAAGAAGATACCACTGATACCCTATATTTGGCACAATGTCACCTCACGTTACATGAACAGTAAAGATATGTTTCCCTATGCCCAAACTCTCCCTTCACCCATGTTCTGCACATGTCCAATGAGAGCTTAGCAATGTCTAATCAGCACTTGATCGCCGAAGACAACAAGATTAGGTCCGATTTCAAGTAACCACTAAGTGAAGCCCTAAGTAGAGAGGACTGTACGGCTAAGTACTTATTATGTAATCTATGGTATGTCCATCAATAGTAACTATGTCAGTTTGAAATTGATTGACACACTAGTCATTGGCATAGGTCATTACCCCCGGGACTTTGTTCCCGTGCATATGTAACAATCTGGAAATTATTCCTGCACTATATGGCTAGTATAGGTAGTGGATGTAGGTATGTAGAATCGATTGCACATTAGTAGTAGAAATGGTATCAAGTATGAAAAACAGTACAATTAACCAACGGAATCTAAGCTTCTTCAGTGATGTGTTGGATATACAAAGAATATAGAAAGAAAGAAGATCAAAAAAACAAAGGCATAAATACAGAAACATAATCTTACTAAACCCTTTGATACTGTCTGTCTACTCGATTCAAACGAAATCGATCCCAGACAAGTTAAAATTTAAAAGTACGAAGATCCAAATCCTAAGTTCCATATTATCTGCATCAAATCCCGTCTACGTGCCTTCGTATAATCATCCGGATAAAAGAGGCGTGCTCACCTTATCCCGACCAAGTTTATCTACTGCCATATTTTCATAACACAATCATATTCATTCCTATAAAACTATAGGAACAACAGCTGGCCGAATGGAAAAAGCGAGTCCGAAATGTCACCGGAACTGAAATAAGGTTGAAAGCACAATTTCGAATGATTTAATACTTTACTATGACGTATTGTGCGGATGAATTTATTTGTGCGTCTGTTACCTACGCCAGTGAAAACATGCACTTGCTTTCGTTGTCGTTTTAAAAAACTTATCAAAATGTAAGGCATTGGAGTAGTCGAATTCGAATACTAAATACCAATGTTTATCATAACTACTCGTAAGAATAGTTTAAAGAATTGCCCCTCGTATCAGACTAGAGTAAGAAGAATTGTCAAAAGAAGAAATGAAAGCGAACGTTCCGAATGTGAACGTTGTCAATCGCAATCTGTCAAAGTGTTTGAAAATTGAGGCTTTTTTGACAGATTGCGACAGACATGCGTATGCGGTTAAAAATTAGTAGAAATGTCCCTCTGATATCATGAAGGATGGGACTTTTCAAGGAACTCAGTTCTAGAAGTGTCATGCCAATTTTGGATTGAACAAAAGAGTAATAATGCTTTGAGGAGGAATATGAGGCGAAGAATTGGAATAAAATGATTTTCAAATGAAGACACTTCGAATGAAACATCGCCCTTGTCACTGTTGTGGTCTTATTTCGAAGCTTTTAGTTATTGATAAAGCGTAAACTGTAGTTCAAATAATTTTAAAACATTTCAAAGCAAACAGAAACAAATACAGCAACATATTTAAAGTTAGGTTACAAGTTTTTAATGGTCAGGATATCATATTCATTTATATATTAATAGTTTACAGTTCAGAAACAGTATTTACAGTACAACAAACACGAGTCTGTGGTTTTGTACAATCTCAAAATATGTAGATAGTTTCCATTACGAAAATCTAGTCCCGATTTTTTCCGAACATACATGTCGAAAAAGTGTTCTCCTATTAACAGTTTTAAGACACGAGTCCTAATGCAAAGTGTCAATAATTATTTTGATTAATTATCATATCTCTTACAATATCAGTTTATGTCTAGCGTGTATAACTATAGGGTTATTTCCAGAGATTTTTCCCCATGTGTTCTATTCTGTCTGAGATCGGAACGGATCGGTTACGGGCCGGGGGAAATTGCCGCGTTACGTCTCAATGGGATTTCACGACGTCAACTGTTGCTCCTATCGATTATATTATTATGTAGCTATGTGGTGAGATATTGCTAACTTTCATGTGTATCTTGTAACATTTGCAAAATGATAATTTTGTTTTTTCGATTGAGCTTACTGTCTTTTTATATGTAGTTGAAGGTTTTGAGTTCAAAATAATTTGGCCAAGTCATCATAGATGTTGCCTACCTTTGCTGACCACCGGTTATAACTATTCGACTTAATTAGGGATACATATTGGCTGTAGGCGATACGCCCAGCATTAGTAAATGTAGCGACTTGGGGGCAATGTCCAGAAAAATACTTCTTTTGACAGAAATGATGGATAAAATGGTAATAAAACTAAATTATCTAACATGAAAGCAGCCGTCTCAGTTCTTTGCTAATACGATATGCAGCATGATTTATCCAAATTATTATTGTAAAACATCAGCGTCTAAATTCCTTCCTCAAACAATGATTTTGCATTCATTCTTAACCCTTTTCATGCCATCGTTTTGCGTGATTCCGTTCAGGGCTGCCAATTTTACGGGGTTTGATAGGTAGGTATCCATTTATATTTTACATTCTTCCTTTTCCTAATAAGTAGTTTTATATAAAATAATAAGAATTATACTCGGGTAATATAAAATTAACCTTTATAAAAATAATAAATAATCTTCAAAGATAGATTTCGGTCTAAATAATGAAACTAAGTTATTAATACCTTATAAATAAAGATTTTAGAGCTCTAAGTTAGCTTTGTGTTATTCTGAAATTTCCCGATCATATCGACCTTTGAGAAGTTTTAAAAACTGACCTTTCAAAAATATTCGCAAGCAAATGTTGCTTTAAAAATTTCTACAAAACCAGTTACTACTTCCGTTATTTTAAGTTTTGACACCCCTGATCGTTCGTGTGCTTACATTCTTGTCTTATAGTGAGTATTAATTCATTAAATGTTAATGAGTTTGGGCGAGTGCCCGCTTTCACCCTTGTCAAATTATCGCACAATGGATGAATCCTCATAAAGACATTCCACACTTTTGTTTGTTTGTTTTTCATGTGTACAACAATCATGTGTGTGATTCAAATGTTTGTGAAAAGTTATTATGAGTAATGATATAAGAGATTATAAGTATCTAATTGATTCGGAAAATATATTGTGATAACCTAAACAATGATTTTGTTTTGCCAAGCGAAGTGTTCATGGTATTCAGCAGAGTTATTCTATTAACATCTAACCTTACAAATGTAGGTGAAGTGAGCGTCAGGTAAACAGTCATTCCTAACATTTGTGTATACACAACTCACTTCACCTAAGTTTTAACGGTGACATTTGAATGGAATAAACTGGCAGATCCCTACAGTACACTAATAAAATACTCGTAATCTACATATATATATTGCAGTGAACTGATGATTGATAGGACGACCATTAATTCCTAAACTTGATATATTCTAAGAGAAAGTCGGCAAAGTTTTAGTGAGATGACCTTTTAAATGTCCTTCTGGCTCAATACGTAGGCAATGATGTATATCCAAGCAGCGAGTCATTTATATTTAGAACAGTTCACATTAGGCTAATGCACATTAGTATTGAATGAACACATAACATTTTCAAAAGATCTTCGAACCCCTTGTTCGAGAAAACCGATCATGTGCTCAAACCCTTAGTATCGATTCAGAATCGCGAGGGCAACCCTTCAATGAGTAACGCACTACACGAGGGAGTTGAGTCGTAAACGAGAACGACTATGTTATTTACATGTTGGTATGGAATGTAATGGTATGAAAATATCCAGCGTATCAGCTGGTTAGTTTTTCATACGCAAACAAAGTCTGATTACACATGCATTGTTTTTTTTTTCAGTAAAACTGATTTTTCGAGTTATAACAGGTTAATCTGAGTGACTATAAACGCAATGGCAAAACCACGAAGTTTAGAAATATGAAAAAAATTGGAAATATTGGCGAAAGGATGTTTAGAAAATTCAACTGGTGGGGCAACTTGGTACCGTGATAAATGTCTATAATATGTGTCATATGCAATGTCGCTGGTATCAGTTGAGATTTAAGACATAAAATTTTTTGTTGCCCGAAAACAAAATCTGTGAAATAAAAAGAACAACTGGTCTGGAATACATATTACGATCAAAATAGTAGACTTTTCTCACAAAATAGTCTGAAAGACATTTCCAGAACTACAAAGACATTCCAGTAATCACCCCGAAATAACCAAAACACTAAAACCTGAACAAATTTCACATAATTATTTACAATTCAGCGTGAAACATGCGAGCACTAAAGATACGTCCGACATTAACTATTGAAGGTGAAAACACACATTCTGGACTAATGCCCATTGTAAAGGCAACAAAGTACCCCCAATCAAACTAGCGCCCGACCGCAATTTGTTTGAAGGCGAGAAATATTGTGTTCCTTAGTGTTAGCGGACTTGTGTGGGCTACGTTACACGCGCTAATGTTGCCCACCTGGAGATAAAGCGAGCTCGGTATTTGTGCATCCGAAATTGGAAGGAAACAGCTAGTATTCTGGCGAGAAGATGTAAGACACGGTGGAACGTGAAGATACCAATGTAACCCAAAATAAAAACTAAACTACACATAATACATTTTAATAATAAATAAATAAACATTTTGCCTTGGATTTGTCCAACGATATCTTATGAGTCGTTCAAAACATCCAACTTCTCTATCAATAATAATAATAATCCTAAAAGATGAGATAATAAATAAACAAGATACTAAAAAAATATCACTTTGTCTTGTTTCTCTGATAAAATAACGGATAGTTCTATGAATAGCGACCTTACCTTTAAACTACGAGTATTTACATAAAACGTGGGAAGTATTTACGTAGTTATTATTCTGCTTACAAGTTTATTAAATTTTTAGACCGAGAAAGTTGTTGTTGTTGACCAAGAAATGAATAGCTTGTATTAAATACTTCGTGGTTTTACTGGAAATAACTATGAACAATGAATTCTCTATAGGTAGTCATAAAATGTGGAGTTGACTGTTCTACTACGATAGAGGGTTTCAAACGAAACCCTGCAATGCAGTCGGGTCATCAATTTCATCATTCATCATCATTTTCAGCCGATAAACCTCTACAGCTGGACATAGGCTTCATGTTGCCATATAGACCATTCTTGTGTGGCTTGCATCCGGAGGATTCCCTCAGTCTTCATCAGGTTATTTGTCCACCTGGTAGCCTTCCATTGCTGTGCCATTAGTAAGCAAGTCGTCACTCTAAAACCTTCCGGCCTACCGACTATTTTTTCTGCAAGCCCAAATGTTCACTGCCGATTGAGTTTGGTTTTGCGATTCTTTGGGCTATAACAATAAGAGATAATCATGAATAAAACCCTTTTTACAATGATTTTTTGCAAGCCTGACTTATAATTAAAGGATACAGCTAACAGATAATGAATAAACAGCAATAAAAATAAAACCTTTGGCGGCGCGAGCTCACCAGGGTTGCCTTACTCAAAGTCTCGGAAAGTTCAATCGTACCTACTTTAAACGAGTTAATCTCCTTTTATTAAATGTTGATGCTCTCTGCGGCCGAGTCGAGATCTCGTTCCTTTGTAACTAGTTAAAATTCAACTTGGATTGCTAGCTTTTTGGGAATTAGGGGAGATAGGATTAATTTGAAGTGTGCAATTTTTTTTGTGACCTATCTTCATTTTTCATTTTACGTCTTCACGTATCTTCACGTACTTCATCTTTACGTATTTTTTTATTTCCATACAGGTATTCACAATTTATACCTGAAAGGCATCGTTCATGAATATCTACTCAAAGTTTGGGCTCAGAATTCTTAACTAACTTGACCGATGATAATAATGTAAAGACACTCAATCAAATGACACGGATATCTAACATGATAAAGAGTAGTCAACCACCATTTCATTCCCATCAAGAATCCGACGCTGACGTAAAAAAGGAATAGTGCTACGTATTCGTCCTGAATACTTCTGTCTCTTTCACATAATGGAATCATTGGCACATCGTAGAAGGCTGGTCGAAAGTTCAAAGTTACTGCTCGACACGATTCTAACGTAATAGCCAAGTTGCTATACAAACATGCATATGCTTGAGGTATAAAAATAATCCAATCTTGCAAAAGCAATCTTCCACCGTGCTTCCCATCTAAAAAAAAATCAGTGAAACTCCACATATGAATTTACACGGGTATGATAAGTACAGTCTAGGCACACATACATGTACCTCGTAAGCCTATAAAAGAAAATTTAATCTATCAGGTCCACAAGCGGCTCGTACAGCGTTTAGCAAAGCCGTCTACATCATAAGCGAAGCGTGTTTTTTGCGAATGTGGCCGATCGGATTAATTTTCACGAAATCGTTTTACGGATTTCCCCACTTGCTGTTACTCTTTATTTTACCCCACGGTATCATCTCTAGGAAATTGTTTCCATGGATCCTTTTGGGCTTTGAGCAAACAAAAAGCTTGTTGGCTGCCGTGTTTATAGTTATTTGTTTTAGGAGCTGATGAAATTGTTTCAAATTGGATTAGCATACGTTTCGTTTTATGAATGTCACGCTGTGTTTTATGTTGAAGTTTTTATAGCGTTGGTAAAAATTCTAGCCTTATCTTCTGATCAGTCTTAAGCATACCTAAATGTTAAAGCGTAGGTGAACATAAACCTATCAAAGTTTGAGTAACGACCTACAATAATGCGCTGGAATGTTAGTAGGTTGCGCCGAATACTCAATTTGCTGCTACCTCATCAAAATTGGCTTTCCATTCAAAAACTTGTAATAGAGCGGTTCATAAATAATTGATCGAGCAGCCAAACTTATTGGAGTACTAAACAAATTTGTTTAACAGCGTGGGTATGTTTTATACACAAAAATAAATAGCGTACCGCGTTGTTTACGGTATCAAGTATAAATATCAAATATACTGAACAAATGAGAGGGTATTACCTTTTGAGAGATAGCGCCGGCGCCGGCGGCGGGCGAAATCATTTCCGTTGTGTCAATCACATGTCGGTCCGTCGTCCGTCTACATACGTCCACTAATGAGTTCGCGAGCCAGTTCAAATCGCATCTAGATTGAGAAGGGCGCTTAATTATTTTTTGTCCAGTACTAAGGAGTAGCGTAAATCAATCTAGAATTTCGAGCGGTAAACAACAAAGTTTGTAATAGTTCCAGAGTTTGGGAGTTGTCAAATGACTAGAGTATAGTTTATTTAAGTTTCTGCCTGGTAACTTTATTAACAAAACTAAAATTTTGGGAAGTTAAAGATCTGAAATCATTATACTTAAAAATGTACAAGAACATCACTGTATCATAAAATGAAAATTGCTCTAAACCAAACGACCCACGTGTCTAAAAGTCACATCGAAGCAAAACGTTACATTACATCACGATATCTTTATTGAGGCGAGTTTTATAGGCATCGGCGGCTGTCGTCGCTGACCGCATGCAGCGGGGCCAAGTCGGAAACATTAAGGTCCCATCAGCGTCCATATTTTCCGGCGGGCGCTGAATTTTCACGAAGCGGAGGCCGGCCGGCATCTCGACACGCCTTTGCACTCAGACACTGGCGTCGGATGAAGTGGAATTGTGTACCCTAGTGCCTCTCTTCGCCAATATTTTTACACACTATTACAGTTCAAGATGTGGATTTTGTCCGGCAGCTACTTTAGATCTCGTGTAGGCGTCTTATGTTACGAGAGTTTTAGAATCTTTGCGCTACTGAAATCGATTTGAACTTATTAACACTAAACCTCATAGATGTTTTAGGACAAAAATAACTTTCTTAATCTTATGTACCATTTTAAATATCCAACCGTGTCATCAATCTAGCAGACCACGTAATTTACTTACAACATAGACTCGAAAAGAAAACTTTGCTCACGGCTATAAAAAATAAACATCTTATCTCATAAGTTCGGGCAGCTCGCTGTGAAATGACACCTTTGGGTATCTTTGTCGCCCAACAAACGCCGCGTGAAATTGAAACAGTCCGGTCCATACTCCAGAAAATTTCACGACGTCAAATTCCTCTCTTTTGATTCTTTTTAATCCTGGTAAAACTGTGTAACGCTTTGGGAGCAAAATGTTCAATTTGTGTATACCTATTTACAATACAAACTAGGACATTAAACAATCTTGCATTAAAATGAGAACATTATTATCAAAACCTTAAAATACTCAGTCGTACTACTTTCGTCCAAATTATGACCTGTAACGTCACCGATAAAGCAACTGGCTAATGGTTAGGCAAATTAATACAAAACAAAAAAAAAACGAACTGTAAATAAGCCTGCTATCTAAACAAGCAAAAACATTCTCTTACATTACATGCCCCGCCTTAAGCTGGCTAACAGCTTAATCAACACAAGTAACACGGTGAACTTTACAGATAAACTAAACACTAAGTAAAAAACAAAAATTTTCACCCTAGTGCGCTCTAAAACCGTTCTATAAAGTGCATTTCAGCTTCTCCCGGCACTAAACAAATTACGAGGTCGCATGTAATGAATACGTCTGTGATCTATCAGAATTAGAAGACCCTTTCCCTGTCACTCGTATGATCGATGAGCGGAAATGAACACCATCTTTTTCTAAGAGTGTGTGATATAGCGCGGAATCGTACACACTTCATCACCACGAACAGACGTATTTACAAGTTTTATTAGTATGTTTACAAGTAATTTTAGTTTAGGTACCTAATTGGAAATGTAATTTTTCGGGTACTTTTAGACATTGTTATTGGGCAAGCTAATAAGTTTGCATGTAGTCCTTGAGACACTTTCCTGCTTTTGTGGATAAAATAAAATGTCGTATATCATCGAAATACGGTTGTATAAGACAGTAGTTAATGCCCACAAAGAGCAAACTGTCCCACATGATTGTGATAAGTGGCAAAAAAATCCTACAAATGCATCCGCCACCGACGCTCAGAATAATTTATTACGGAAAGGATTTTAAAAACACACATCGCCCGAATCCTCGGATAAAGCTGTTTTAAGAATATGTGGGAATTCTTTCAGGTGATCCTGGGGAAAATATATATCATTTCTACAAGCCGGGGATAAGAATTCATTTGAATTTATTTTAGCGATGAGAATATTTTCTATTGATATAATATTATTTACAAAATATAATTATGGTTAAACATAAATATTTCTATTTCAGGTATTTCACCTACTACAAGACGACCTTTGTTACCAACTAGGTCCAGAAAAAAGGACCTTGCTCCATAAATAGTATTTGGTAAAGTACTATATTAACATAATACAGACCCGTCCTGACCTCTGTCATAGTATCAAGTGGGAGCGATCGTTATATTAGCAATCACAAAGAAAGCGATATCATTCCGATAAACATTCCGAAGAGAGCAACAAAATATTGTTGACTCGCCTCTCATCTTTCGACCCCCAGTACAATCGGTCCCATTCAAGCCCCATTGCAATAGCTATTGTATTTGCTGAAGGCTCTACTGCTCATGTCGATTGCCAATCGAACGGTTGGCGAACGCCATTTGCCAGGAATGAAAGGCTGCTTGATTATTTGCTAATCTTGCCCCGACTGTGCTCTGACTATACGGGTTCACAAATGCTTCGCTAAACTCATGCAAAACCATTTTCATTTAGCTGGTAGCTACTACTACTTATATATAATTTAAAAGTGCAGACGACGTCCTGTGAGAATACACCGTGACTACTGCTAGAGTAATTGCCGTCCCGTCGTGTAGGATATCTACGTCGGATTAATTAGCTGGCTCCCAGCTCGAAACTTTTAATCTTTATAATGTGTGCATACATGTGTACATTTGTATGCATGCATCGAAATATACAAACGACATTTTTCAATCCACTATTCGTATGGAAAACCGAAACATATCGGATATTTGGCCATCGGACTGCCACCGCGAATGCCGCATGTAATCGAATCCGCTATTGAAACGATCACTGTCTCTGTTTGTATAGAATAACTAAATTATTTGTATTGCTCGGCGGTTTGCTGCCATGTTGTAGAATATAATATTATTTAATTTATAGTAGTGGCATACTTCATAGAATTCGTTTGTCTGATGCTTGAACTAGATCGCACAGCGATAGAGTCATAAATGTGATATTTCGAGTATATATGTTTAATTTATGTTTCTACTCTAATAATATTTCAATCGACCACTTTTTATTTCAGGATTTACAGACACTATTAAGCTACTTGCTGCTACTTAATATTCAATGACATCGTTTATTTCCTTGGCAAAATTTACTCAGAGTGGTTCTGCAATACAGCTAATGATTCCCATACGGACAATGAGGAGGGGAGCTGTATCATTGCGAGTGAGGGCTAGCCGTATCAGTTATAGAACATAGGGTTCACTTATTAACATGGTATGTTTAGATGGACGTCAATGTTTGAAAATTTTACAAAAAAATATATGTAGCTGCATTTTGTTTGAATTATTTTCAATGGTACTGACCAACAGCTATTTAAGCCACGTGATCCACAAGGATTACACAGTAAAAAATATTGTACAAAATGATAAATTCCCTGGATATCACCACGAGTGGTCTATGAATACTAAAACCCTAATAAACGCTCCGAACACAAATATATTCAAAGCACAAGAACTTAGCAGCATATTCACCTTTACGTGAAGTTTCTAAAGGATCCACTAGTATTTCTTTTCTCACAGTCGAGCACAAGAGATAAAGTAAGTAATTTATACAAAGGAAGAGCACTAGTTTGGAAGACGCAACAACCAGCGCCCCCTACGTCTCCCCCCGGAGGCTTCTCGCACATAAATCGTGGATACTGCCCTCTGCGGTGCTCGGCTAACTACCACCATTTATTTGCAGCATCTCTGATTACACACCTACGTACGAAAAGTAAGGTTTAGGTACCTACCCGATCAAATGGACTCTACTGAACATTACTCGAGTACCTTTAAACACGATATATAAAGATTTTATCGAATTGGATGCTTTTAATTACCCAAATTTTATTTTCTCAAAATGGAAAAGTACCAAATCATCGTTAAATTTGGTTTGATCAAAGTCGAACTGTTGAAAGAGATTCAGTAAGTTATTGTTTCTTTCTAAGGGTAACTTGCACAAACCAGAGTTATTTTTTGTTCCCTGGGTTAGTGTTAACCCGGGGTCATTATATATCGAATATTTTTATTTAACTTCGTTTTAGCAACTAACTCTGGGTTAAGGAAAACTCAGGTTTGCGCAAGCAGAACAACACAGGTCTAGAGGCTAGAATGATAGAGTTAACCTGTAATATACGAATGGGCACGTAGGTTACTAGTCCATTCGAATGTTAGCCTAGCTATACCCTCCATACTCTATACAATCCATTTCGAGTTCCAGGAAAAGCCCTTTGTTTCCAACTATTTCACAACTAAATTTTATATACGAACACATTTAAAGAAATAAAATGTGTTACCTTTTGAAGGTTTGCATGCATCACATTTTTAAAATAAATAGTAAACAAGTTACGAGAGCATTTGATTACGCTCTATGCTACCACTGCACACTGGGCTTTGCAGCCGGATTATGTTATTTAAATCGTAAAAATCGGAATTCCTGAAACCGTTATTCATTTTCGGTAAACCGAATATAATTTTTATTTTAAGTACATTGGTCTAAAAGAGAACTTTTATAAAGATCCAAACACAAAACAAACTTTATCTATATATAAATGAAAAACTACTCAAAAATTCTATCATGAAAATAGTGATTAATTAAACAAAATGCGTCTTTGTTTGTCCTCCATCTGAAGTTAACCTTTCAGAATGGAGCGTGCAAATAGAGAGCGGTTGGGGGTTGACTCAGCTCTTGATTCCCCGTGTTGCAAATGCAGGCCGCTCTCTCAACGCTTGTCGGGGGACAAACGGGGCCCCGCATGCGGGGAAAAATTAGTTACACATTTGTGTTTGTTGATGAAATAGGATGGGACTCCTGATATTAAATACTGGGTCTTATTTTTTCTACAGCCACTGAAATTCAAACTTTCTAAAGAGTAATTTAGTTAATTAAATTTTAATTTAAAGTATTGTGTCTGAATATCGGTTTATCTGCCTGTCTGCCTGGTAATTTGGTTTAATGTCTAAATCTACTTAACCAATTCATCTAAAATGTAGAATATATGTAAAGTTCTGTGATCCCAACACGGACAGAAGATTAAATCAACTTATCGCAATAGTCAGTCCATCTACTGTGCACCATATCAACAGAAAAAGACTAGTCTTTCACCGAGCAATATAACATTGAAAAGAATATTTGTTTTATTCTGTGATTGTTTTAAGTGCCAAAGTATTGTTTTCGGTATTATTTATAAAACAGTTACAAGGCAAAAGCACACAAAAATATTCAAATAATCAAGTCTTACTCGCCTTTTTTCTCAACATGTAAATATTATTATTACCCCACTCAATCCTCAAACAATATCAATGCTATATCTCTTTCCGACACATTAATATTTATTTGGTGCTGAATTTATCGTAACAATATTCAATTTAGTTCGACGACAGTCGAATGTCCTTTATCTATGCACAGAAGGTCCTTTTATTTGATGGGCTCTCTGGGACACCGTGTCCCTATGAACTACGGGAATTGATAAAAGTATGGACATCCTTTATGTTGTACGGATGTCTTTATTTTCTTAAGATAATTCAGTTCGGGAATATGTTGGTTAGGAGAATCTGGAAAGCGTGGAGTCTTTGCCCAGCTGTGGGATAATGAAGCAGGCTAGCCGTTAATATTGTTACTAGCCTATAATGTCCCAATGTTGGGCAAAAGCATCCCTTCATTCCTTCCAGTGTTTTTGATTTTGGTCTTCTTCCTTCCAATTCTTCAGGAAGACATTTAGGTCGTCCCACCATCTCCTTCGCGGTTTGCCGTGGCCCCATATTGGTTTTTCACGTCACCAATCTTGTGTTTTGCGGGCCCACAGCTTATGCGGCAGACATGTCCTGCGCAGTGCCATTTAAGTTGGACGGGCAGCCTTTTGAGTCGCATCAACGATTTGCTTTTTAAAGCGCAGCGTTGTGCTTCGAACGTGGTCGGTTAACAGTAACCAGTAAATATGCTGAAGATATTTTATTATACCATAAATGAAAAGAAAGAATGCGTCCTTAAAACTAAGTACTTGTCAATAACTAAATTCAGTACCTATATTGCATGTTTCTTTATAGCTGCATCCGATTAGGCTGGCAGCAGTTGTTTGTCCCATGCTGCATGTGTTGGAGACACTTGTAGCATGTGACAAAATTAAACTACTGCCTATCTCCAGCATTATTAATAGCTTTTGCTAAGGGTTACATAAAAATATTGCAAGGCAAGTATTATTTGGTCGCATGTTAGTTTCACAAAACACGTTATTTGATCAAGTTTAGAATTACTTGATCTATAAATCAGCTCTTGTTAAAATTAATTTCAAGAGAAGATATCAGATTATTTTTATTGGAAGTCACTATCGGGCTTCTCGTGTTATTATTGCTAACTATGAACGCTCAGATCATGGATATTTTATTTAGTTTCCGGTACCAACCTCGAAAATAAATAAAATTCAAAAATTCAAGCATTTATATCAATTAAACCATTTACAGGCACTTTTGAATTGTCAAGGTAGCTCGGTCCAAAAAGTTGAAGCTATTTGCACGTTCCAAAGCGTAGATCTCTGTGGAGAAGAACGTACAAGAAACTCCACGGACACTCTTTTAAAAATAATATTTTTTTACAAACATTTATTTACATCGGGTTGAAATTATACACACATGTGAGAACTAACATTAACACACAACACTAGAGGTAAATATTTTGAATTTATTTTTATCGAATCTCTTAGAAATCTTTAATCTGGTAAAACATGGTTTTACTGAGAAAAAGGTTGGTTACGTGTTTTTAAATTTTGCGACGCTATAGGTTTTTCAAATAATTTATTTTACAGTAAGTCAAGTTTTTATAGTAAAGTATAAATTCAAAGTAAAAGAGATTTTTAATTGATTAGTATACCTTCCTATTAACTATTGCGAATAATAAAACATTTTTACTTAAATAGTTCATTATTAATATTAATAATTTTGTTTTGTGTATATATAAAAACAAATAGTTCATTATTAATAATTTTGTTTTGTGTATATGCTAAATGTTTTTAAATATGGACCTGGTTGGAAATATTTTTTATTATTATTATAAAATTACCGAAGTAGATGAATATCAGAATAATATAAAGCAAATTGTATCTAAGATCGTATCTCTAATAAACCAACGTTGAATATTCATCACATTTAGATAGCAGAGGCCGATAGACCCACATCAGAAAAACATCAAAAATGCATCAAGCGGAAATATCCGTCGACATTGTACGAACAATATTGCGTCTCACGCGCCGCGGGTTAGCCTGAGATCTATCTGGAATTTAAAACATAGAAATAAGTAATATCACCCGTATGATAATGATAAAACCACGTAGTTATTTAAAATTTTAGATGCTGATCTATGACATTTATTTGATGCCATGTTAATGCAGCCATAATTTTATTTTAGCCCCAGCGATTAACTTTGTTCACCACGAATATTTTACAAGCACGCTACAAACTGCATTCACATTCCCCATGTAAACATTCGTGAAATTGCCCGCAATAAAATATCGTCCTAACTCTCGGCTCTCATTTACATGGTAACATTCATAACACAATGAGGGAAAATAAAATTAATTTGATGAAAAACATAACTTTGGCGAATTCGTTAAGGGCGAACAAATTGCCGGGCCCGGGCCGCGACGTGACAACGACCGTTCAGTCACAGTTAATGAGAGGTCACCGCAGACGCGACGCGACGTAAAGCCTGCACCCTCACCCCCTCCCTCGCCTTGTTTGCTACCATATTGTTTGAAATGGCGACCCGTCTGCCCCTCTGAAATATTATCGGCACTTCGCCAACTTTTAATTATGATCCCTAACGCAAGGTGTGATTTTCCATTTTTACAGCCCCTAATTTTACTCCTGAAAGAGAACCCAACATTATTCTTGAATGAAACAGAATCGTTCACGATCCATTTTACAATGAACAAACACAATATCGTACAACAACGAAATGATTTTTAATCATACAGAATCCATTTTATTTTCTCTTTTGTATATGTATTCATGTTTCTGCTCTCAATATTGTTTCGCGGGGCAGCATACACAATATCATCCTGCTCCCCGACGGCGGTGTACTATTCGAAGCATTCTCTACGAAACACGTGTGCACGCCCCAATGATTATTACTTCTTATACACTACACAGATTCGTATAGGTAAGTCGGGTGTACTTGTGGCCTGAACATGCCGTGAGTAAACGAACTTGTTCAAAAACCGTTGCAGTTTTCCAATAACTTGTACGAAAGCTATGTATATCAAGATTGTAGGGAGAATTAAATATATTGGCTTGAATATCTAAGCAAGGTTACATCTTACCTTCAAACTTGTGTACAGGTAACAGTGCAGACCATTTACGTAAATCCTACGCCGTGCGGGTCAGATAAGCAAATCGCTTGAGTAATAGTCTCAAGCAGGTACCTATCTGTAAATCTTGTACACAATGTGGCGAGAGGGTTGATAAACTAATATTAACAAGCACGTATCACAAACCGCAAGATCATGAAAATTTAGCCCGATCCCTCTCGGCATGGCATGGATAACTTCCATGTTTGGCCTCCATACATTATTTATTACATTAGGTTATACCTTGTTTACATTGGTTGCCTTTTGGCAAACTACCCTGCCCACCGCAGCTAATACGGACAAATTAATTTCCATTCAGTGTTTACGTATTGATGTGCCTGTGTAATTTGTGTCAATGCTCCTTTGTGCATTTATAACGAATTGTATGCTTGAATGCGTGTGCTCAGCCAATATTGGCGCCAAGTTTGCTTGGAGCCTTTGTTTGAAGAGCAAGTTGTGCTTTTCTCCCATGAGGTCAAGTAGTAGGTGAATGATATACCTACTTTCATAATTAGGTATTACAAAACTAATTCATTAATACAAATACTTTTTAAAACAAGTTGATTCTTTTTCTAATTGTTGTATCCTCTCAGAAAACAGTTTTATTTGATACCTACCCATATTAGGTGGATGCATAAAAAAATATTAACCACCCATTTTCGAGTGTCAGTCACATTGGAATTAGAATTATGTCAATTAGCCAACCGTGCTGTCAAACTAAATGTTTATGAACCAAAATACACTTTAATATGGTTCATAAACAAATAAAGTGTTTTTAGGTATTTTTGACATTTTTGAACCCAACTTCCGAAATTAGTCTTTTAGTATACGAAATTAGTATTAGTAGTTTAGTAATTTTTCGTAAAATGTTTTTCTTTTTCACTTTTTTTAAGGAGATACTCCACAGTTAACAGCTAATTCATACATCTGCGTACCCCTTCACAGCGTACCGGATGTTATGTTATGAACTGGTTTAGACAATAAACAGATATGCGATTTTAGCAATCCCGGTCCATTTAAATGATAAAAACTATATGGTACTCAGACACCAGCTCCTTACATTGTTAATTAGGTAAATATTATGTGAAACACCTAGAATAAGATTGTGATTGTGAGGAGAAATAAATATTTTTTATTGATTGATTGATTTAATATCATTTATTGAAGAGTTCCGTAGCCTATCTCTGAATTTCTTTATCAGGTCTCGACCAAATTGAAATGATGGTTTCTCTGCGAGGAAATACCTACTCTTCCAAAAACTACCCAAATCGCTTCAAGTGTATAATTTGAAGCTCTATTTCTCGAGGGAACTTTCATCGTCAGATTTTGACCTGATTACCATGGAACCAACTAAAAAGTCTATTTTTTTTTAAATAACGATTTTTCCAAATCTGTCCAGTAGTCTTCGAGTAATCCGGGATTTACATAAAAAACCTCCTTTCTGAACTCGGTTAATAATTGGTCAAGATGTGATCCAGATATTGTATAGGTAATAACAAACAAACAAAAAAGTCAAGTTCAAAAGCTTCTATATTTCTTACGGGAGAGTATATTTTAATATATTCCCTATTTTAAGTAAGACGTACAGAAAACTGCAATCGCTTAAAGGTGTGAAAAACTTCGCTTTCGTCGCTTAGTGGAAAAACGTGGACGCGTTTAGCGAGAACGCCCATTGCACTTTTATAGCTCTATACACACGATTAAACCAACACACATTTAGAGATAAAGCTTTTCGATGTTAACTCTCTATCTGCGTATAAATGAATAGATATGAAAAATCTTTTAGTAATTAAAATGCTTTTTTAATTTTTAAAGCGGCTTGTATGGAGGATATTCTGATTATTGATGCATTCATAAAAAATATCAAAACATTTTCGTTATTAATGTTACGCAACCTTTATTAATTTAATATTGAATAACAGTATGTACATATAAATGCTTTTAAAAACAACAACAATAAAGTGTTGTATACCACCACCTACCATAAACTTCATGTGTGACCTTGCTGGAGTTATGTTAGATCCAAAATCATAATAACAGTATTTCATATAGGTCCGCTTGTCATGCGGAAAGATATAAATATGAAAATTTAGCCTGTAAATCATTTCAGCAACGAACACGGCTAGTTCTAAATAGACCAATACGTATAATTTAGGGGGTCGTATGAAGTGATTAAAGTAACATTTCCAACTAGCTGTTGGGGAGAATTATAATGTTGTTATCGGTCAAAACAGCGTACTCTGCAAATTACTACCAAATTGGTGACATAACTTCGTGAAACTGGTTCAAGTTCAGAGGAGCAATTATATTCGCGTAAACTTCAATAGCTTAGATCATTACGAGGTGAAATTACATTTGAAACTGAGTTGGTTTTAAATAAACTTTATCGCCTTACTTTTTCGTCATAATCCTTTTTTGTACGATCGTGTTTGTGTCACAGATTAACTGTTCTTCAAATATGTTTAAAAATCATCCATAGTAATAACGTGTGCACAGTGAACAAAAGACCACAAGAGCCATCAGGCATAACAAATAAAAACTGGCCAAGCGCGTGTCGGGTCATGCGACATGGAGAGATCTGTAGTTGTTGGAATTTGTACGAAATTTTCTTTCTCCAAGTACATTTATAGGTTGGTCGACTATTACTCGTCTCCAAAAACAACCGTTTAGCCGGCATTTGACGTTAACAAAATTAGCACTTTCAAGCTTAATATTTCACAAACGGATCCTTAAATGGAAAAGTGTTTGCCATACCCTTAATGTTTTTAAACAGCCTATCTCATACCATGGAATAGGTGACAAAAATCACCACTGCATGTGTAGGGACGATACCTATAAAAAAATAAATATTTTTCAAGATTTTGTTTTACCACTTTATCATCATTTATTAAATCAAAAATGTTTGTGATCACTATCATAAGCTGATATTATATTTTTTAAAATTTAACTTTATCAAGATAAAAATCTTAGCTATGTGTTTTCTTTAAATAGAAAAACCATGTTTGAAAAAAAAAATAAACAGTTATTTATTTTTAATAACAAAAATTGAGTAATTAATCAGAATATTTTTTTTATTTTTTATTTGAGATTGGTTTGTTCTTGACTTTAGTCTTGGTCAGATATGACAGAGACAAAAGTCTACCATGGAGCGAGCTTACCCAGACGGAGCCTGTTTACTCTAACTTTGAAGAGATTAGGGTTGTAAGCGTTCGGGAACACAGACGCAGGCAGATAGATTCGTTGCCTCCTTCTGCGAAGCAGTCATGCTAGCGAAGGAGGTGGCGGAGAGGGAGAGGAGACCCTCTCGTCCCGGCCGCCGTGGTAGACGCCGCGGGCGTCGGGGGACACCACCTGGTGACCTCCGGCCACCGTAGGCGCGGGCCTGTGGACGGCGAGCTATGGGTGGCTCGCCGTCCGTCCGTCTAGTGACGACAGGCCGTGTCGACGGCGCGTTAGTGTTCCACGCGCGCCTCAAAGAGAGTCAGCACACAGAGGGGCCCGAAAGGGCCGACGCCTGCCGGCGTCGCGGGATTATTCGCAAGAGACACCGTGGCTCCGGATCACAAAGGGCAATGAAGGAACATGGATGGGTTTTAGTCAGTAGAAGTCTGACACCCCCTCCCGCTACACCCAGAGCGGGAGGAGTCATTAATGATTTCCCATCCCTAAAAAAAAAAAAAAGGCAGATAGATTCACTCCTTTGCTGTGCGCATTATAAAAGACGGAAACGCTTAGTGCGAATTCGTGGAATAGCAACAAGGTAGGGATGGTAAGTTGCAGTGCGTCTGGATGTCCGATGGTAGAAGGGGGCCGGTGGAATGAGGTCGTGGAGTTCTTGCGCACACTCACCGAAGTACAATCTGTAGAAGACCGACAAGCAGGCAACCTTGCGGCAATGAGCAAAGCTGTGAAGCTTGGCATCCACCAGTTTTTCGTTACCGATGCGAGCCTCTTAGCTCTGCGTTCCACCAAGTTAAGCGTGGCAAGCTGGAACTTAGCTGAGCCATCCTAAAGGTGGCTGCAATACTCCATGCAGGATCGGACTTGTGCTTTGTAAAGGGTTAAAAGCTGTCCAGGCCTAAAGTATCCCTTCACTCTATTCAGGATGCCCAGCTTTTTAGCTGCAGTTTTGGCTTTGTAATCAATGGTGGCGCCGAAGTTCAGACTGGATGTCAACTCCATGCCTGTGAGGCGAGCCGGCAGGCCAGTCTGACCTTGCAATGTCGAATTCTTGGAGAGCAGCATTGCACGTTAAGCTTGATGGGCGGGCGCATTATCATTGACCAGTAAAAATTGTTGCCCATGGTTTACTCGGAATGGTCTGACAATTCCATCAATAGCAACTGTTTTAAACATGTCTGCTGTCATGAAACCTTGATACGGGATCAAAGGCGTTCTAGCTCCAATCATAATACCACCCCAAAAGGACACCGGTTTCCCGCCTTGCTGAACTGTTCCAGTGGCAGTTATTTGCCTTTCACGGTCTCCAGGTCTTCTCCAGACACGGACACGTCGGTTATCTGCAGTGCTATTCTGTAACAACATTTTCGTGTCTCGACAGCGGAATCCGAGATGAGTTTCAAATTTGTATAAATATAAGACCTTATGTTGTGTGAAATAAAGTTCACTTTGTATGCTTGTCACTCAGGTGAAGCTCGATATCGAAATGGTTATTTACAGAATAGACTAGCTGGATGTGTACTGATTCGCGATTCGTAAACGAAGAGACAGTTTTGCCAAATGTTTTCTTATTCAGTTTCTTCATTTTGCCGAAGCCTAGCCCACTGCAATCTCTGTCGTTGACGGTTCAGGGAATTCAGAGGCGCTTGCCAAGACCTACATGCTTATAATCCAGCCTGGTGCAAGCAATTATGAATGGTCTGAGTGCTAACTTCAAGCCCAGAGGCGGCCTGAACTTCTGCTTTTATTTTAGTAACGTTGATTGTTGGATCACGGGCTGCCAGCAATCTACTATAGCGCTTTTGGGCAGCAGTTCAAACAGTTGGGCAACCACTGCGGGGTTGGTCAGCTTATTACAAATCCCCGGGTACCTCTGCAACGCGGTCACGACACAGGATTGGGATATAGTAACTCTGCGTGCTTTTTCTCTCGTGGTGTATCCTTCCCTTCCCTCAAAGTTACTGTTCTTGCTCGTAAAACTTCTGATCATCCTCTTGGCATTTTTTCAATTACAACTTGCCGAGAATTATTTTAAATCCGTTAAAATTGACTTTGGTAATCAGAATTCTGCGTATGTGTATGCTAATTAAGGGTATGCTAGGACTGAAAGCCTTTTTATGAATATGGAAAATAACTGAACTGTTTTATTTTCTTTTTCTATATTTTTAAATAAAGAATCTAAAAAGAAGAAGAAATCATAATTTAATCTACCGTAAAAAAAAGGTTTTCGATTTTTTTAAGTGAGCGCAAACTTTTTTTGATGTGTGTTTGTGTAGTACCACCAAACCAAACCTAAAAATACTCCAAGTAAACTCATTTTAGCTAAACTACGGACAGGCAGACAAACAGATGGACATGATGAAACTATAAGGTTTCCATCTTGACTACGGTACCGTAAAAAGTTTCCAGAATACATTTATTTTAATTTATTAGAGTGTTGTTTTCCATCGACACGCAGTCACCGTACTTTTCACAAAACAAAAGGTATTTTATCTATCATATTTCTTCCTGGCAACCGTGGCTACGAGAATATTTCACTTGCTAAATACAATACGGCTGTAATGCTCACTTTTATATGTATTTACAAAACAAAGGTGGAACTAAGGCAACGAACAAGGTAGCATTAAATTTATGGAGGAGTGAGGAGGTAAAACTCGTAAAAGTGCCTCATATGTCAATACCTTTTGAAATACGGTAATGGAAATACGAAATAAAACAGAAAGCAAAGTATGATTAGTGAGTGCCATATGTCCCATTGGCGCACTTTACGGCGCGCGCTCCTGCAATATTCATTTCAATACGATACGAAATATCCATAGAGTTGAAAATTTAAATATATTTAAATTTTCAACTCTATGGATATTTCGTGTAAAAGTTAGTTTTATGGGTGCACCGGTTAAATACTCCGCGCTCTGGGTAGTTTTAATAATTGTTTTAGTGTAATTTATATTACAAATAATTTTTATAGGTAGAATCCATTTAATTTCTTATTATGTCTAAATTTCAGAGTTTCTTCAAGTAAACAACTACCTTATCACAATTTACACGAAAAGATTGGCGAAGCAATATTTACCTAACCCATCAATGTTGTGTCTTATTTCATGAATAAACAAACATAATGAAAAATACCGGCCAAGTGCGAGTCGGCACACACATGAAGGGTTCCGTAGCATTAACCGATAGAAAAAACACTTTCTTGTATGCGAGCACCCTTTAATTTTTAATTTAATTGATTTTTTATAGTATTTCTTGTTATAGCGGAAATACATTTCTTCTTCTTATCGTGTGGTGTAACGACCCCACACATCCTAGCGTCAGAGTTTCTAAACCACCTCAAGGGCCTCTGACATACAAACAACACAACACATACAAACAAACAAAAACAAAGAAAGACAAGACAAAACAAGACGAGTTTGAATACATTCTCTGTGAAAATTTCTACTTTTTACCTATTAAGGTTCATGAGAATGTATTAGTAATAAGTTCCCGTTACCCCGATAACCCCCTTCTGGAGCGGAGCCCTAAAACAATATGATAGTAATCCTAACAATTTCAAAGAAACCTAAACAACCGTTAATAAATTGTTATTGTTCCAGGAATGAATATGAATTAGTAGATTTCTCAGCAGTGTTCAGTCTGTGTTGGAAACAAGCGAGGCTCCGAGTGCGGCTCCACCACAAATGTAATCGAATAGGAAATAGGAAATGTCTAGTTACAGTTATCTGCTGCTTCAATCTATATGGTCACGCAGGGATGAAGCCATTTACAATTTTGTGTTTGTTTACCTACACATACACAGAGTAAAGATTTTTCCTATGAGGGGAGATGAAAACATATAACTTAGTTTGATGGCGGCCCAAGTTTCGTTGCTACCTCGAATGGTGAACATGTAGCATGCGCACCAAAGCCGAAATAGCTGGGGTGGCCTTATGCTACTAGGGAACACAACGATGACGGTTAAAGCACGATGTTCAAAAACTCCACAGAATGTCAATAGCAAATACAGTGCATACACGTACCTTGGACTGCTACGACACGCGCTGAGCCTTCCACCTTCGATGGTTCCAAGGGCAGGAACACAGGAATCCCGGGATACGAGTTTGAGATTAATGCGCGAAGAAGAACATGGTTGGTTTGTCCAGTACTGGGACAAGATAACGTTAGGCGCGGAAAGATGTTCTCACACACACGGGCTCTTCGAACGAACTGTTTTCGCTCCAACTTTTAACGAGTCACGGTATGCACCACAGATAGTGGATCTGCGTTTTGCTGTCGCAAGCCGATGGAGCGTTGAACATCGACGTTAAGTTGAATTACGTTTAGTTTGCACGATGACGGAACATCCCGCCCACCAAAATGGCTATGGCATTTTCTGGTTGAAGAACGATAAAGTGATAACATAAACTAATAATAACGAGAAACTAAGTTAAACTAAAATTTAGCGATAAGTTAAAGTTACGTTGAGAATTGAGTTAAACGATTTAAGCTATGGGCCTCTTTTACCATTTCCAAGTAAAGCGTTGATTAGTTACTTCCCAATTAACGTTAATCGGCAAGTAAAACTTACGAGTATCTTCTGTCAATTTCACAAGCGAAAACAAAGCTTCGAGTAACAACTTACCGGTTAAGTGTATGACGTAACAAATCATACGTTACATTCGTTCTATATTACGTCAACGTTACTCGTCAAACGTCATTGGCAGGTTAAAATGTCATTTGTCATTTCATTTCGTGTACTGTTTGTTGTGTTTTTGGTTAGGAAATTATTGCGTGTGGCTTTAATTTTTATAAATGCTCATGGATAAAGTTAAAAGAGATAGAAGTGCAAACTTTTCAGTTGTACAGAAATACCAAACTGTGTTAGATAATAAACAAAGTGATGCTAATAGTAGGCTTGTTTTTTTTGAAACCGCTTGATTTCTGATATCAAGGTTTTTTGTTTGTTAGATATGTACCTAGTACTTACTGGTGTAGATTACCTACTGACAGAACATCGTATTCAATCTTTACGTCCAAGGTACAGAAGGAATTTATAATTATGATTTGATAGGTTATCTATTAGTAAAATCAATTAATTTATTTTAAATAATGAAAAAAATATACTCATCTTTGCAGTTTTGCAGTTATCTTTTGTTTTATTAAGTTATGCACTTGGTTTACTGCATTCTTCGATAAACGAAATCTAGCGAAAAAATCAGTTTCATCTAAATCCATAAAATAAAATCAACATGGAATTTAAATACACGAATCCTCAGTATCCATTGCAGCGTAGAATATTCTAATTCATCAAATTGATGATCGATGATATCAATTATATCCACTTTTATACAACAGATAGACAAATGTTCATAAATCTAAACTCTGTGCTTTAATTTAACTGTCAAGTAAACACGCTTATTGGCAGACGACGTGGCAAGTAAGTTACTGGTCAGTTTAATCATTGATTAGTGCTACTCGAACGTCGTGAAATTGACACGTGCAGTTACGGGTGACTTTAACTCATTAACTGGCGATTAGTCTACTCGATACTTTACTTTTAGTGTATTTTAAATTTAATCACCACTGCTCTCAAAACAGTAAATAAAAACATCATGAGGACTAACCGGTTGGACAGATCGTTTGGTAGCTGCCAGGTAAACTTGCAATAAAGTACACTGACCTTTTCCTAATATCCCTTCGTAGATTCCTGTACGTAAAATAAATTTAACCGTTTTTCATTACTGAAAAACATGAAAGATCAAGATAAAAGTTGATTCAGGATAACTTTATGACTTTGTTTCCGTTTACAATATTTAAGAAAGTCAATGAAATTATGTGGGCCAGTGACCGCTATAGCACATTTATCTGGCGCCTGCTATAGAACTGAAAATTCGGCGACGTGTCATATTTACCAATCGGCATTGGACTCACTTGATGGATTAATGACGACACGGTTGGCGCAGTGGTTGAGCGATTGACTGCTGCGCAGCATGTCGCGGGTTCGATTCCCGCACGGAACAAATATTTGTACGACCTACATGTATTTGTTCCGAGTCTGGGTGTTTTTCTATCTATAATATTATGTATGTATTTACAAAATAAAAATATATATTATAAGAAGTTTATCAGGCACCTCGTTACCATAATACAAGCATTAGGTTGCTTAGCTTGGGACTATATGGCGCTGTGTGAAATGTCCAAGGATATTATTATTAGTATTAAAGAAATTTCCCCAGGACCCAGGTCTGTGACCCAGAAGTTTGAAAATTATAAGCTGACAAGAAAGTTTATCGACATTTATAAAACTAAATATCGAGGTACTACTCGGGAATTTCACAGACTATGCGCCAAAAGTTTAATTCAGTAAGCATCTAAAACTTGAACGGAAGTGACATTCAAACCAGTCTAAGTGCTATAGAAAACATGAAACTACTGTCGGTGGACTTACAATTATCTGACAACAGTCCAATATCGATACTTTACCCAGACAGGCGAGAAAAGACGGGTGTTCAAGCGACCGCAGGACGCCCATAAAAATTCAAAAGCCTTCAGAAAACAGATAATCTGTCGAGTAAGCTTTGCAAACAAGAAATATAGAATCGTTTATTAAACTGCCCATTAAGAGGAGATTTATACTTGTGATTACATAATTCAATTTTGTTTGGACTGGTAAGAAAAGATAGCGATAATGGAAATTATTGTTGTAAAGGATTGACCACCTGACAACGCAGTGGCATAATATGTAAATCCCATACATTTTTGGCTTTCGCTGATAAAAAATCACTTTGACTATATAAGTGGCTATGGATATAAAATAATAGCAGTTTTTTCTTAATGTAAATCCATGTAAACATTACTAGGGGAAGTCGGGGGAGCGTGTGATCACGGAGGTAACCGCGGCGGGTGCCCGTTCGGTGCTCAGGTGAGATTAAAAGTCCGGAGCAGTTGTTTGCGGTAGCGTGGGGTCGGCTCTCAATGCACATGCACTACACTGACGCCAGTGCTCGCTATGATTAATGTGCACACCATTCACCTACAAATAAATGTAGCCCACACTAGGGATATATTGCACCGTAATTTTCAGGTTTCATATTCATTTGTCCGTTTTGTGCTAGATCAAAGCGTGCGGATGCTTTTGCGTTGGCGCGAGATTGCAATGTTATATCATATGGATCTTGATGTTTAGTAATGGTATTAGTTTTCTGTAATTCTCGGGATATAGAATTTTAATTAATTATTGGGGTTCCGTAGCAAAATGACAAAAACGGAACCCTTATAGATTCGTCATGTCTGTCTGTCTGTCCGTCCGTATGTCACAGCCACTTTTCTCCGAAACTATAATAACTATGCTGTTGAAATTTGGTAAGTAGATGTATTCCGTGAACCGTATAAAGATTTTCACACTAAAATAGAAAAAAGCAATAAATTTTGGGGGTCCCCATACTTAGAAGTGAAACTCAATTTTTTTTTTCATCGAACCGATTCGTGTGGGGTATCTATAGATAGGTCTTCAGAAATGATATTGAGGTTTTTAAAATCATTTTTTTCTAAACTGGTAACATGTCCCCCCCCCCCTTAACTTCTAAAATAAGAGAATGATAAAACTAAAAAAAATACATGATGTAGTATTACCATGTAAACAACCAGCGAAAAATGGTTTGAACGAGATCTAGTAAGTAGTTTTTTTTTTATATATATACTAATATTATAAAGCAGAAGAGTTTGTTTGTTTGTTTGGTTGAACGCGCTAATCTCAGGAACTACTGGTCCGATTTGAAAAATTCTATCAGTGTTCGATAGCCCATTTATCAAGGAAGGCTATAGGCTATATATAATCACGCTAAGACCAATAGGAGCGGAGCGAAAATGAAAAATGTTACGCAGCGACATTGCACGGGTCAGCTAGTACGTCATAAATCGTAAATCGCAACTTCTGCTTATAATATAATACCTACTGGTTTGTACGGTCGATGCGGCCGATAAGTTTTGGAGTGGCGGCCGCGTACCGGTAGACGCAACGTTAGAAGGCCTCCCATGGTGGACTGATGATCTGGTGAAGGTCAAGTAGCCGATGAATGCGAGATTCACAGGACCGGTTATTGTGGCGACGTTTACGGGAGGCCTATGTCCAGCAGTGGACGTCTTTAGGCTGACATGATGATGATACAGAACCAAGCAAAATTAAAGTTTTAACAGCAATATCGTTTTCAATACAAACTAGCTGACCCACGCAACTTCGTCTGCGTCACATTTTCCATTAATGCTCGGCTCCTTTTAGTCTTATCGTGATGATATGTATCCTTCCTCGATACATGGGCTATCTAATACTGAAAGAATTTTTCAAACCGGACCAGTAGTTCCTGAGATTACCCCCTACATACAAACTTACAAACAAATGTTACCTCTTTATAATATTATTAGTATACTAGTAGGTATTAGTTATTTTTTAGATAGTATAGATAACTTAACATCTTACTTACTTTCATCGACACGTAGAGTATAACCGTGAACAATACAATGTGTTTACAATCAATTAAACTACCGCACAGTGTAACTAGGCAACCTGTAGTTGTAATTCTAATCAAGACACTTACAATTAACTTAATAATTTATACATGGTTAGTACAAGCGATCGGCGAAGGTTCTCAAGGTGGCGCAGAGATTTATCGCAGTAGGCTCTGACCACAAACGGGTGCACGCGGCAAGGCTCACCGCGCCTGCCTGACTGATGCCTTACATTTGTTTCAGCTGATTTACTTTACAGACACACGTTTGCACGACACTGATTTGTTTTGTTTTATTTTTTTAAGTGGCTTGTGATAACGGATTTACAAAAAGAAAAAGAGAGTATCGATACTTGAGGGAGGTCAGTTTCGGTTTTTTAAAACATTCGCATTCTAATTGCAGTCTAAATAAAAAAAAATACCTCTTTATTACCCACATTTTTGATGTTTGGGATTTTGTCTCTTAACCGTCTTACTCAGTTGCTGGGTTGTGGAGTTCAGATTGGCAGTCACTCCACGTGAAATACTAGAACCTACTCAGCCAAATCTGGTTTGATCAGAAACCAACACCAATATGGTTGGCAAAAGGCTAGGTAGACGATGCCGAGTGATCGTCCCTTAAAATTTCGAAAAATGTGTCTCATTGTCAATACAATTGAGCTTTTAACGGATGTATCTATAACTTTGATTACAGGATACACAATTACACACAGTTTTCGTAACATCGCAACTTTCCCTCGGAATTTCGAGCTCGCAAACACGTGCCCGCTAGTCGCTACACGTGTCGCCCTCAGTAAGGTCCATGTTAATGATCAAAACAAATACTTTTAGTAGATAAATGTAATGCTTCATGTTCGACAGGATACTTCAAGAAATTGTTTCACTGCACATTATATAGGTGCAGCCAGCAAATAAAATTGCCTTGCAGAAAAAAATGGGTTCACACAATAATTTACAGTATATCTCACTTAAGTAGAACTACGCAGAAGATAGCTAATGTAAAATCATGAGTTTCTTTTGTTGACTACACCTAAGTCTGTTCTTACCCCAAAACTTTCATGATAAAAGAACCCACCCCTTAATAAACACACAGCAGAGCTAAAGGTTAACCCCTCCATAATTAAATAAATATAATAATATATTGGTATAAAATTCAGCAGTTCGCGTTCACCTCAGACAAAGTTTTCATTAGGAGCGAGCGTAAGTTTGCGGCGAGTGTGCGAGAGGGAACGTTTGGCACGATGCTGATAACACAACAAACAACTTGTTACAAACGTGTTTAGTTTTAGTTATTGCTTCGAGTTCGACGCTTTAACTCATTGCTCTAATAATGAAGAGGGTAGGCAGTCATTAAGCTCGGTTTTCTACGAGCTGGCCGAGTGGTGATGATGTTATTTGTGGTGTTTTGGTAAAGATATTTGGGGGTTCAGTGGATGAATTGACAGAGCGATTGATATGAGTATGCTATGGCAGTATTTATTTGTTGCAGAATAACACATTCGTAATTTTTTCCAAAGGAATCTAGACTTATTCAAATCCCTAGTCAGAGATAACCAGAGATAGCAATCGATCAATCTGCCAGGCTCTAGTGTGGGGTCCGTTTTAAGGATTTTGTGTGTGCTGAGTCGCGTAAAATGAGTTGGTGGAATTCAGTTAGAGAGTTCAAAAAGTCCTGTTTGTGCCACACGATGACGCAAAATGAGTTGGACCTTAGTATGAAACCGAATGCAGCGTAAATTCCACCGAATCACAACCCAAAAAATTACGCTCGTCTGTCTTCACTCTAAGTCTTACCGGATGCAACTGAATATACCTAAGTATTTTACATGAAGCGTCTGCTTGTCTAACCTCCACAACTTGGTATACGACCCTATGACAAAACTGGTGTCAGACTTTCTGGCTTCTGACTACCCGTAACAAGCGTAAACATATGATAGCAAAGTAAGAAAAAAAAACATTTCCTAGTTTAAATTTTACAGAAAAACTTTCTTCTCATACAGAATGCTGCAGACAGATATGCAACGCAAAGGGGATCCGTTAGTAATGACTAGTGTTTACTTTTAATCCGTCACAGAGCCGTGCAGTGATGAATTTTTACACAAGGCCTCGTCAAAGTGATACAAGATTAAATTACGTGCGGGCGCGTGGACTGGTATTCGGATCCAGGCCAGTCTAACAAATTTTTGTTGTTTTTTTTTTTCTCGTGCATTCGTTTGCTGGATGTCAAACAGATCTGTAAACCGAAATCAAATTGGGAAATTTGTGCGGATTGGAATTTGTGGAAAACGAGATATATTGGCGTTTTAGGTGTGGAATAATTTCATTTTTTATGAGAATCAGATAGCCAATTTGAGTGTTCAAGCTTTAAGTCTTATTTGTTTTTGGTACAGGTTTTTGGTACTGGCTTATTCCTAATTTCCAAACGCATTTTCCGTACACTGAAAACAATGAAAATAGTAAAAAAGTAATGATGCAAGCAAGACGCAGCCACAGTACAAACACAACAAACATTTCTGAAACACACTGTTGTGTTTCAGTCATACAAAAAATATATAAATACTTCAAAATTCATAAACCAGTACAAGTCAAAAATCCTTCCCACAAAAATGCCACCAAACATCATCCACACGATAATACGAAGGTGAAAACTGGCACATTAGACGTGTATTTTACTGGCCGTCTTTTGTAGTGTGTCCGTTACACCATGTTAGGTAAAGGGGCAGGAAGAGGAAGCGGTTTATCTGTGCTCCGGAAGTCAGGAAGACGAAAGCGGGCTCGCCGGGCTCCGTTGAATTCCTTTAGGCTTTACATTTGTACCAAATTGCGATTGTGTTATACGCGTATGGCGTGTGACTGGGAAAAGTGTGCAGGATTTTGTTTGAATGTTTGTTTTGTGTTTTCTGTTTCGGTATCACTGCATAGTATAAAACAAAGTCGCTTTCTCTGCCCCTATATCCCTATGTATGCTTAAATCTTTAAAACTACGCAACGGATTTTATTGCGGCTTTTTTTAATAGATAGAGTGATTGAAGAAAAAGTTTTATATGTATAACAACATGTACTTAGTATCAGCATTGCACCCGTGCGAAGCCGAGGCAGGTCGCTAATAATAATTATAATATAAGGTTAAAAAAGGTGTGTTTAAAAAAGCTGTATCAGAATGAAATGGTTAAATTATTCTTAGTAAAGTTAGTATTGAAATTATTGAGAGATAGTGTGAGTTCAATTTCCGCCTCTTTGTTTGTGAAACCTATTGACTCATAATTTGTAGTGATTGATTATGTAACCAACGAGTCAAAACCTGATGCTCCCATATAGCTACGAAACTATGTTATGAACTATGACAGCACCGATACACGAGTGCATTTTAACCAAGTTCAGGTCGTACCACGTTACATTTTCAACCAAATTCCCCTTTTTCTGTTGGCAAAATATTCCAACCAAAAAACTCGGCACAATTTCTTTACTGACTTTCATAAACATAAACTATTACACAAAGGGTATGTAACGCAGCATTTTTGAATCCCCGGATTATTTCAATAACATTTTCTTTCAGAACGTTTGCCTAGTGCACCGTTTTATTTTCTTATCTTAAGGAAATGTTTCCTCGGCTTTGTCTCCTTTGCATCAAAGCGCGCGCATCAGCCGTTGGTCGACCTTCAGGGAGCGATTTTAAACGAAATACTAGATTCCACCCCTGTTTAACCACTTTTAAAGAATCCACCCTACTAAGGGAGAATATATAGTTATTTTCTCTACATTGTACGTGTATATTACAGTGTGCCTGTATCGTAAATTCTGGTAAAAAGTGTCACGACTTGTGAAAGTTAAGAAACTTGGGATACTTACTGCGGCTTTTCACTTTGTCGACAATAAACTCTTCGAAATTGAATAACATACATCAAGTAGGAATAGTAATTGAATTTCAGTTCGAGAAAACTTCGCACTGGTCGGGGAAATAAATAAAAAATGCGCATGGAGTGTCGTTATTTTTAACATACCAAGAATATATTTTGTAAATCTTATTCTATGATGTTTGGATATCCGAAAACGATCACTGATTTCATTGCAGGTACTTAGGATCGAAAAAGAATGAAAACTGCTTAAAATGTCGATATCATAAAAATAGAGTAGTGCAAGAACACAGAATAAGTGAGCACTTGCAGCAAAATACAATGCTGCAAAATAAGTGATACTGATACTTTGCTTTTTATAGGTAGCTTACTAGAGCCACTTCGCTTAGCTTTCTCGTTGATTACACTAGGTTACAGCCATATTCCTTGAGACAACGACATAAGTATGCTAGCGACCTTGGAGAAACAAATCGCGCACTCGTTTCACACCCGAACCATCCAAAAGTTTTTTTTGTACTTTCGTTATTATTCTATGACTTTCAAATAAATAGCCATATATCAAAATGTAATTAATTAAATTTTCTTTGAGAAGGTGAAAATTCCACTAAAAGACGCTCGGCGGTTTTGGTCTGGTTTTCGTTTTATGTCCGAGTTTGACATAACTTTAGAAATTAATTACACTATGTTAAACAAATAAAACTCAACATTTTCATATTTCAAATTATTAAAAAAATCTTTAGTACATACCTAACATGCATAAAGAAAAAATTCGATTGAATAAAATAGAATAGAAAACATTGATTCGAATCAGACACAACACTACAGCAAAAAAAAACACATTATAAAAAAAAAGAGTGACAAAAACATATACCTAGTAAAAAAGCGATAGGTACAAAAACAAAATTGTGCTGAGCGTGCCCATGCCGAAAGGGTATCTCAGCATATGCTGGGCGTCAGACACCCAGCGCTGGTTTTCAGTTGGTACCCTGAAGTGACACACGGACGAGGGTAAATAAAATAAATAGATGCTATGAAATAAATATGTACATGCTATTAATATGTTAATGTAGAAAGTGAATAAAATAATGTTTGCTAATACATACATCAGAAATGTAAAAGTATGACTTTTTTTATGTATGCTACACTGTCAAGACTAAATTTTAACATACCTGCAAATCAACAATAAAATAAAAAAATTACGCGGGCTAGTCAACGAGGTGCCGTATTACCGTGCAGGCGCCATCATCTTAATAAGTACCTAGTAATAAAATTGGCCAATTAGACGTCATTCTTATTTTTTTCATCAGCGACTGAGCCGTTTCTGCGCTGTACGATGCGGATACAATGCACAAGACCGCTGTGCCATTTATGCAACCGATGATAAAAGCACGTAAAAAAAAAATCGGAAAGAAACCCTGTTGTTTACAAACCGAACCCTAGAACAGTGAACTGGCGCAACTCTTACAAGGTGAACGTAAACGTCTGCCCGCAAGAAATACGAGAAAAGCTAATGACGCTATTTCCTTTAACCCCTACCGCACTGCAGCTACATTCCAAATATAATTTTCAAAGGTGTTCGGCGTCGATAGGTAACACATAAATTTAAACGGCGATAGTAATAGGCTAGTGTTGCTACAGCTTTGATTTAAGACTGGAGCGAGCTGAAAATGCAGACGATATCCAATTGTGGATTTACGTACCAACTATTTATTTTATGCAAGGAAATGCTGAGCTTTTTACGTGAGATCCTGTTAATTGATTACAGGAGCAAACGAGGGTTAAAAAGTTTAGTCGCCTTCATTATAGGGGAGTGAGAATTTAACGTTGAGCGGGAAGAAAATGGATGTTGACCATCATTAACACAGGTTTTTCCTAACATAGGGGCCACTCACAATATCGAGCACAAAAAAAAGTGTCATAATAATGTAACATGCATTGTATCTCATTCTCTCATGTTTTTTTTTCTGTAGTAAATAATACTGGTACTTAAAGATTATATAGTATAAGACCTTCGGCAGGAACTTCGGTATGAGCTCAAACGTACCCAAGACAATTTATTTCCCGAAACTTTTACAGCACATTTCCTATGAGTATACGTTTTACGTTGTATCGTGCAGAAAGGTCTAGTCCCTATAGCGTCTAGCCCCTAATACAGTGAGCTCTTGGATGGCCGTAAGTGGTGTTTTGCACAGCAAACAAATACTCCGTGAAATTAACTGCGCCCGCCGCGCCCCGAACGTTTCGGACGCCTCGATTACGCTTAGCGAGGACATAGAGCTGCTAGAAAGGGCAGAACAATGTGTCCAAAATTACGAAAATTATGAACATGTCCTAGATATTTTGCGCTGTAAAACGGTTGGTACATTTAGTTCTAACGAAACCACCACACGGAGTTATCAAAAATCTGTACAAAGTTAGTATTGGTAACTTTAAGTTCCATGTGCTCAGCATAACACTACACCTCATAGTCTGCAACTGTTTAACACCCGCACCAATGGTTTTTGATATACTTAAACTAAGGGTCGGCTTTCAGTTACACCGGATTCAATTGAATATCAGTATTTTTATTCGTTTTTGATATACACTTAATCGTTAGGTATTTTATTTGGATGTTAGTCGTTATGTCTTATTGTTATGTTTTATTTACATCTTTTCCTCGCACAGGTAACATTCAGTTAGATGTAAGTCATCCATAAAATATTGTTAAGTTTTTTCTCGTGCGTTCCCAATTAAGCATTTTTCTTTCAAATAACGCTTACAACCCTAATCTCTTCAAAGTTAGAGTGAACTTCTGGGTAAGCTCGCTCCATCGTCGACTTTGTCTCTGTCATCTCCGACCAAGACTAGAGTCAAGAGCAAACACATATCAAATAAAAAAATAAAAAAAATACATCACACATCACGAAGTCGATGCTTTTCAACCATTTTGAGGTATTTGATTATTTTTGAAAGTGTTCGTGGTAGTTAATTCCAAGACAGTTTATGTAAAAATTTGTTTGTCAGTATAACCACTTTTTCGAGATAACCATTTTTTCTCTTCATAAATTCTTCTTTATGGTTAGGTATTTTTTTTTTTTTGTTTGTCATGGGTTAGCTCTTGAGTCTCTCTTCTCTAGTCTTGGTCAGAGATGACAGAGACAAAGTCTACGATGGAGCGAGCTTACCCAGAAGGAGAAAAAAAAAACCTAAATTTATTGTAACTTAAATAACTTTCAGGTTAGGCATAAAGATAATCCGACTCATCCAGTATCTTTTAGATATCCATTCGAGGGCGTCTACTTATCTTGCTACTGTCGGCCAACACTTTTACAGAATCTCGACAAGTTTTATGTTGTTCTCTGTAGATTTCGCCAGAAAGTAAATATATTACAAGGACTGAGTAACCTTCAACAGTGAACGGATTGCAGTTTACTGTTAGAAACAGGCATCCCTGCAAAAAAAAACGACGTTACGACACGATTAACTCTTCCAATTTCTATTTTTTCCTAACCTACAGTATCCTACTGCTGGGCAAAGGTCTTTTGTATTGCTTTCTAACGCTCTTTGTGTTTTGCCATCTCCGGCCAATCGAGCAGGAACGAGTCAAAATTTACCGTATTACATAATTATATAGTCACGCCTAGAAAAATATCTGTATAGCGAGTCAGAGGATTAAAAAAAAACCGGTCAAGAGTGAGTCGGACTCGCACATGAGTGTTCCGTACCATCATATAAAACGTGAAATGTATTCAAGGCCTGTATATAATTATTAGATTTTTTTTACACAATGCAACGGTGTATATTGCAGTTTCAGCTAAGCGCCATCTCTCGATCGAATCATCGATGATTTCTGAAAGAGTGTGCTATTTAGAGACATCGTTTTATTATTTCGATTTTTGTAGATTTTTCTCTATGCAAACTTCTGACATAAGGGGGGGGAATGGTATTTTTTAAATTTTTTTTCGTCAAAAGTCGAAAACTTAGCGGCTGAAAAAAAAAGGTGTGAGATGTGCAAATAGCATTCTTTCATATACCTTAGTAGCCCCAATTCGATTTTAGAAGAAACTCTAACGGTCCCTGTAAAGAAAATAATTTCTATTTCATTCTTATGTGCAAAATAGTTGATCAAACATAATCTAAAACTATTCCAAATTTCAAGTTCTTGAAATATCCAGAAGTGACAAACGGACAGCCCTACTCACACCATAAGGATTATTTTCTCCCATTTTGGTATGAAATCCTAACAAAAGCACAAAGAGAGAAATCAAACATTTTCAATTTATTAAAAGTCAAACAAACCACACAAGACTTTGATAGTATCGTATAAAATTGCATCGAAGATTTGATTTTCATAGAAACTGACAGATTATAACCATTTCGATAACTTTTTCTGTACGCTACAGTGCCGTGGCAAAGAATACGACCAATGCAATAAATTAAACCTCTCAGGGACTGACCCGTCTACGGTTTAATTAACTTTTCACCAGGCATTTTTAAATGAAATAAAAAGTAGAAGGCAATATGGGTACAGACAGAATCACACTGCTTGATAAAGTTTCCTACGTGCGACTCGAATGTAGTCTAGATAGTCGTAGCTGAAAAAAAACGGGTTTTGTGTTTTTGGCATGTTCCGTAAATCGATAAATCTTACAATTTGTAGTTTTTGAAGTGAAAACTTCTTAAGCGGCGTTGAGCACTTTTCTTGGGATGGGTATAAAATGTTAAACTCGCGTCAGGACACGTGACCTGATCGAAAATTCGTAAGACGGATGATTCAAAAATGCACAACGTTAATGTTCAAGTTTTCACTTCTACCGGCACTCCCGGAGCGCCACCCGTTGTTTTTTTTTTCATGTTTATAGAACGAGTCAGACTAGCGCGCTAACGGTTCCGGATGAATCATATTTTGAATGGGTTGGATAATTTAAATTAATGCACTTTTCCAAGGTTCCGTACCCGAAGGGTAACCAACGGAACCCTATTACTAAGCCTCCGCAGTCTGCCCGTTCGTCCTGTTTCAGGTTTTTCTGTAATCTGTAAAGAATAACAATACATTTTATCTTAATATTTTCAAAACTTCATTCTCAGCCTTTCAGAGATAAAGTAGTGGAATGGTGACTGTGACACACGAGTTATCCCATAGAGTTCCTTTATTTCATACGGATGTTTGGAACCCCAAAAACTGTTGGTTGAAACATTTATGTACTGTGAATGGGACTATAAAAAAAAAACTACACACTGGGACTATAGTTTTATTTTTGCGAACTTCAGCGACAACATTATTACTTTTAATTAATCAAAACATACATGTAGCAAACCTTGCTCACATTCAAATGAAAAATTCTCGAAAATTTCGCGAGACATGTCCAAAAAATTGTGACATAAAAATAAAATACTTGTAATATTGCACCTGACTGCTAAATTTGACATGGGTCTTCTTGCATGTATCACCGTGACAGGCCGAGTAAATTTCTGTCGCATGCCTGAATAAATAATCACGTCGTTTATGTCACAAGAAACCATTGAACACACGGATAGGCTCATGAATATTCAAGTTATATTATCATCTTTAACGTGATACGCTCATGTTGGGCACATGTTTTCTTTATTATATTTTATACAGGAAAGGTTGTTTTTAAACAGTGTTTTTGTAAATAATTATGTTCATCAACGAACACAACTCCCAGGGGGAATGAATATACTGCCGTCCGCTTACTTAAAGGCCGTTAAATGAATAAACCTGATTTTGAGCTATGGTCCAAAATGTGGGAAATAATGTCCCTAGAAATTGTTTAAACATACAGCTATGTTTAATAGACTAAAATCCTTGATAGCTGTTAAGCTTTCTTCCAATGGGTTTTATTGATTGCTACGTGAAATATTTTTGTTTTAAATTATGGTTTTGTGTTTTTGTCATGTTTTTCTATTCCACTAAGGAACCTCATACTATCCTAAAAAACGGCTGGCTGACATGCAGCCGTGTTATAGAGTTGTAATAGAATTGTAATCACTATAGATTTACTTTGAGTCATAGTTAAAATGCAATTCCAAAGCTAAATAACAGTTAAACCACTAAACCTTCTTTTTGCATTGTAAATTATTTGAAACTCAACGAACTGCACTTGAAAAAAAGCGTTATTAGATTTTAACTGTCTATTTTATTGTTAAGAGATACTGATATAATACAGATTTAAGGTCTATAATACAGTTTCTGAATAATCTGTGCACACTAACTGTCTTTTAGTTTAGGAATAACTGGCTAACCCATATTGCTCTAAAGTGAAATGGACAACTATGTGTTAGATTTTAAGTTAGGCTTTTGTGCTTTATATGTGTGTGCGTGTTAAGAGTGACAGTTAGGTAATTTAAATAATAGTTTTTTTCGTTTAAGTTTTTGTAATCAAATAAGTTAAAATAATAATTATTATAAAAAAAGTGCTCACAAACCTTTGTGGTACATAAAATCAGAAATCAACTCTAAAACAATAACTAATATGAAAATACAGAATTAAAAGACGTCAACTAGGGGCATTGCATGGTGGCACCTGTTTCATAAGTGTGTAATTTATTTTTATTTATTTATTTAAACTTCATGCATAATAGTGTTACATGGGCGGACTTAATGCAACAATGAACTCCCTACCAGTCAACCTTTGGGTTAAAAAGACTACATTGTGGTAGGTGTACAAAACCAATTTTATAAAATAAAAACATTTAAATTGAATCTTTTCAAATCAATACATTACACAAATAATATAATAGCATAATATATACTAATAAAATACATATAATAATATATGCTAAATTAATATACTGAAAAATATGATATTTTATAATATTTTTCTGATTAAGAGAACTTACAATAATTATGACGAGACCAAATTATTAAATAAAAACCAATACGGTTTTACTATTGGAAAATCCACTGTAGATGCGGCACTATCTGTCCGTAAAATTGTCAACTCATCGGAACATAAATACGTGGTTGGAATCTTTCTCGACATTTCTGACGCTTTTGATAACGCATGGTGGCCGATGTTACTACTTAAAATGAAAACCCGTGGTTGCTACAAAAACATCTATAATCTGATTTGTTCGTACTTTCTAAATGGCTCCGCGAAACTCAAACTTGGACATCATTCCATTTCTAAGTCTCTAACCATGGGATGTCCTCAGGGCTCAGTTATCGGTCAATATATATGGAATTTTGGCTACGATGATTTCCTCGCGCTTCCGCTCCCGTACGGGAGTTCATTAACCGGTTACGCGGACGATGGCTTGCTGCTCATTCAGGCAAGTACTCGGGCTGGACTCGAGAACTTGGCTGACACATGCCTACGTTTAATATCACAGTGATCGAAACCGTCTGACCTTTGCACCGCATTAAACCTATCAACTTCTTTTAAAAGGAAACCTTAAATCCTGGCCCAGCATTAAATTTAATAACGTACCCGTTAAACGGAAAGAATCCGTGTGCTACCTCGGTATGCTACTAGAAAGGAACTTTTCATTTATTGAGCATATAAAAACAGTAGGAGAAAAAGCAAAAAAGAACTTCTACGCCTTGACGAGAATATCTAAGGCTACTTGGGGCCTATCATTTCAAACCATAAAAACTATTTATGGGGCTACTTACTTGGGTTGTATGTGCTACGGGGCACCTGTCTGGGCCGATAGGGCCACCATCGGGGCGGTTCGACGTAAATTACTTCAAAACCAGCGTTTGGCTTTGATGTTCTTATGCAAGGCATATAGGACGGTTAGTACTGAAGCCTTACCAGTGCTGGCGGGTGTTCTCCCAGTAGATCTGGAGGTGCAGCGGCGTGCTGCAATGTAGTAATAGTACTACATTGCAGCACGCATAGGCATAGGCATAGGCTAGAAACATCACGGACCCAGAGTTTTTACCGCAGCGCGACCGTGCTAAAATCTCTAGATTACTAAAACCCCAGACTGACGTCTGGGAGGAACTTTTATCAGAATGGCAATTTAGGTGGGAAAATTCCATCAAAGGCCGACACCTTCACCAGTTTTTTCCATCCTAACTGAACAATCCGACTGGATAGGAAATGGCTGGAGGTACATCACTGTGTTGCCCAATTTCTCACAGGTCATGGCAACTTTAAGAGTAAATTATTTTCCTTTAGGCTTGTGGCTTCACCTTTATGTCAATGTTCTACAGCTGAACTTGAATACGAACAATCTGCACATCACGTCTTATGGGAGTGTATTCTTTGGCAGACTGAACGTAATATTATGTTAAATAGTATTCAGGTTACATCTGGGGTAGTTTACTATACGGACCTTGTAGAAACCAGAACAAATTTCCGTGCGTTCAGGCGATTTTGCCATACCTATTACTGGAATCAAAAGTAGCTCAAAATTTAGGACCCATTAATTTCAGTTTAAATTTATAATCTGTAGTGCTTGGCAACTGGGCTTAACCCAGTTGTATACGTCCCTTGGTGCCTATTGGCCTAACTCAAATCTGTCTCCTGCTTGATAAGGAGGGAAGTGGAAATTATATTTATTTTTTCCTACTCCTCCGCTGTACTTTCTGATTAATTTCGATGCGGGATCCAAGACAGTTGAATCGTTTCTCCGGGACTCGTCGGGCTTCATTAGCTCGGCGTTTTTCTTATGGTCGCCACTGTTGATTCTGGCTTTCAGGAGTTGCAGTGGTTGGGAATGTGTGGCGGGCTTGTCCCATAAAAAAAAATACCAGGAAGGTAGGAACATAGACGTCTTTTAGCGTAGGAATGTCACGTAACCGTTTTTTGTATTTTATTCCTTGACCTTTTATTTGAAACAATCACAACTAAATAACGGTCACTGTCTTTTAGATTTTTATATGCTCCAAAATCACGCTGACTTACCAACGAATAGCCAGTTAAGTGTGAATAACGGTTTTGTTGAGTGGTAATTGAAGAAAACTGTCTTTTAGATGTCGTTAATGCCAATGCGCCTTGAATTACCATAAATCATTAAAATGCGTTTAAATTGATGTAACGGTTTAAAACTGTTGTAGTTTCATGTAACCGTTTTCTAAGATTGCATAGTGGATTAAAATAAATTTTAAACGTACGGTTACAAGCGTGTAGCCGTATTATAGTGTTATAAAGTGACACAACCGTTTTTAAGTGTTGAACGATCTCAAAAATGATGTAGTTAGCCGTGGGTGTAGCCTCCAGATCTCAAGCGTAAATGAAGATAGAAAAATAAGACCCGGACTGATTGATAGAAAAAAAGTTGCTCTTTTACGTAGTACATATAACTCAAATTTGCCAAAATGTCACTTAACGGCCTTTTAGTAAACGGACGGCAGTATAGGTATATGTTACAATAAATGTTGATTTTAATTATTATGTTCTCAAAATAACAGCCCATAGATGCCTTACGAATATCTGCAGCTGCTTGTGGTTCGATTTCTATACCTATCAAAGCAACAAAAATGTCTAAGCATCACGATAATTAAACCGCCCATTATATTGTTTCGATCAAAGGACCAATACTTTAAATTACCCCACAATATTCAACGAAAACTAAAGCGTCTCGGGTTAAAAATAAAGAGAGACAGTAAAAATGTTGCTAAATATAATATAATACGGGGTGTTTTAATTCATTATTTTTAGTGTTTCCAAGAAGACTGCGATTCTTAACATGAAAATTCGAACTAAGGAATTAAAAAGCTTTTATTTGTTAGTAAACAAAGTGGTATAGTGGCAAACAGAGACGTTTTGGCTAAGGCATAGTAATATATTAAGTGCTAGCACGCGACCTCGCAATAAGTCCGCCTCGCCTACTTCGCCGTTAGATAACAATTATAAATCTTACTAATACTTCTCACTGTCCACACCGACCTATTGTTTCGTAGTTTTGATTTTACAAAAAACAACTTTAACACTCATTGATAGGGAGCATAATTAAACGGTACATGTACAACGTTGCTTAGTATTAAACTTTTAACTAGAATTTGAGTAAACTGTTACGATATTTTGCAATAGTGAGTGCTTTATTCATTATGACGATAAGGAAAATCATAATGATCCAGAAATATATCCGCAAAAGTATATTAAATAAAGTTCGATTCAATAAGGTCGAATTTGGACTGTAAACCATTTTAAGATGGTACTCCAAATCTAAGTGCAGTACGAATTAAGAATTCAGGTCAAGCTCACCAAATATTAGCTCTTTTAGTCTCTTTGCTACCAAAAACTTGCAATCGGAAAGATTAGCAAAATAATGTGAAGTCTGTGGCACAGATAAAGATATCTTTACCAAAAGATACATGATTTATTTGAATCATTCAGTTCAAATAAAAAGAAAAACCAATACATGTTCTTTATGGTTGATGTTCAAGATGTTTTACATCCCTTGACTACTCAACCCCTTGAAAGCCGAGCGTAGCAAAGTAATAAAAAACTATGTTATGTTCCAAAATATTCGGCTCCGTTGTCGTGGACAAGACATCATAAAAGCATCAAGAAGCCATCAGACTTAGTAACAGGTTGTCCCGCATACAACATTCTTTACATTTTTACCCATTTGTGTAAGATAAATGGTGTGTTTCGGGAGTGTGACATTACCGAAATACCGGGACATGGTATTTTGGCTTGGATAAATCTGGATAGTTGAGAGGCATATAGAAAGAACATCCAATTAAAGGAGACGTAGCTTTTTGTGGTAGGCTTTTGGAAAACACGTTGGACAAAATTAAACTTATGTGACCAAGAGAAAAATCCTCTTGCCTGCTCGACTGCACGGTCAGTTAACTCTAAATATCTAGCGCGGAAAGTGACACCGTAGATTAGTTCCAAGTTAGGGAAACGTAGCTTGGCATCTGTTGAACTTTTAAATAGTTCTTATCAAAGAAAAAATCACAACGTGGCAATTAATTCACGTCCTTTTCCCAGCAATCAAAACAAAAGTTTCGTAATAAACTCTGGCAAAACATTAATTTTATAGAGAAGTGCGAACTGTCTAGTCTGGGCGACTCGGTGCAGCGGAAGTGTTGCCGCGATGACTCGGCAGGTCGACCGGCACGGCGCGGACACAGAACATACAGAGTACAGAAGTTCAGCTTCTCCATGCTAATATTATAAATGCGAAAGTAACTCTACACGCGTCACCTCTCCACGTCTTCATAGCTGAACGGATTTGTATGAAAATTGGCACGCGAATAGTCCACAACCTCAAATAAGAGATTTTTGTCTCTATAATAAACGCACACATACGTTTCATATATTGTAAGAAATGACTCCATATAAAGTACGAGTATGGCGGGTAACTAGCCCAATGTCTACTCGCTACAACAATCTCACGATACACTGCAGCTACGCTCACCGGCGCACATACATCCGCCCTTGTTTGTTACAGTCGGGATTGGCATACGTTTGGCATAGTTTGAGATTGCCGTACCTACGTCTTAACGAGTTAATGAGTGTGTGCTCTGGTTTTCGCTCGTTGTTAGCAACCGGCCTTCTGTACCTCACTATTCCGTGATGTGACGTTCCTCACGATGTTTATATCAGTTTAAAAGGCGACTACACCGATCGGAGCGTTTCCTTTTGCGACAGCATAAAAGAATTTCCAAGAAATAACGGCTGTATTTGAATAGCGGTATAACATGTTCGCGAATGCCTTTCTCCGGCTTAAAACAGCAATAGTATTGCTCTTTTGAATTTTTCTTTGAATGTTTTTAAGTTAAATATTATGATTGTTGTGTTTTGTTGTCTGTTTATTCACTTCATTGCATTTATCTATAAGTGATGCTTAAATTGTTTTTGAAGTAAACAATTTTATTATCTTAGGAGATTGTTGGTCAGGTTCTTTACAACTTACCTTAACTCCAATCTTAAGTACGAGTTCCTTTTTTCCTACATTTATGCAACAAAAAATGTATGTTTTATGTACGATAGCAAAATAATTAAAAATCTCAGAACACTTTAATTAACAGATACAAAAAGATTTAAATTACAATTGAAAGATTTTTTTAACAACGTCTCATTGCAAAACTATTTGCAATTTTACACTTATTTGAGTGTAAATAATTTTACTATGACAATAAAAGACGAAGCATTTTTTCAATAAAATGGTTTTACATTGAATAAAGCTCTTCGTATCGTTGTAAATCCTGAAGAATAGCTGTTTTTTGTTCTACGCTGTCTACGAGGATTATTGTGCTTGCAATAAAACGTACACAAAGCGAAACTGGGCTACAATCTTTATAAGATTTATTTAAGCACTTCAACATGCTTTGCTATTCTTTTTTTGAAACACATTTGCAGATAACAAATGAATGGCTGAATTTTTGGCTAGTTGTATTTTCAAAATCCAATCAAATTAATTCAATAAAATTTAATTCTAAATTCTATATCAAATGAAAATTCTTTTCTCCTGTCGTTAATGTTTGACTAGAGATTGCATTAAACCTTCGCAATTCCAGAGCCAATTGCAACAGTCTTTAACAAGCAGGGTTAGAAATCTCGATATAGTTACCGATTGCCTAGCGGCCGAAATTCGGAAGACCACAGTAAATAGTCAATTCCGAACGCGATCTACGATCAAAATCAATGATCAGAGAGTCAATTCTACTAATTATCACATTCGCATGTTTAAAAATTAGTAGAATTGGCCCTCTGATCCGCGGATAGAGTGGATGTTTTGACTTCTAACCTTGCTCATTTTTTAATTGGAGCTGGTACCTAGGTTTTTGCGGTATTTCTCCAAATTATCTGAAAACATAATTACGCAGCACGAAAAAAAACACTGAACTTTAAACAAACACCAGCGAAAGTTAAAAAGAAGCATGGTATACTTATTAATTTTAATGATATAACCAAAATATCGCTGAGCACGCCACTTGGTTGGAGTACGCTTCTTATAAAGGTCTCCCAAGTGCAGGCACAAAGTTCACCTGTAGATAATCACTGTGAGGACCCCACTTCAAATGGCGCACAGGATAAACGAGAATTCCCCCATTTTTTTTTGCAAATATGGTGGAAAACAACAGCCGTCTTTTGTATTTAGATTGAATAGAAAACTGTGCTCAGTTTAATCGATTTATTGATTATCGAGTATTTGAGAGTTCGATGATAATAGATTTAGTTTGTGCTGTTTTTAGGATGGACTTTGTCGTGAATGAATAATAATGACAAGAAAAAGGGTAAGGGTTAGAAGTTTGTTGCGGAATTTGATCGAAAAAGCGGCCCTTCCAGCGCCGCTCTTTCTATCAAAATCGCTATGGGTAGGAGAAATATGTATGGGTTTTCGTCAGTAAGAGTCTGATACTCCCGTCTGCTCCGCCTGGAGCGGGAGGGGTCATTAAGAGAGATTTACTTTAATTAAAAAAAAAGGGTAGATTTTTCATTTGGTATTCCTGCTCTCTTATGTTTACCGCATAAGGGAGTTTGAGTTTGAGCCAGGTGCAACCGGTATAGGTGGTTGACCTGATTTATGAATTCAAACAAAGCAAAAATATTGTGTATCTTAGCAGGTGGCGAATCTGCTGTTTAACAACACTTTTATAACTGCAAAGGGAAAGGAGTGATTTTTAAATTTTGATTGTTTTATATTATTTATATAATGATATAAATAAAAAATAAAAAATATATAGTTATAAAACCAAATACACATTGCATCGATACAAACTATCTCTCAGAATACAAAGCTTAGATGTTATTATTTCATCCTCAGTAATTCTTATACGAAGCTCGCGTGGAATTAGAAATTAAATGTTTAGACGTTGGCAACACCATTTATCAGGAAGAAAATATAGATCTAGGTTATTCTCCAAGGATCTGTTCGAAGTTGCGAGAAATATACCGAGCAGTATCCTACGTAGGTTAAACCGGCTATAAATAAAGGTGCAAACATTGTAACGTGTTCGGAATTTTTAAGTAATCTTCCGTAGCTTAGTTGTTCTCCAGAACTTTTCAAATAATACTACAATATGTGCACATGTTTCTGAGATTATAAATATTACATTTCGAAATCTTCAAGCTGAAAATGTGTAAGTTTTACTTAAATCTTTTTTGGGTATCTACTATTTTTTGAAAATTTAAACATTTTAATAGTCAATTTTTTTGAAATATTTTGACTGTCATGTTTAATTCCCCAAAGTTCAGTCGATAACAAGACAGCCAATCAGACCAGCGAAGGAGATGATGGCAGGACGTCATCATAACACGTCCATCATAGCCGTAAGACGTCCACCGCTGGAGGCCTTCCCAAAGAGTCGCCACAACAACCGGTCCTGTGCGTCTCGCATCCATCGGCTACCCGCGACCTTCACCAGGTCATCGGTCCACCTTGTGGGAGGCCTTCAGGACGTACTGAACAGATTTCATTAAAACTCGAAGGATTTGAAATGTGAAATGTATTCTGGTGATGTATCATAAAAATATAATTATGAATTTTGTTGTTTCTTGCATATGAGTAAAAAGTAACATAAGTAAATACATTAAAAAAAAACGTGTCGGGCCACGCGCATTGTATGGTTCCGTAGTAGCCCGTGATTTGAATATAGAACGATACTGTTTTTCTTTTACCGTTATAAACAAGCAACCACTTCATCCTTAGTCAGTTTATAGGGTTTATTTATATTACTGACTAAAACGCATCCGTGTTCTTCCTAATGCCCTTTGCGTTTGAGGGCCGCTTTAACTCTTTCAAACATATTCCGCAACCACACTTTAATGTTCAACATTTCGTAAATATTTATATATCACATATCGGATATATTCAATGATACCCCACATGAAGGGACGATGAAAAAAAATCATCCCCACTTCACATGTAGGGGAGCTACCCTAAAAAATATTTTTCAAAATTTTGTTTTACCTCTTTGTCGGTGTAATTGATGTACACACTCCTATAAAATTACAGCTTTCTAGTACTAACGGTCTCGTAGCAAAACCTCGAACAGACGGACAGACAGACAGCCAGACATGACGCAACTGTAAGGGTTCCTTGTCAGGACTACGGAACCCTAAAAAAAACTGGGGAAAAAAATAAGTAGCATCTTTCACAGAAAAGCACTAACTGAATGACATCTCAATATAAAAGAAAATAAAAAAAAAACCAAATATCTTTTACTAATTGAAGGGTATATTATAATTGATTATTCTGTGTGAAAATCAAGTCACACAGAATAAGCACACCCTATTAATAAGGCATCCAAAACCTCAACAACTTTTCTAAGTACAACTTTTCTTGCAAACCGTACTCCGCGCGGGGAAGTGAAAACATCAGTCAGGCCAATATTGAATTATTTATAAACAGACAGTATTGAATGGAGTTAAGGAGTGTTTTGACACCAGCTATTGACTGCATGCTTACGATGAGTTATGACTTCTGAATGATGGAGCTCATTGTGCTTCCAGCCTTTGTTACTCTTTATAAATGATTCTTTACGTTTCTCAAATGGCTTTCTCATTTAATATCTGTATTTCGGAATAAGGGTTCTGATATTGATTTCTATTTATTGTGATATTTGGGTTCGCATTCGATTCAATCTTTCTTTGCATTGATTTTTTTTAAAGAGTTTTGTCCGTCAGGAGAACAAAATCGCAGTATCAGCTATTAAATCGTTACGCACCTGCGTTAGAATCAATCAAAACGATGGCCTTTTTTTTCGAGGACTAATACCAACAATAGACAACGGAGGCGCACCGTTAATGTTATGCTACGCCATCGTAGCGGAGTCGCTACGAACGCTACCACGCTACGATATCTTAGCCAAGGAGCTACAAACGCTACGCAAGTAACGCTATCTTGGCGGCTACGCTGTCGTAGAAAATAACACTAGAGCCGTACTAACTCTATAAGGTTGTACTTAATAAAACCAAACATAATAGAAGGGTCTATTATGTTTGGGCTGAATTTCAACACAAAAAAAAAACTAAACCTCAAAACAGCATATCTATTACTCCAGCTTATGAATTCAAAGATCGCTTGAAAAGATCCCTCTTCACTTGAAACAATTCATCTTTTAAGTGCAAAAAATCCGTTCCTTGTTCGAGTACGAAAGCAATCTAGCAAAAGCGTGTGAATGGGAGCAGGTGGTGATTCATACTTCCTTTTTTTCTTCCAGCCTTTAAGGTGTGTATTCAGACTCATTCATGTATTCGAAGCATTCTTAAGTGTGCCACTTTCTACCTTGGTTTCACTTGCTTTTCTTGAATTTTCGTAGTAGGTAAGATAACAATGGTCCATGTCAAATGGCAATCATTGGTCAATGTTTCGTTAAATACAACATTTTTTTTGTACAATACACACAATTTGCGGAGAAACGGCATTAGGAAATCCACGGCGGACTGATCTCCTGGTAATTTTATTTTTGTTTCGTTAATTTGACCAAAAAACTTATTATGTCTGTTTGTGCCAATATATTTTTTACGTTATTTCGTCATATGTACATATTCCGCTGTCTGCATCTCATCTATACTTCTATACTAATATTATAAAGAGGTAACATTTGTTTGTAAGTTTGTATGTAGGGGGTAATCTCAGGAACTACGGGTCAGATTTGAAGGCTATATATTATCACGCTAAGACAAACAGGAGCGGAGCATTAATGGAAAATGTGACGCAAACGAGGTTGCGCGGGTCAGCTAGTATTTTATATGCGTATATATCCTCATCTCAACACATAATGACTCGTAAGTCCGATAAGCCTTGTCAGAATGTTCTCTGTACTGTTATGATACGACTAGGACGGGAAACCTCGACAGAGCTACCGATCTTCTAACGACCGTATTTGGTCACACAGTCAACCTCGCACGTGATCCATGTTCAAAATCAATGATCATCCGTGAATAGCGTTTGAGATTGAATATGTGGCCGCTACTCGGTCTTTAATGATCTGCTAAAACCCAGTACCTTTGGATATGCAGACGACAGCGCTGTTGCAGAGAGATACGTGTCCGACGCACGAGCTGGTTAGACACAGACCAAGTCTCTCCAGGAGGCTATGGTTGAGCACTATAAGGTGTCCTTACAGGCTGTCTATGAATGGGGCGATGCCAATCTGGTCAAGTTCAATGCTGTTAAGACCCAAGTGTGTCTCTTTTCCGCCATATGACTTAACGAATTCGGTCGGTAGCCGATCGGTAACTATGTCGAGACTTCCCGCCCTGCAGTCGAATTTTAATACACTGTAGGTATATACGTGTACAGAATAAACATATTACAGTTTTATTTTAAGTGTTTGAACAACAAGATCACATGCTTCTAACGTGGTTACATTGACGGAACTCCAGGGGATTTATAGTGCACTTTATATGAGACGTATTTATATAACTCTTTCATAAGCCACTTTATTTTTCACCAGTAAGCTCTCGGGTTCTCTTATGTTAGCTTACTTTTACTTGCGTTTATGCGTTTGTGATATGTTTTGCACTGTTAAACATAGCATTTTCTTATATACACATGTTAAAACAACCAATACCAAACTGCTAAAATTAAGTTTTATTTAACTGCAGTTTAGTACCCACAGTTTCGTAAACATTTAACGACTTTAAATGAATTGTTTCCCAACGAAAACATAAAAGCGAGCATGGATAATCGATGGTTTCCCTTGGGAATATTTGCATAGCTAGTTGTAAACAAATCTATCGCGAACCGACGCTCTATGATGGGAACAGCCACAAAATTCAATTACGTGGCAGACAAAATAAAAACGTCCCAGCCAGCGTATCGTTGATTTGTTTTCAGTTTGCAGCTTCTCTTTCTACCAACACACAACACACGAATCGTCACCATCAAAACTAGACCCCTGCCAAACGTAAGTCTTCACAAAAGCTGCCTAAATAGCTAATGATTCAGAGGCCATGTCGCCTGGTCATATGAAAGGCCGAAACGCCTCGACATGAGACATGACACTTTTGTCCAGATTTCATGAAGTTTAATTAAACATCTCCCGCGAGATGATATTTCGTGATACACGTTGATTGGTGCCGTTTGATTGACTTGGGGAAATTACGTAGCTTAATAATGTTTGTGTAATTTAGAATATTTCTCGATGTTTAGAATACTACTGTCTGATAGACATAGGTAAACTAAAATGAACAATCTGTTTACGCCATTACTTGAATCAAAAAAAGCTTTTCGTAGGTATATGCTTACAACTTCCGTGAGACCGCGAGCCGTAGTCGAAATTATATTCATTCTATTACAGCCATTTACAGTCTGCCTGTGTTGTAATTTCTATCCAAATATGTTTAGCCGTTTATGCGCGATTTTTTTATATTACCAAAAAACCACGCAACATGTTTGATATAGTATCGAATTGTTTCCTACTCAATACAAGATATCCAAAAGAACTATTAAAGATATACACAGTTCAAAACAGAACCATAACCTTGTATATGAAAATGCTTTCTCTTAAACGCATAGTGAATTTTGTAGTGGAACACGGTTGGTACGCCGCCGTCCTGCCATTGTGAAATATGTCATGAAAATAATAGCTGGCAACTTTAGCAGGGGGATGCTGCTCCTCTCTTTGGATAATGCTGGGAGATCAGCGATGGAATTGGTATATCAGAAATGGAGGATTTTGATGTAAACTTACGGTTGATTGGAGTAGATAAATAAATAAAATGTTTGCAGTATTGTTTTCGAATCACAGAATTTGGTGTGGTCAAATGTTTGGTTCATCTTTAGATTTTGGAACCAGTTCAAGGTTGGTTGTTCTAGCGATAAACATCGACAAAAAATACTTTTATTGATTTACCTAAGTCGCTAAAAATTCTTCGTTACAAAAGGTAAGTTTTTTATTAAGATTATATGCCTTTGGAGCTGAAACTAATAAGGCAACATTGTCCATTAGATTTACGTACTAATAGCTGCCTACCTGCCTAAACTTTAAAACTCTTCATTATACATTCAATCTGTGTATACCTATCTCTATTTAGTACACAGCTCCAAAAGTACCCCATTTTCTTACACGACTTTCACGATTGAAGTGTATTCAACCTATTTTCCCCAAAGAAAATTCAACTTAATTTTTCGTCGCAAGGTATCCTAACTTAATCCACCTACAGTGCTTCAAGAGGAAATGAATTAATTCTATTTTACACAAGAGCGCTCTAAAATAAGGAACCTTTCTTGCAGTAGAAGAAATACCCCGTGAAATTAACTTCAGGATTTGGTTCACACTGGACACCTCGCAGGTACGGGAGACAAATGGCCGGAGGGGCCACACTGTATAGCAATGTTACTTTCATGAATGGAATTTGGAAAGATAGTTTATATTTTATCGGGATATTATTAAGGAAGTTTTCTGGATATAAGTCTTCAAGCGTGATTATTTCCACATATTATAGTTGGATGAACTAACTACCAATTTTTACAAGATTAAATCTTTGACAGAGTTAATCATAACACATGCCATTACTTTATGTTGGCAGTTTTGATTTACCATAACTGTCTAAAATCAATTGGAAAATACAGGTTTAACCTTTAAATTCTAAAAAGGTATTTCCACGCAAAACTGTGCATTAAACGCATCTAACAACTCTATTAACGGCTATACATTTCATTAGGCGTTATTATCAGCCGTGATTTATGCCGCACGCCCGAAGCACGTAATTTTAGCGCGATAAAACCGATGACACATTAGTAAGATTGCGTTGAACCTGACCTGTCCTGGGTCCGTTACTAGTGGGCAGATCTTGTCCTATCCTAAGTGACAGCTCACGTGGATACTTTACGTTGTCGTGGGGCGTTCATAAAAAAGACAATTTCCCTTACTGCCGCAATCTGTACCACATGTGCCGCACGTTATGCCCCGCACAGGGTTATGTCTGCACCCGCCCTCATAAACGACAAAGTAAACCATAATTTATTGCGCATATTTAGGGTCAAACACATGACTCATAAATTGCTTTAGTATATTATTTGCGATAACTAGCCAGTAACTAATGGTAGCATATTACGATGAGGTTGTGGTGGTTGCTAGGTTTTAAACTCGGAAATATATTGTCGTATGAACCAAACTGCATATTCATATTTTTGGGCATATTATTTTGCATTTGCAAAGTAAACATAAACTGAATGCATCTTCTAGATAAAATTCAATATTTATTTCCATTCAGCATTTTCGTTTCTAAGAAATAAAAATACAAAATGTTAAAAATCGACGTTCCGTATCACGAAATGAATAAAGTGCTGAAAACCAAGATAAACGTTTATTGATTCAAGTTTACACTAACGACCAAGTTGCTACATGAAAAATGTAGGTATCGCTTTGAAAATACTGACTGAACTTTTGAAAGTCTGAAACATAGCTCTTCTTTTATTCATGTTCTGACATGTGGCGCTCTCCGTTGTGTACAGGCTTTCTTCCATAACAAAATAAACAACATTTACTTGGAGTTAGGTCCTTTGAGAGGCTGCCCTGTACTTATGTTTTATGAATGAGCTCTTATGCACTTACGTGTAAATGTTTGTATTTGATGCTATTTTGAATGAAATGAGAAAACGAAGATGTTACACTGCTTTCGAGGTACTACATATAATGCAAGAATATATAACAAATCACATAGACACACGTACCAAAAGACTATATTCTCGTACAGATTCTTAGAACATTTTAAGATCACCCCCACCACTGCCCTGTGTAGGCAGTTCCCTTTATCACGAAAAACTATCCGTCTCTGTCTCGCAAGTAAAAATTTCAAGCGTTTTCTGACGTGCCGCATGGTTTTCATACATTTACCGCATCACCATATTGAACTCTGCTGCATAGTTCAAACGATCCAATATTCCCTAACCAAAATATCGCCACTGCATACCTTTTATACTCTCGCTAAAGAGCCTTCCGTTCGCCCACGAGTTAAAAGGTCATACAGATTTTAATTACAACGTAAAACCGATTCTCTGCTATTGCAACAAAGTTTATATTCTTGTATTCCTCTGTTGAAGTTTGAACGGTTTGTATCTGAAGGTTCAGTGCAAAACTTGTAACGTAGACAAGCGGGTATGTATAGGCTGTATTGAAACAAGCCTTCAGTCGCGGCGCGAACATGCTCGCGTGTAGTCGGACTCAAAGCTAGGTCCTTGCGCGAAATGGCGGGAACTTTCCGATAACTTTCGTATCGTAACACGCAGTCAAATATCTATGTTAATTGAAGCTAAACATTAAAATAAACAGTGTTAATGACTAAATGACTGAAGTTCTGTTATTATAAAACATTGTGTTGGAAGATTTACTGAAAATTTACTGAATCCTGCTGTTAATATTTTGTGCAAGTATGTTAATATTATGAATACATCATTATAAGTTACCATAACTCACGATTTCTTGCTTATTCATTCATTATCTTTTTGCCTAAATCTTGCTTTTATGTACTTTTTGTTTGTTTTAGATAACACTTTTAGATCCCGGTCTTTAGCTTAACACGCACGCAATAGTTTCATGTTACCTACATGAAACTTTTGCAGAATTTATTCTTCTACTTACAGAATACACGTCATTTATTCGAATAAATAAAAAGATATTAAATTAATCCTCACGGCTTCTGTTTTTATAAACTTTTCAAATCTTTTTAAAAGTTTAAAAAGATTTGAAAAGTTTAAAATACGCCGAAGTAAGGGCAATTGATGATTTATAAATCATAGAATACCTAAAATAATCTAAGATTATCAGTTTTTTAACCTAAAGAACCGTAAAATTAAAATAAGTATACCTAACCTTATTATAAGATTAAACAAGAAAGATGTGGTAACACGAGAACAACCGTAATCATTATGATTAAATACTTGCTAATTATATGAAATTGCCTCCCCTCTAACCTAAATTCAATTAAACTCAGCGTTGTTTTACGTGGAGGCCTTAGCGGTAGTATCATTATAGGATAATTATACACCTGGTTTACATAATTATTAATATTTTCTTGTTACTCCAGGTATTGCTTTTGATAACAATCGGGTTTACTGCGTTTTATTCTGGGGAGTTTGTGGCACCACTTCTTCTTCCCAGGTAAAACATTACGAAGGGGTGACGAGTGGGCTAGCTTTTTGGAATGCTTTACTTTTCTGATTCTCAACTGTCCTCAAATTAATGACTTGTGATTTCGATTTTTAAACAATATTGGACCCTGTACTTTAAAAAATGGCGGCAGTAGTAATTTAGAAAAATTATGCTCCAAACAGCACTAAATTATTGCTGTTATAAACGTATGTGCTATTACTACATAACGTTTTCATCAGTATTTACCTCATGACGCAATCAGTAAACTGTTTGCTTACGTGATTGTGCATAGTTCTTTCCTCGCAAAGTATTTATTATCCTTTAAAAGTAGAATGGTAATAATCACTTTTTTTCTTTTTTATTTATATCTTTGTTACCTGTATAATAAGTATTAATTTAGCATGCAGTTTAATCAAACTTGCCCTTACATAGTTAAGTCATTCAACCATAATTTTGCTTGGATTAAATACTGATTTATCAGATTCTGAATTCAAATTCTTCAAAGTTTGTTTTAAGAACTAGTTAACTTGGTTAAACTAAACACTTTTTATTCTTTTAGGGTTTCGTATCGCAAAAGGAAAAAAACGGAACCCTTATGGGATCACTTTGTATTTTTTTTCGTCTGTCAAGACCTTTTATCTCGGGAATGCATATAGGTTTCGAGTTGAAATTAAAACCATATACTCAGAGCTACAGTCCCTTGAAGATGTGAAAAATCAAAGCTCTAAGGCCCGTATTAATAAACATCTCTCAACAACATACTCAATAATATAATACATCATTTGATACGCCATTATGACGTCATCAGTATCTCAAGATTATTCCTTATTAATAAACACATAAATACAGTGTCTCAGTTACCAAGAACAGCTCCTCACCTAGCTGTACTTAATGCCTTGATCGCGTGAACGATGACGTCACATTGACCGAAGTTTTGAATGAGGCTTATCTCATTTCGTTATTGCCATGTTATTAGATGTAAAATCTTCAATGAATAGCGATAATAGGTACACGTTATAAATGTGTAAAGTTATTTATCTACCCAAGAAAGCGTTAAATTGTTAAAAAGGTTGTGTATTTATTTTCCTTAATGACATAATTGTTGTACACGGCGGTGGACGCTCAATGCCCCGCTTTTCCGTTAACGGGCACTAACGCAATGTAGCATCAGTGTCAAAAAAGGAACGCCAAACATTTAAATAAATTAAATGTGTTATAGGTAGCTACATATATCAGGGGAAGAACAGTTCATATCGGGATTGCTACCATGTTCCTTTTTATTTAAGTAACACGCCATGATCACGGAGTAACTCCGTGATCATGGCGCTTGCAACAGTGTCGAAATATCGGGAACTCGCAAATAAATAGGTACATGGTAGCAAACCCGATATGAACTATTCTAATGTTAGTGACCATGAAAGTCTAAAACAATATACCGCGTGTATCTGACATCGACGCACAAACGATTTCCATGGGTCCAGGGCATGATTCTGGACACCCTAGACTTAGAATTTTTCGTCGGCTTTTTTCTCATTTTTTAATTTTTTTTCAAGGGTTTTTTTTTACTTTAGACTCCTCATAATCGTTATTCTGACCTAACCCAATGAGATTTTTATTTAAAAAAAAATTCATTAACTAGTTTCACTAAAAAGAGCAATCTGAATAAAACCACAAATAGATAACAGCTCAGCTGAGCTGATACATATTTGTGGTACTCTTGAAAAAAATGAGAAAATAACCGACGAAAACTTCCATCACTTGGGGTGTCCAGAATCATGCCCTGGACCCATGGAAATCGTTTGTGCGTCGATGTCAGATACACGCGGTATATATCAGGAAGTATTAGTTCACCGCGGCCCTGGAACGAAAAGGGCATTAGGAGAACACGGATGAGTTTTAGTCTGTATGTGTCAGACAATCCCTTCCTAAAGAAAGGGTAATAATAGGAGCCTAGGTATACTGGTCAAATCATGGCAATTTAATGGGAATAAAATAAAGATGACCATTCAATAATATAGTAATTTAACATGTATTTAAAGCTACTGACTAGATTTAGTATATAAGGTCTAGTACAAACCAAAAAATGCAGTAGGCAACTAATCCAAGCCGTTAATCAAGCGAAATCACAAAACGAGGCAGTCATAAATTTAAACAAAATAGTGCCAGCAAAATTCCCCGTGGAAATAATATTCGGACAAATGAAAATTCCGACCGATGCATTCGGGATCGCGAACGGGGCTCGGAGGTTTTAATTCCCTTGACTGTTGCGAATCGGCGCATGTTTTTTCATTAAAACGCATTCAATACGACGACGACGTGGCTTTGAAAAAGCGGACCTTTTCAAAAAATATTTTCCTGACATTCCACTGTGCACTGCGCTCGTTTCATTCACGGCCTTTTTGTAAAGAATTAAAAAATCGAGGCTTTTAATGTCTGCGTTGTGACAGGCACGTAGGTACGCGTAATCCAATAATGCAGTGGACTCGCCATTGATATTTAATCTTTTACGTCATTAAGTTCTTTATCAGTATTACCAAGGGAAGCTTTTAATATGACGCCAACGCTTTCATTTATGTTTTACCCCTTATTGTGTTACTACATGGAATGTTTCCAGAAGTATCATTTTATTTACCTACGCAGAAATAATTTTAACTTTTACATCTAATTAAATTTAAATCATATTTATTTTGCAAATTTCACCTTACTTAAATAATAAACTATATACACTTAAAATAGAAAATAAAACACCTAACTAAATTATTGTACGCATCGCTATCGACTGGAAGTGAGCCCAAAAGACTGGCGGCATTGCCATGTTGTAAGGCCATTGCATTGCTCTTTCCAAGGATATAAGCCATTTTATATTTATAATTTAATTTAAAGATAGTTGTCTCAAAGAAAGTCGATATAACGTTTAAAACAAATTACATAACCAAATTTAAGCTTGATAACCTCATTACTTAGTGATCACAGCGAGTTGAAATTCTTCACTTTGGCCTATAATTTACTATTGACTTCCCTGCCTTTTGCGTTTAGACATGACAATAATGTCGTGAAAGATCGCACTATAGAAATTATAACAGATTTTCATTGAAAACAAAATACTATACAAAAATACAATTGGTATCTATCAGTCTTGGAAATGAAATGCATTATGCAGCCTACCAGCAAAAAAACACGTGCCGGAAATGCATTTTCACAAAGTCGCTCTTGCTGCAATCGAGAACGTTGATCAGTGCCACTTTTATGCCATAAAGTTCTTTGACAGCTGAATACTCATATCTCTACAGGGCGTCGTTCATTTTGTCCCCTATTCTTGACCAAATATTCCGTAAAGTTAGAGGATGTGGATTATCTTCATATTGTATAAAAAAATGGCATACTAGGCATACCCCACTTTTACCAAAGTTTTCCAATAAAATCACAGATCAGATCCAATCATTCCATTCCATTTATAAATAAATGTTACAATAACAAAACTAGACATTCCAAAACTTTATCAACTGTTAATTACAGTCCTTTCTTAGCTGTCATTCGGACCGCGCTGAAGTGGCCGTGTTGTGGTCTCAATGACACCCTCACCTCTCCATTACTGCGCCTTGGAGCAGGGTTAACGACTCGTTCGCGTGATGCCACACAACTTTATGCTTATTTATACGATGAGGCGAACAAACTCGACGCTCGACATTCAACCGTTACAACATGGCCGGCGACATATCAAATCTCCATTATCAGCGGCCGCCGGAACAAACGATGGCCTTGCCGAATTTTTTAAAACTTCACTTTCGGTTTCATATTTTTTGGTTGGCTATCAGAAGTTTTGAAATTTTTAAGAAAGTCAAATACCTAGTATTTTTTGTTGATCGATTTTAATGTTAAGTTTTTCACTCATTCTCGGTTTCTAATCAGGATGCTGAGAACCTGTCACTTGTCACTTTAGTTTTGCACGAAAAAACCTACAAAATTTGGCATCAAAGCAGAGTTAAATACGTTCTTAACTTCGAATTCTCAATTTTTAAGTTGATAAGCACACTATATAACTAAACACCGTCGTTTCTTCAAAAAACTTGTTACTGAAAATTGCAACAAATGCTAGTTCCTATTCCATATCATGAATCGACAAGCGGACGGCTCATTGTGACAAATCCTGTAAGCAAGGGGACATTTACGAGCGAATAATCATGCTCGTAAATGTCCCCCTGCTGAAGACAGACGCCTGAAGGAAACGCTATCAGTGCTAGACATTTTAAACATAGATATTATGTAACTTAACAGAACCTTGGAAACATTTTTTTTTAAATTAATACATTATTAAAAGTGGATAAGTGCGAGTCGGCCTCGCGCGCAAAATAAAAATTACAAAATTAATTAAGTATTTTAAAATGATGAAAAAAGCATGTTGGAATAACTTTCTTTTACATTGCGCCCACAAGTGACCACTATGATTACGATTTTTTATTTACTTATACATGTTCGAGTTTGGGTCAAAGACAGTTTCAAAGTTTAAAACTGTATCTGTTCAGTAGATTCGAAGCTATTTTGATATGACAGATGGACAGACAGATAGATACACGAGTGATCCTATGAGGTTTCCGGGTTTTTCATACGAACACTCAAAACTGAATAACATATCGTAGATGTCACAGAAGTTTATAAACAAAGTTAACTTCTGCCACTATGGCAGATGGCTCCCCTGTACAGGTATAGCTTTAAAAGAGACATAAAAATGTGAGTTTTAAAAGAGGCTTTGACCACTGAGTTTGTTTCGGTGTTTCTTCTCATGGTAGTAAAAAAAAAATTTACTCGTAAAAGTTGTTATTTTCAACCTAATTACAATACAAATATCATTTATCATTCAACTTACTTATTTGCTATTATTTAATAAATTATAGTTACTGAGACTATAGATATATTTTTGTATAATATTCTCACACCACCATAGCTTATTAATAAGCCATATTTCACAGTAAATAACAAGTCGGTGACAGTTTAACGATTGCATTAAATAATGGCGTTTCAGGTTACATGTAAACATACCTATAGCCTACATGGGGTTTCATTGTTCAGGAAAATAGGACACGTCATACGAAATTAAAAAAAAGTAGAAAATAGCAATGTTTATGCAAATACAAGAAGTAAAAAACAAATCTACTAATTCAAAAATAAAGGTTGACCAAATATTCCTGTATTGTATCTATAGGGTTCCAACATAAGATTTAGATTGCAATGCAAAAGACAAAGATAATAACTACGGTCAATTAGGTGTCGGACAAGCATACAATGAGTTCTGTACCATTCAGACATCCAGAGAAATTTCTTGATTCTACGTCTACGGCAACGGTTTTGTGAGTATTGTAAAATCCGGGATTGTTGTACCATTAGTGCTGAGGTAGAATCACACTTTTGATTGATAGATATTTATTATTTTTTGTTTTAGAGGCAATAAGAATACGTTAGTCAGGGAAAATTGATATCAACTGTCTTCATATGTGTCAGATGGACGGTCGATCGGTGGCTGAGGCTTATTCATTTAGATTTATAAAGTTTCGATGGAGCAAAACATTATTTTTAGGGTTCCGAAGCCAAATGGCAAAAAACGGAACCCTTATAGATTCGTCATGTCTGTCTGTCTGTCTATCCGTCCGTATGTCACAGCCACTATTTGCCGAAACTATAAGAACTATGCTGTTGAAACTTGGTAAGTAGATGTATTCTGTAAACCGCATTAAGATTTTCACACAAAAGTGAAAAAAAAAACAATAAATTTTGGGGGTCCCCATACTTAGAACTGAAACTCAAATTTTTTTTTTTTTCATCGGACCCATACGTGTGTGGTATGAAAGACAGAAAATACGATCTATGGATAGGTCTTTAAAAATGATATTGCGATTTCTAAAATATGTTTTTTCTTATCTGAACCCTCCACTTCTAAAATAAGGGAATGATAAAACTAAAAAAATATATGATGTACATTACCATGTAAACTTCTACCAAAAATTAGTTTGAACGAGATCTAATAAGTAGTTTTTTTTAATACGTCATAAGTCGTTAACCGCAACTGTTGCTTATATTTACCTACAGGTTTGTACGGAGCCCTCGGTGCATCCGACTCGCACTTGGCCGCTGGTTAAAAGTATCTACACGACAAAAAAAAAACACGAAACAATAATGAACCATTATTACCGCTTGGACAGCTTTTCAAAAACCGGCCAAGTGCGAGTCGGACTCGCGCACTGAGGGTTCCGTAGGCAGAAGTTGCGATTTACGATTTACGCGATTTATTACGATTTTTACTATTTTAAAAAAAAACTACTAACTAGATCTTGTTCAAACCAATTTTCGCTCGTAGTTTACATGGTAATGTACATTATATATTTTTCTTAGTTTTATCATTCTCTTATTTTAGAAGTTAAGGGGGGGGGGGGGCACATTTTACCACTTTGGAAGTGTCTCTCACGCAAACTGTTCAGTTTAGAAAAAAATTATATTAGAAACCTCAATATCATTATTTTTAAGACCTATCCATATGGTACCCTACACGTATGGGTTCGATGAAAAAAACAATTTTTGAGTTTCAGTTCTAAGTATGGGGACCCCCAAAATTTATTGTTATTTTTCTATTTTTGTGTGAAAATCGTAATGCGGTTCACAGAATACATCTACTTACCAAGTTTCAACAGCATAGTTCTTATAGTTTCGGAGAAAAAGTGGCTGTGACATACGGACGGACGGACAGACAGACAGACATGACGAATCTATAAGGGTTCCGTTTTTGCCATTTGGCTACGGAACCCTAAAAAGTACGAACGACCTAGTAACAGTCTGTTGGTCGTTTCGCACAATTTCCAAATGTTTACCCAACGAGGCAAATGGGACGTTGCGGCGCGCGTGGGTACACGATGGACAGGCAATCTGCCACTGTGCTAGTTATCTAGTATCGTCGAAACTGCACTCGTAATGATTACATTTGGAGGATAGCTAATTACAATTAGCTGTTCAGAAAACTTGGACAAAGTCATGAAAAACCATCTATCTGCCTACAGTATTTTACATGGAGAGACTGCGTATCTGACCTCCATACGAAATGAAATCTACATATAATATTATTCATCGTTTTGTTTCAAAATGTGATGACTCAGTCACTTACAAAAATTTACAAGCAATGGTTTTTTTGTCTTTTGGTTAGTTAGTCTGGTTAGATTTTATACCTTATTTATACTTTCTGGGTATTACTTTTCCGTAATGTACTAATACTGCGTGTATCTGACATCGACGCACAAACGATTTCCATAGGTCCAGGGCATGATTCTGGACACCCCAGTGTTGGAATTTTTCGTCGGTTCTTTTCTCATTTTTTTCAAGAGTACTACAAAGTATCAGCTCAGCTGAGCTGATATCTATTTGTGGCTTTATTCAGATTGCTCTTTTTAGTGAAAGTAGTTAATTAATTATTTTTTTATTAAAAATCTCATTGGGTTAGGTCAGAATAACGATTATGAGTAGTCTAAAGTAAAAAAACCCTTGAAAAAAATAAAAAAATGAAAAAAAAGCCGACGAAAAATTCTAAGTCTAGGGTGTCCAGAATCATGCCCCGGACCCATGGAAATCGTTTGTGCGTCGATGTCAGATACACGCGGTATACTATACTGTATTACTTTAGCATTCAACTGGACAGTGTCCCGTGATTTATGAAACCGAGCACACGAAACAGCTTAGTGAGTGAGTGTAACCTAAAGAAAACATAAACTTACGACTTGAGACAAGTAATCATTTTCTTTTGTTTCAGGTGCAACCATGAAACCGAGTAAAAAAGAAAGCATAAAGTTATCCCACTGAGGGCCATTCAACGTTTTATTTCTACCATGAAAAAGTTAAAGAAGGAAGAATACTCCAGCGGTGAAATGTAAACAAATTCCAATGCCGGGTCTGAAAGAGAACGTGTCATAGACAATGCACAGCCTCCTTGGAGCGGCTGTAGTGTCGGCTTTACTGCAGATACTGCTCTCCTACACAGGTAAATATGAATTACATTACATTTCGGATAAATATTTTGAGTATCAAAATTTTGTACTAGCCAAATAGAAAAATTCCAGTACACTTGGATGCGGTTTTCCGACTAGTCTTGAAGACCGACTTGAACTATAAATTGGGCGGGTATACCATTCTCTTAGATATAATTACGTGTAAAATGTTTTCGTCATTAAAACAAGTACCACCAAAAAAGAAATTAAGCTTTAGGTCAACAAAAACAAAGTGCAGGTTCGTAATTAGTGTTTTTATCGTAGCTTCGTCTCCTCCCCTTGCGGTTAAGCAGCAAGTAAAATATTTCACCATAAAATAAAATAAAACAGACTTTATGTGCCTGAAAATAAAATACTTTTCCGCAGTTTCGGCTTTATGAATGTTACAGGAGAGCTACACTTAATATTATGGTATGTTAATCTCGTTTGAAATTGAAACTTTAGAATAAACTTGGGGATCACTTCTCTATTGCGAGGGTATCGCGTGCGTTCTTAACAAATCCTAAGTTATGTGTTGAAGTGAGCAATTTGTGAATTAGTATTGATGTCATATCTTGTTATTTGACACTATAGTTGTCAAAATAATGTTATTCTTTCCGCGGGGTGAGCATTATCCGGCGCCGGCGGCCGTAGCCGCTGTGGAGACGAACCGGACCGGGCCGGAAGCAGCTGTGTCGTTCGCGTGCTGTTTGCCAATTTATCACTAAGCTGATTATATATAGGATCGTCCTAGTGACGTGCTTTATGACCTTGTTTGCTCTCCTCCCATTGTATCGCACTCCCTTATTTACACACCTTTTAAGCCAAGACAAAAATTGGCGGAGAATTTTTCGTGTCAACATCCGCTGTCGCCTTTTGTTCTAACACATATGTGTTTTTGTTATTTTGTTTTCTTGGTGATGTTACCTGAAATGTTTTTTGAAATTGTATTGTTATTTCCCAGCTCATATTTTAGGGCGAAAGAAGTAACCACGTATCTGCCTACCTGGTTTAATCATTCAGACTTTAAAACTGTTTATCCTTTTCTACCACGGGATTCTCTTGAAACTTAAATATTTCATTCACTTCACAATAAAAGTAAAACAAACAAGAATAAGCGGAAGCTAATCCTGAAGTCCTGAATACAATTAATTTCGAAGTTAATAACACTTCAGCAGCTATCCGACAGTGCCAAACTTTGCTCACATAGTCAAACAGTCGTAAAGTCCTAAACTTAACGTGAAGTGCTAGAAACTTCACATGTATCTTCAAAACATGGTATGCGGACATAGATCATAATGTCATAAGCCAGAGAATCGGTATGTGGGTGTTATGCAACTGCCTCGTTGGTCGAGTGGTCGAGATCCTGCGTTCGATTCCCGGATCGCACAAAATGTTATTGTTTTGAACTTTCATGGTCACTAATATTAGAATAGTTAATAACGGGATTGCTACCATGTACCTTTTTATTTGCGAGTTTCCGATATTTCGTTTTTCCGATAACGTAGGTACATGGTAGCAATCCCGTTATTAACTGTTAAAATATTATTGGGTTTTTCTTACTGAAATTTTTAAACAACAGTTCGGAGTCTATATTGGTGCTCAATTGATGGCAATAGGTTCGACTTATTAGTTTACTTACTACACATAGGACTTAAATAAAAATATACGTGGCGAATAGTGTGTGTGTTATTTACAATACATGGAGGCACCGAAGAATACAGGTGTGATGCTGTCTTATGTTGCCAAATATGGTTGGAAATCTGCTTTTAAATTTACATTCTATATCCCTAATCACAAGATACTGCAATGTCCAACTGTTTACGTCATCACTATTGGTAGCACCCTCTATAAGATGATAAACATCATGCCCTAGCCATGTATTTATATATATATTTGGAGCAAAGGATTTCTTTTTTTTTTCTTGGTTGACTGTCAAATTCCATTTACCTACTCGAAGTTTCAGTGCTTACTTATCGTCGTATCATCTCCCAAACCAACGATCCTGCCTTTCTTATTCCCTATTCCTTACACAAAAATATAAAATAAAATCGTTTAATAAAAATAAAATGCATAAAAGTAAACAAGAGTACAAAAGGCGAGCCACAAATTGTGTTTTCAGTGCTAGGTTTGAGCGCAGGTGGCACAGCCCGCCTTCAGCTTCGGCAGACCGCAGCCAAATCCGCATGTGACTTTAATTTAACTTTGCTCCACTGAATATTGTCCTTACATTGAAATTTGAATTATGAGTTCGAGCTAACGTGATGCTTACTGCAACTCTGACTAAGTTTCTGCTTAGTCTCGAATAAGTTAGACTACTCCTAGAATTAACGTTACTGTGGAATCTGACGATGAATTATGATTAGAGCCATGCCTTTTACTTGAATCCCTTAAAATGAGGGCGATGTTCTGGTATGGGTCCTTATAATTTTATTTTTGGGATGGGAAGTCGTTAAATGACTTCTTCCACTCTAGGCGAAGCAGGAGAGACCGCCTTGGAATGCCCTTTTTAGGGTTCCGTATCCAAATGGAAAAAACGGAACCCTTATAGATTCGTCATGTCTGTCTGTCTTTCCGTCCGTATGTCACAGCCACTTTTTTCCGAAACTGTAAGAATTATGCTTGAATAAATTTTGAGGGTTCCATACTTAGAACTGAAACCCAAAAATTTTATTTTTTCATAAACCATGAAACATGTACATGTGGGATCTATGGATAGGTCTCAAAAATAATATTGAGGTTACTACTACAATTTTTTTCTAAACTGAATAGTTTGCGCGAGAGACACTTCCGAAGTGGTAAAATGCCCCCCCCCCTGTAACTTCTAAAATAAGAGAATGATAAAATATAAAAAAAACTAGAAGAAAATATATGATCTACATTACCATGTGAACTTTCACCGAAAATTGGTTTGAACAAGATCTAGTGAGTAGTTTTTTTTAAAACGTCATATAACGTAAACCGCAACTTTTGCTTATAATATATACCTACAGGTTTGTACGGAACCCTTGGTGCGCGAGTCCGACTCGCATTTGGCCAGTTTTTTCCTACTCCTCCGCTGTACTTTTCTGATTAATAATTTCATTGTGGAATCCAAGACAGTTGTATCGTTTGTCCGAAACTCGTCAAACTTCCTTGTTTCTGGTGGTCTCCACTGTTGATTCTGGCGTTCATGAGTTTCAGTGTTTGGGAATGTGTGGTGATTTCGTACCTGGTTAATCTGAGACCTGGGTTCAAGGGACATTCGGTAATTAAATTGATAATTTACTCACCTACATACATGTTTTTAAAACAGCTGATCACAACCAGCAAACATCGAATGGTTGTATATTTCTGACATTGTTACATATGAAATATTTTCGCATTGTATTTGCATCATATTTAACAAACCTTCTAAACAAGCCCTAAAGAATAGACACAGAAAAATATCATAAACTAAACGTATGAAAATGTTCAAACGCAATAGTAAGGAATTTGCATAGGTAGACGTTATACCGCATACGGTGCAGTCGCGATACCGCTTGAATACGTAACACGGTTCATACCGCGAATACTGTTGCGAATCCACGCACTATAAGTCATTATTCCTGAATATACCTGTATTATCCCCATGGAATTTGAAATACAGCCTCATTCCAATTAATGTCAATCAGGTCCCTAATATTCATGGAACAATGGTTTACTGCAACCTGCATAGTCTGAACTTATAGGAATAGAAGTATAGATATTGATACAAGTAATAATGTTTTTCAAAAGTTAAAACACGATAACGTGAATAAATTTCATAAACAAATAATCTCAAATTAAAAAAGTAAAATTGATTTTTTGTAATGGGTAATCTTTGGAATTGGAGTCATTTTACTGGTACCGTTATTTATCAGTGAGGCGTTATTTGCTAGCGCTGAGGCTGCTTTTATTTCTGAAACATGTTTTTGTGTGGTAACAGCTATACAGAGGAAAGAATTAATGCACTAATAATGAAAAAAAAAACCAGCCAAGTGCGAGTTGGATTATTATACTGAGGATTCCTACCCTAAACCGAAAAAAACACGATTCTTCTAGGGGGTTAAATTAATTTATTTTTTGTTATTTGTTGTTAAAGCGGCAAATTATAGTACACGCTGTTAAAATTTCAACCTGTTACGTTTCTTGAGATACAGCCCACTGACATATAGAAAGACGGATTAGTAATAGAGTTCCATTGGTTACTCTTCGGGTAGGAAACCCTAAAAATGCTGAAAGCAGTAATAAACTACTTGTATAATGAAAATTTAGAGGAATGATGAAGATATTAAACTTGAGACACGTCGACGTATGAAATTCACACGGACAGAAGTTTTGTCCCATTGTGATTTTGCGAGAATTCTGAATATAATGATAATACGAATTAAGGCTCCTGTAGATAGCTGCAATGCGACACTTAGACAGCGAGCTTTCATTAAAAATTAAACGAAAGTTGTTGTTTGGCGACTGAAAGGAATCGCTGCAAAACTGACTTCACGTATTCTTATCTACCCTACCCCTAGAGTGTTATTTAAGTCTGCGTAAGCGCGGAGGAGTGGGGTGGCCCACGAGCTGAGGAGCAGGTGGTTTGAAAGCCCGCCACCGCGGCTGAGGTGTGTCTACAGCATCCGACTGCGCTTACCTTTATGAAAAACTTGCGGCTACGCTAGCATGTTAAAGAATTATCCCAATTGCTCCCAGCACGATAAGTACGTACCCTGTCTAGGTATTATTCCATGTCTTCGTCTTAGCACACGGGTAGGTGGTTTCACCCAAATTCGTTCAGCCGTTAGACGTGAAGAGGTGACAAATAGACAGATAGAGTTAATTTCACATTAATATTAAGTATGAATAAGACATAATATATTAGAGGTTTATCGAGGTCACGCATTGTTTATCCTAATTTATAACTCGTTTTATTGTTAGCTTGATCATAGTCACTACCTACATCTAGGAAACACAAGCTGTTATTTCATTCATCAGAGTACATCGCGGGTCCACCCCCGTGGACTACAGTTTATGCCTCTGACAACCGGCAGCTACACCCACGGGGATACGTGATGTGGCTCTTACTAGCCCTAGAATTTCAGATTAAATATAGAATGGACATAAGTCATGGAAATGTATGAACTGGCTCGGTTGCTATACATCTGTTGACAATTTTACAAATTCTATTTATGGCACACAAACACAATCATGGACCATTATACATGTTACATTAAATGAGGTCTTATAATAGTTTTTATGTCAATAACAGACTGATGTGTACAGTATTTACATAAACAATTACAATTCTAATATTTAAAAATATAAAATAAGCAAGATTAGGATACTTATATTATTATTATAAATTATATTTTTTCAATTAATTAAACTGTAAAAACATTTTATTAACAACCCGTACTTTTGAAATATAAAATAATATAATTCTAGATACTCAATACTTTATAACATTCCATAGTATTACGTAGATGGTAAGAACACACACACAGTACAGCAAGATTGGTTACTGTTATTTTAGCCAGCCGCAACAACAGGGCAATTGCATAGCACATAACCGAAGTGACCGAAGCTTCCATTTTGAATTTTCAACAGTATTGAATGCGTTACTTAAGTATGTTGTCGTGAAGATATTTTATTTTTCTTACATACGAAACTAATGGGCACATGGGCATTTAACACTTTCTTCAAAGAAGCGCAATTCCCGGCCTCCTCTAGATTAATATTAAAATAATGACATGCCAATGATTTACTTGTAACCTATTTGCAAAATAAATATCATTTATAACTAAAGGTGATGTAGATAAATTTGAAATTGCTAATAAAATAATATCAAGAATAAAACAAATAAAAATGTAGTCGCACCATCGTCGCAACGCAACTGTCGGTGGGTGTCTTGAATTATTGTGCACATGTCACGTGAGAAATCGTGTTTTCGAAACAACACACAAACTTACAAAGTAAAAATTCCGTAAATAACCGAAAGCGGCATTATTTAAAGCTCAACATATCACATCGCAATTTCACACCCGATCCGCAGAGCGATAAATTGAGTAACGGATCCGATCGAACCAGACCAGACGTCCTGAGAATGGACTTGACCAGAAGTGTTAATGTCAAAGGAAAACGTAACATGCATGATTGTCCTATTGTGAACTCGTGTCGCCTTCTAACACAGTTTTTGGCTGCATACAGTCATGGAAACCTAGCTTATTAATCTCAGGCAATCTCTGATGATAATTATCAGATTTGAAAAGCTTTAAATTCATGTACATAGGCTAGGTAATTAATGGACATTGGTTTTAATAAAAAGTATCTACTTCAACATCATCCTGAGCAATATTTCTTGTTGAGCATACACTGAGCTGGACCCCGAGTCAGGAATTATATTCAGTTTTTCCATTAGAATATTTTGCCGCAGTCTGCAGGCTATGATAGTGTCTAGTTCGCCTGGAGGTCACGGTGGAGCCTACAGTGGAAGTCTGCCCTGCTCAGGCGGAGCGCCGCCGTGACCTCGTCGAGGCGATTGGCAGCGGGGACCTCTCGCGTCTGGCCCTGGTTCAATCATGGTCCGGAGCGAAGAGACATGGGAAGCGGTCACCTCTTTCTGTGAAGAAGTAATGCTAGCGAAATAAGAGGCCGAACGCATGAGAGAGAGGGAACCTCACGCCCCAGCCGCCGCAACAGAAGAAGATGCCCCAAGCGTCGGGAGACCCAGGGCGACCCGGAAACGTTAGGTAGCTCGCCATTCAATCAGAACTGGGCCTGGGTCGACGGCGCGTTGTGTTCCACGCGTGCCTCAAAGAGTTGTCAGCATATTAGACGGGGCCCGCTAGGGTCAGTGCCTGCCGGGGTTGCGGAATTTGTTCGAAAGAGTCACCGCGGCCCTGGAACGCAAAGGGCGCTATGAGGAACATGGATGGGTTTTATATTTATTCGTGTCCAACGGGGTCTTGCGGTTTAAACCGCACGTACACGTTGTATAGTGGGTAAGTAGTAAACACAATCAATCACAGCAAACATTTTACAATCTATTACTTTTCGACCTAGCCTCCAAATTATATCAATTACACAATCATAATAACATCATTTATGTATATTTCTACCATCACACATTTATATCTATTAATATTTATTATACACACATTAAAAAAATAAAGGTACGTAAAAAATTTATATTAAAAAATTTAGACTCACCTTACCACGATTTACTTTTATTTGTAACTTTTATACATCTGCTTGACGTCCGTATGTCTCTACCGGGATCCAGCAGAATATCAGCGTCTGGTATATTTGCCTGGCACATGCTGAGTTGGACTCCCATTTGGTGCAGCTTAGAGACACACATACCGCAGATTTGGTATCTATATCAAATATATATATTTTTTTTATCTATCGTGTAGAGGAATTTCCATACATTCTGCCTTTTTCTTTTTATGTGTTAAATTTAATTATTTGTATTTTATATTGTTATGTTGCTGTGCTTTTGTGTGTTGTGTTTCTTTCTTTGTACCAAATAAACGTTCTATCAATCTATATATCTATCTTTTAGCCAGTAAGAGTCTGACACTCTATTCTGCTCTGCCCAGAGCGGGAGGAGTCATTAGATGATTACCCATCGTAAAAAAAAAGATAGTGTCTAGTTACAGCAATAGGCTCACCCCATACTAGTCTAACTTATTGTATATAACTGGCAAACTGTTGGAATACTAGAGGTCTCTTTTATAACCGTCTGTTCAGGTTAAGCAAAATTAAATAAGTAACGTACCTAAGTTACCTCGAGTAAGTACGTAAAGTAGTTATTTTCGAGTGCATCGCATGAGAAAAGGAAATCGTTTTTGAAGTACTACAACGATAATACCATGTTGGTGCGCATATTATGTGGTATACGTGAAAAGCACTCAGCGCACGATTAAAATTATTCGCGTGAACGAAGCTTTTGTTATGCGGACGTCGGCAGTACTTGCGATACGACGCGATTGCAGTCTTGCACATCCACGCAAGGAACATCCAATGCACCGTGAAATTGCCTATTTTCCACGTGATTTTATTTATTTATTTCATACACCGATGACATTTCCATTCGTTCTGTTACGGCTCAATGCATCGGAAAATCGTTACGGAAGACTCGATGCATCCGAATCATCCGTGTTTGTTCCCGAAGTACTCCAGCAGCCCACGGAGCGTACTCCTTAATTTTATTTCTTGAACATGCTCGAACTTACCCTATGCATTTAAAATGTACGAATAGTACAATGTGTCTACAAGTAGCGCATCCTGTTTAAATTTGTTAAGCCTGCAGTGCATTGAACGGTAGCACGTAGACAGTAGAGTCCCGTTTGGAATGCAAACGTAGACACATATATATCATTTGCCTCACTCGAAACGGAAACTGATTCATTTCCGATGCATGGTTGAAGCTCTTTGTGAAGTTCGTCGGCTGCGAATTGCTCACGTTTTCAAAATTTGATTGCGACATCAATACCTTTGAAATATTGTTGATTGTAAATTACTGTGCTTACGGTAAGCGGAAAATGTTCTAAAAATAACGATAAATCTTGTTCGTAAACAAGGTTAAACATAAAATAGTAAGTAGCTAAGTATTTCCCGCGGGGTTGCTCGGGGAGGGGAGGTGTGCCGACTTCTAGACTCTGTCGAGCCTTAAAACTAAGCAGACGCTGACTGGCATCTCCCGCGCGAGCACTTTCCTCCTTCACGTAGCAATCGCGTCTGCAAAATGTAACAATGCATAAAAATTCAATCCTACATTTGTTTCGATATATACTTACTTGTGAATCGTCGACAATAATGCATTGTTCTCTGCTTTCACACGAGACATTTGAATGGTGCAGAATAATGTCATACAGTTTATATTAAAATTCACTTTAAAACAGTGTTAGGTTGCTGCTCTTTTATACTCCTTTGTTATCAGATCAACTTTCCAACAATACTTAAATAATATCACTCCGATGAAGTAATATTGTGGTTTGATGTAATTATTTCAAAGTTGTGTAATTCATAGATTGAGCAGGAAGCGCACGTAGCCTCAGGTGTTGTTTTCGACACTAAAGTTGCTCTAAGCCACACTGAGCTGTACTTAGTGTCCATGCAGGCTTGCGGGCTCACTTAATATTATCTCTGTTACCGAAGTTACAAAGTAATCAGTGTAGTTTGCTGAATATAACGAACCAGCTCGCTTGTGCAACAATAATAACTAATACGATTGTAAAACCTGGAAACTTACTATCCAAAGAAGTAATAAAAACATAAAATGTCCAATTTGTATATTCGTAAAAGCAAAATATCGTATGCAATATATGATTTCAAATAAACGGGGGCGTACTCTGTGAGGCTGAAGTTTGTTGAGTAGCATTAAAAGATTAAAAGTCGACAGTTCGCTCAAGCTGTATCGAATTGAAACTGGAAACGATCTCTCGACTCGACTGTAACATATATTTGCGATGCAGGCGGCGCGTCCGTGGCGAACTTCGCCTGGCGAATGCAAAAATTTAAATTAAAAACATAAATCAGCCGTGTATCGAGTAACTTTCGAGATTGGTGTATATTTCGAATGCACGTTTCACTACACGTATTATGATATTTTAACTGTGTTGATTTTTAATTAAACTGAGCGTTCAATAAATATGAAGACGATAATTATAACAGCTTCGTGACAAAGGCAGCAGAAGAGTGCATACTTCAATGAGGCATCGACGAACCAGGAAAAGATTCTCTCAAATAATTACGGCATAAGAATCTTGACTGAGTATTTCTGAATTAATTGCTTTGAAATTATTATGAGTATCATAATCTTATAATCTTAATTAAGAGAACTTTAGCCAGTTCAAATTAGAAATTTTAATCTTTTGTAAATCCTTCTCCCGTCGTTGGCCGGTGGTGTTTATGAAGTCGGTTTTTTTGAGGATTTGGTGTTAAAAATATATTTAGTAATATTCATGTTATAAGATTAATAACAGGTGGTAACTACGGGGCAACGCAGCTTTAACTAGTCAATTAGTAGATTAGATGTAGGTACATACTAGGTGCATTTCAAAAATACAAAGTTAGGTAACTCTAGCTTTACGTATTTATAATCTGCTTAAAATTATTTATCACTCTAGGTCCGAAATAATTAATAAATACTAATAAAAATGGACGATAAAAATAACTGGCGAATAAAACCAACAAAACTAATTAAATAAATGGATCGGATCTTAATTTCAACCTGGTACAGTTTAAGCTCTAAAAAGCAGCCGAAATTATTCGTATTGAAACAAGGCACAGACAAAGTTCACGGTGCAAGCACCTCGCAGCTGGTTGTCGGAACATCAAACAATAACGGGCGTCAAACATCGCACCACGTCAAGGAAAAACCGTTTTATTTCAAAAGAATAACGGTTTTCCGCTCCATTGGTTCGCTCATTTCATTTCCATTGATTCGCTTGAGGAAAACAAGAAGAAAGATAAAAATTGAATGTAACACAATACAAATTGATTTAGTACATTTTTATTGTAATGTTGTGAAGAATTTTCCAACTTACGAGTATTCCAAAACTAGTATTACAAATCTAAATTTAAACGTTTAACCGGTTCAATCAATCTGACTGACAACACACAGCCGAAAATCTCGTAGAAAGTTGAAATTTTGCATGTAGTTGCCCTACACTAAGGGAGAGCACTAATAGAGCATTTCCCGAAATTCCTACAGGAACGGGAAAAATTGTGATTATGCTCTTACAAAGTCACGGGCAAGAGCTAGTCCAATATAATTTTGTGAGAAGCCATTCTCAATTACCTTAAAACATAAAGCTACAATTCTCATTAATCTATTTTTAAGCCTTGTAGGGAGGTGGTATTTGTTATTTTGATGTTTAAGACTTTTCAAGAACGTATAATTTTAATTTTATCTTAGTATTTAAATGTTATTTTTAATTACAAACACAAAAGTAGCGACAGAAAATCTAGAAGTCGATTACGATTAAACCACAGCAAGGCAAAATCGAGACCAATACTCGTACCTTGCTCAGTTTCCAATCTCCCTCGTATGTAAGATAAATCATTCTTGCATTTACTTCCCGAGGTCGACAAACTGGGAATAAAATCACTCAACTTATAACAAGGAGTAGTGTTCATTTTGTGAATAGTGCAGACTTAATTAGAGTCGGTGTGATTGCAGCCGTAGAAGCCGTCAGCTGGGAGGAATGGTGGACCTACGACGGGATTTCAGGTGAGAGCCATTTATTGTTCATGTCATTGTTAAATTTTATCGCGTTATTTTAATATTTATGAATCGTTTGCGAGCACTATTTGTATGCGGGTCTAAAAATGAATAAAACGGTTCTGCATTTTTAGTGTTAGTTGCAGTCGTGTTTTGTTTTTGTGAAAGAAGACTTTTGTGCTTGGCTTTTGTTTTGCTGTATTGAGAATATTACACTAGCACAAGACCTAGTGCTATTCTGTAAAAATCACATCGTGTAAACTTATATCATTAAGGTGAAATGGCAGTTTACTTTAAGCTCATTTCACCTAAGCTTTCACAGTGTAATGTTTATAGAATAATAATATCCTTGGACTTGTCAACCTGTTAGCTTCTGCACCAATGGAACTTTAGATACTGGCAGACTCATAGGTCCAAATGACCTACAAATAAATCTCGAACTTAATAGATTTTGGCATTAATTAAGTTTTCTAGTAGGTATATCAATTGTTGTTAAAATTTGTTGACACTTTCCACTACAAATAGGTAGGCATAATACATTCAAATAAAAGTAAAGAAAAAAGGAATATTTTTAAGTGAATTTATAGGTGAATAGTAGAGACGTGTTTATCGCAATATAGGAAATTGAAAAAATACCCGAAACCTCTTAGGCAGTGAAAGTACACATGATTATAAGCAACTTTTGTTTTGGTAAAACTCCGAAATCTCGAAAAAAATATCAGCTGTTTCATACAAAATGCAGTATTTAGCCAATGAAAATGTATGAAACAGCTGATATTTTTTTCGAGATTTCGGAGTTTTACCAAAACAAAAGTTGCTTATAATCATGTGTACTTTCACTGCCTAAGAGGTTTCGGGTATTTTTTCAATTTTCCTGTATAATGCATTTTATTAAAATAATCGATCTGCTGTTCGTGATGAAAAATTGGTGCTCCCAATTGTATAATTTCTGCAATTTATTAACTTGATAATTACTTACTATTATTTAAATAACAAACTATGTAAAATTTAAATATAAAATAAAACTCGTAACTAAAATATGGAGTCAAAAAATTTCCCCGCATTGCTGTCGGCTGGAAGTGAGCCTGAAAGTGGTGTGAAATTTATCTAATGATCATTTTGGCAAATTGAATAAAAGGCCAGATAGGTAGGCTAGTAGAAATTTATTTTGCAATAATATAATAATTACTTAAAGTCTATATCAATCACTGAGTCTTTCATTCGATTGCTCAAAGTATGCTGGGGAGTTTGTTGGCCACTTCTTCTCCACAGCTAAAACACTAGGAAGTGGTGACGGGCAGGCGTTTTGGGGGACTGTCTTTTGTAAAACTTGACGTTCAAAAAGTGCTGGCCCTCAGCCTAATTTGAATAAATGACTTTTGAATTTTGAATTTTTGAATTTTATGAGTACAGAATAATTCCTATTTTCCTAGAGTGAATAGTATCCCTCTTACTCAATTCAACGTAATAAATTCCTTTTAGTTGTTAGTGTTTGTCTGTGTAGCATAGGCTGGAGAGAGCCCCTACCAGTTCATCGGTCCACCTTGTGATAGACCTTCCAACGCTGCGCCTTCCAGTACACGGTCGCCACTCCAGAACTTTCCGGCCTCACCGACCATCTGATAATCAAGCAATTTGCCCTGCTTACCCTGCTTGATTTCTGGAAGTACTGTTCCGATTACGAAAGTTCACGAACAGAAAGCGTCAGCATCTCTGCGTAGCATAAACTACATTTTATCGGGAAACCTGTGCAGCCCCTGTAGAATGTTTTGCGGCAATTTGATTTGGAATTGGATAGGATTTCTGAAAACATAATTTATTCCAGCCTTCACTTCGACTTATTTCTAGAATCACACTGCTGCATATTCGATAATTTGTACATTTTTATTTTAACATTTTCTTTTTTTTTTTTTATATTTTCGTCTACAATGAACTAAATAATATTAGTAAATAAGATATCTAACAAGAAAGAAGGAACACGGTACACAAAAATCTCAATTCATTGACCTACCGCAAAACATTTGTCCTGTGTGCCGTATCAATTTCTCTGTGCCGATAACATTTTTGCTGGTTTACGTGACACGCAATTTATACGGGCGATTTATCTTGTATTCATATTACGTCATTCGCAAAATTGTGAGGTGTGTTATCGTGTGTTCGGGAACTGATATTTTCATGATAACTTCCGTGCATTTTATGATCGTCTAAATTTTTTCCTGTGAGTGGTCGTGTCTCGGATGTGAAGAATGACGTTTTAGTTATGGTTTAAGGTTTCTACCTTTTATATGGTTTGTGTAAGATTTTTTAATAAATTATTCAAGACAGTACACAGTGGGCTAAAGAGCCGATGAATTTTATTACAAAGTTGTTTTTTTTTCATTTGCAGGGTTTTCATCGTTTATCTATATCAAAAAATAAAAATACTGGACAGCTGATTTTTGTCGCGATTTAGGGGTTGTTCCGATAGTAAAAGTTGTTCATAATGATGAGTACAATGACCTCTTAAAAGGTATTGCGTATATAATACAAGGAATGTCAAAAAGTATGAGTAAATTAATAAAGGACACAGTGAGAGAACCAATATCTCCCCACTGAATTTACCAACACAAAACAGTCATTGTTAATCTCTGACCTTTACTGGTTAAAAGGTAATTTAAATTTGTGTGTTTAAAGATAATGAAGGATTCAAAATATCCTCAAATTTGTGGAAATAAGTCACGCTGAAAACGCTCTCTAGACCACTGTGCGGAAGCTCCATTTAGCACTAATGTTTTGGATACGAATATTCAAGACATTTGTGAACTGATTCCACAAATAGTTATGTCCGGAATTTCAAACCCGACTCACTGAGGAGATATTCGCCATTCATCGCACTCTGTTCACCTGAATAAAGTGCAACACATAATAATTTTGCTGAAAGTTCCTAATCATAGAAATTCTGGGAGCAGGCTAATCATAAATGTGTTCCAAAATCTATGGATAGTGAATGAAAGTTAATTTAATTCAATTTAATCATTTATTTCAGGCATCTAGGGCCCATAAATTTAAATATATAAACAATAACTTTAAATTAATTAATACAAATTACAGTAAACCTATAGGTACCTAATCCTGCACCTATTTTCTGTTTCTTTCTTCTTATTTTCTTATTAAATGTGTGTACATAAATTGTCAAATATATAAAAACAATAATCCAAGAAATGACGGCGTCGCGTTTCGCTGGCTGGTGACGCGCAGCTGGCCTTCGACCAATACTCTACTTTGAGAATCATCTCGAGCTGATGAATTGGAACCCACACCATAAATGACTTGAAGTAAACAAAACATGACTTTGCATGACTATTTATTTTTATTCTACCCAGAAAAGACAGTTCCTCCTTTTCATTCATCCGTTTCTGTTATAGACGAACTAATCTAGGCACGGTACAGTTTATGCATTAAAAATGTATCGGGACACGTCAGGCCTTGTCCAAAGTTAGCAGCTCGAGTTGCGTGCTGCCACAAACCTCCCAGCCTCATCTAATATTAAGAGACATTGGTAATCACCACAAACATTGATTATCGCAAAACATATGATTGGAAGATGAACAAACAAGTGTAATACAGCCGATGGTGCCGGCAGTCGTATGAAGATCATTGTCAGCCGTTATGGATAGTTAGAGCCAATGAATCATTTGTCCTTGTTACCTAGTTACTGGGTTATGAAGGTCAGATAGGAAGTCGCTCCATGTATGATATTGATACTTAGCTGCATCTGGTTAGAGTGGAAGCCGACCCCAAAGTATGAAGTTGGGAGAAGGCTAGGCAGATTGATGGATGTGATAGTTATTTTTATTTTATTTTTTAACTAGCTGACTCGTGCCCGCTTCGTTGAGCAGTATTTTAAGCCAATGCACTCACAAATAACACGGATTTCTATTGATAAAAGATTTTTTTTAAATCAGTTCAACAGATCCAAAGATAACAATCTCACAAACTCACAAACTTTCAGTCTTTATAATATTAAGTGTAGATGTGCAAAAAAGAGTTATCTCCCAATCACATAATCCAGTTACAGTAATGACATCATGTAGAAACATTCATACTACTGAACCCCAGTCGCCAGTATTATAGTTTAGTATACTGGCTTTTTTCTTTTGCAGTAACTGATTAAAGTACAATTCTTAATCATCATCATCTTCCTACCCTTATCTCAATTTATTTGGAGTCTGTGCAGCACGTCTTTTTCTTCCCTACAAAATAGTTTCATTCATTCAAATGCCAATGACTCGAATCGCGCAAAACATTCAAAAGTTAATCAGATCACCCATTTTTATTTTGTTTTTTACCCAACTACACCAGAAGAAGTGTTATGTTTAGTACTTTTTCCAATAAATTAAAAGAATTTTTATTGCTTATAAAACTTAGCTCTAAATCCATAGGATACTACTGATAAGTTCTTAGTAAGTAACAACAACCTGTGTGTTACGTATTGCTAGAGTTGTTAAAACATAACCAGGACCAACTCTAGGAATTCGTCCAAAACCGGATCGGTCTATCTGTAATAATATTCTATTCATATTATCTTTAATAACATAATACAATCTTTAGGTTGACAGCTCTATGACAGTTCCTGCCTATCAAATATCTAAAGTAGTTTTATAGCTCGCATGTACACGTATACTTATTTGAAATGTAAAACATTAACATATGAATCGTATTCCCATAAATAGAAGGCTTTTGACCACGACCAAACATCATACATTATTAAGTTTGGACTCATCTTCCCAGCCTTTTCAAACTATGTCAATATAATTATGGGTTATTTGGTTTTAAATATTGGCCACCTTGTTCAAAATTCGACTTTACGTTGTTGGTTGCAAAAGCGACTTCTAGGGGTTTTGTTGGTACCAATTCCGAGAAAAGACTCTTTAAGAACAGCCCTATTACCTTCTTAAAATATTATTTTCAAAATCAGAAAATCATCTTATGTGCCCTCAGTTGTAAACTCTTTTAGTTTAAAAAAATCCTGATAACTATTTCACTCATTCCAAAACTAGAATTTTCTTCACGCAGTTTGTTACAAAATAATATTAATGGTAAATGTTCGAAATACAAAACCGCGTTAATAGCGATTCAAGCTAATTAAGTAGGTAAGTATACAAAAGCCAATTACAGGATCATTGCCGTCATCATTATTTATGATTGTACAATCAAGTAATGAACTTTGGTAATTTAGTCTTTATTCAAAAATATTATTCGGGTGATCAAATCTAGGCATGTAGGCTGACTGTCCACTGAAACGGAGTGGATAAAAGTGGAGAAGTATTAACCAATAGAATTGTATAAAATCTCAGTAATTCACTTGGAGATTTTATGCAATTCCATTGGTTAAATGACAACGTAGTTAAAGTAAATAATAACGGGCAAAGTTAAAGGAAAAAAATAACGGGTTTCTTTCCGGGAGTGCTGGCAGAAGTGAAAACTTGAACATTAACATTGAGCATTTTTTAATCGTCCGTCTTACGAATTTTTGATCAGGTCACGTGCCCTGACGTGAGTTTCACATTTTATACCCATCCCAAAAAAAGTGCTCAGCGCCGCTAAAGAAATTTTCACCTCAAAAAATCGATGTTATCTAGGTTACTGAAAATATTGATAACAGACTTCAAAAATATCGCTTTTACTATTAATAAAAACAATCACCTACACACCCAGGTAAAACCTGAATGATATTGGATTTAATATTTCACTGCGCGAACCAAATACATTCATTGTTACCGTTTGAAACTGATGTTACATCGTAAATCTAATATTGATATTATCTAGTAAAACTGCACGTGGGTGAATTGTGACGGTTTAGTTGGGTTGGTGTGGTAGGATAAAAATAATTTATTAAATGTTTGATTTGACAACATACATTACAACAACACAACATTATAGATTAGAAATAGCCATTCTGAAAGTCCTTTTAAATACATACAATCAGCTCACAAAATTTTGTTAAAAAGATTGGTCTCGTAAATGACAGTGATAAATTAAAACGGCTCTAAATTAAAACGACGATAAAATTTAAATGGTAGCCTGGATTAACAAGAACATCATCTTCAAGACGTTTTCCCATGCAGTACCTAAACGCCAAATCCCATCCAGGTTTTACATAAACCAGAAAAAAACCTTTTAGCTAAAGTTTATCTGAGACATTGCATGCCGCACAGTGCCAAAAACAATAAAAAAATGCATGCATTAACGGAAAGTTCACTTAACGCGTGGCCATAAAGTGGGCGTGACCGCAACCGCTGCGCCGGCTTACTCATGCAATTTTCAAGGTCATAAATAATAAAACCGTGAATACGATCCAAAGCACTTTGGCTACTTTCACGCCACTCCCCGCCAATATTGAAATACCTTGGGAAAATAAATGTTTGCGGTTTTTCGGAACGTTAATCCGTGCAAAATAGTTTTGCTCAGTTAATAATTCTGGGTACAAACATGAGCGGTTAACTGGGTGTTAATTACGAAGACTTTATATTATTATGATAATCAGTTTAATGTATTTGTGAAAATATTGGGAGTTGAAAATTAAGTACCGCACGGGGACGCACTGCCGCCTGGAAACTATTTCCTAAACTAACTCCATTTGTCTGCCTTTTGTTACAAATTTCATCGAAATATCTTCAGCTTTTAAGGTATGTTTAAATAACAGACATCTAATCTTCTAAGCATACGTCTGCCAGCTTTTACGTTTATAATAATTGTTAGACAAACTGAGAAAGAGAAACAAACCAAGTACCTTTTTTTTTTTTTTTTTTTTTTAGGGATGGGAAATCATCCAATGACTCCTCCCGCTCTGGGTGTAGCGGGAGGGAGTGTCAGACTTCTACTGACTAAAACCCATCCATGTTCCTTCATTGCCCTTTGTGTTCCGGAGCCACGGTGTCTCTTGCGAATAATCCCGCGACTCCGGCAGGCGTCGGCCCTTTCGGGCCCCTCTGTGTTGCTGACTCTCTTTGAGGCGCGCGTGGAACACTAACGCGCCGTCGACACGGCCTGTCGTCACTAGACGGACGGACGGCGAGCCACCCATAGCTCGCCGTCCACAGGCCCGCGCCTACGGTGGCCGGAGGTCACCAGGTGGCCCCCGACGCCCGCGGCGTCCACCACGGCGGCCGGGACGAGAGGGTCTCCTCTCCCGCTCCGCCACCTCCTTCGCTAGCATGACTGCTTCGCAGAAGGAGGCAACGGCGTCCCATTCCGTCTCGCTCCGGACCATGGCTTGGACCAGGGCCGGACGCGAGAGGTCGCCGCCGATAACAAACCAAGTACCTTGACTTGGCTCGCGAGGTTGTCGATATGTGAGATGTGAACACAGCAGTCATTGTGCCGATATTCGTGACGGCCAATGGCATAATTGCCAAGAGCCTCGAACAACACCTCAAGAGGCTCTCGTTGGGCAGCTGGATCAAAAGCTTGATCCAGAAAGCAGTACTGGATACGGCGCGTATAGTGAGTAGGTTCCTCTCTCGGAAGCCCTGACTACCCTGTTCCCGATACCGGTGGGCTACTATTTTTTTATATTTTTAAATGTTTTTTTTTACAGAAATATTTTGAAATGTGTTTACATTTCAAAATATTTCTAAAAATATGTAAAATAAATAAATGTAAGACTAAGTGTTTTAAAATATATTTACTAAAATCTAGAGAGAATGAAAATAATAAAAACCCAAAGGGTTGTACGCCCCTCTGGAACATAATCATCACCAAATAAGCATCACCTTTGTACCTACTTTTCTGTTTCCGTTTTTTTATTTATTTTTGTGTGTGTACATAAATTGTTAAATAAATAAATAGATAATCGTTATAAAGGTCCGATATTAATTAACGACAGTGACAAAATTACAAACAAAGGGATACATTATTTACAAACAAAAGGATTCATGGGCACAAACTTAGAAGTACAACCCCTAATATCAAAACCTTCGGTGCAGTTACCAACAAAATTCTCTGATTTCGTGGAGACGGCGAGCGCAGGTGGACTCCGGACAAGCAGCTTATGGCCGAAGTAAGGCCCGAGCCTAGCTTAGATCGGCACCGTCCGATAGAGGTTCGAACCCACTGTTGATTATTTAGGGACATTCATGCTTTAGCTGTGCTGGGAATGAGAAGGGAAACTAAAACCTTAGTTTTCATCAACCATAGGCTATGATTATTGAAATTAGTCAAATAAGTTATTTGTAAGTGAAGAATAAATATCGTTGTATGAAATATTTTCTAAAATAGGCTAGTTTCCACCATCAATAAATTGCAAATCTATTTAGTCCGTCAGTTGGAGTACTGAAAAATAATGGACTTGTATGTTTTGTTTTTTTAAATCAGTGAATATTGACAGAGATAAATTGCATCAAAAATCGGGAGTGGAGGCTCGTGACGTCAGAACCCACTAAAAATTATACCACGGCATGACGTATTGATAATTTTGAAAGCGTCGTATCTTCTTCAATTTTGGTTTCCGTTACAAAAGATAAAAACCGGTTCAAATATTTTTTGAAAATCTAACTGACGGACTAAATAGATTTTTTCAATGGTCAAGCTTATTATGTCACTATTAAAAAATTAGCCCTTACTTAAACTTTAGACTCAAAACTGCTAAAAAACTTTTCGTTATTTTGATAAAGGCGTATGCGAGCCAGTGAAGCCCCGTTAGTACAATAAAAATACAAGGAAATTTACTTTATGCATAGTGCATTTACATGCAGAAATTATTTCTTAAATTCAATAATTTCGAAAAATTTTTATACAACAACAGCCGTTATGAAGTCGCTTTTTATTATACATATCAAGTATTTGTAGATTTTGTAATATCGATTTAAAAAATGAAAGAATTATTAGACTAGTGTCAAAAATCGGTAACTTTAATAAAGGTAGGTTTAATAAGGGTGGTTTTTAGCACCAGACTCATCCAAATCGAATTATCAATAACTTAGTTATTCGATGAAGTCGGAAAGCCTTTTCGTATCCGTCAATCTCTTTTAAAATTCAATGAAAACTTGATCGAGCCACTTTGAAGAGTGACTTCAATAAAAACGACTATCAGATTGAATGAACACAATTTTATGCATGAATAAATTGAAATAACTTTTATAACATGCGTATGATATTCACATCATGGACTGAACATTTACAATAAGGCTTTTGTCATTTCGATAATTAACACGGTTCCATCTGATACCAACTGTCGGTGGACATTAATGATATATACCTATTGGCCTACCTACATACGATAAATGTGTTACGTGTGTAACAAATAAATTTCAGTTAAATTATTGTAATGAAAATTAAGTTAATTTAAAGTACTTACGATTCCGCGTTACTTTTGCCAATCACAAAACCTTAGAAACCCTTTGATTTAAAAGTGTGCCTCTTTGTAATTCTATGCCAAGAATTTATTTAAAAATTTGATAAAAAATAACAAACGGTAGCCTTATCATAAACACCATGTCAATCGGCAGATGTCAACTGCTGGACAAGGGCCTGCCCCAAGCACTAACTAGTCCTGCAGTGCGATTCTGTTAACATGTCGAAGTGAACACTAAGGCGAAGTGAACGACAAGTGAGCTGTCAAACCATACAAACAAGATGGCATGACAGCTCACTTGTCGTTCACTCAACCTCTGTGATCACGGTGAGATGACGACAGAATCGACCAGCTGTTCTTCACGCGATTGAAAACGCATACTTACTGAGCGAAAAAACAGTTAACAATGCGTTGTTTTTTTAAGGTTTGGTTGCACCAGTTAGGGCTCGGAACGCGTCATAGCGTTTCTTAATATTTCTACGACGCGTTGTGGCCGTTTTCTTAAGTGGCACGACGCGAAATTCGTGAGGTGGAACTTCGCGAACAAGCCACAACGCTTTGTGAGCTGTTTTCTCGCTCAATGAGCGTTTCCGGTCTTTGGACGTAACATTATAAATGTAAATAGTACGTCACGGATTACCTACGTATATCTTCTCCTTCTCAGTCAAATCCATACAGAGACAAGATTGCCTGTAAAAGATCGCTTTTAGCGAAGACCGCCCATTGTTACACACTCATATTTTTATGATACCTAAGTACCACAATTTTTGTGTCTGTATTATTATTATCTCCTTTATTCATTTTCTTTGCATATTTTCTACATTTTTAAATATTTTTAAAAATACAAAAACGAAAACAAAAACATTTAAAAATATAAAAAAAACAGTAGCCCACCGGTATCGGGAACAGGGTCCAAGCTACCGGCGGTCAGGGCTCCAGAGAGAGGAACCTCCTAACAATGCGAGCCGTGTCAAGAAGTACCACTTTCTAAATCAAGCCCTTGACCCAGCTGCCCAACGAGAGCCTCCTGAGGTGTTGGTCGAGGCTCTTGGCTATTAAGCCGTTGGCTGTAACAACTATCGGTACAATGATTGCAGAGTCCACTTTCCACATGTCGACAACCTCGCGAGCCAAGTCAATATAATTGATTTCTTTATCTTTCACGAGGTTCTCGTCATGCGGGACGGTAATGTCTACAATCATTGCACGCCTCACCATTCGGTCCACCACCACTATATCAGGCTTATTGGCAACAATAGTCCTGTCAGTGATGATGGACCGATCCCAGTTCAATGTGATATCGCCATTATAGAGAACTGGGTCGGGCGCATATCTTTAGTACGGCACCTCCGACTGCACAAGAGAGTATTTCAGAGCAAGTTGCTGATGGATAATCCTGGCTACAAGGTTGTGCCTATGCAAGTATTCTCCGTTAGCTAGACGAGAACAACCAGAGATAATGTGGCGAATTGATTCTCCCGGACGGTGACATGCCCGACATATGTCGACCGTGCCGTCCTTCACAATAAATCTCCGGTAGTTATTCGTCATAATAACTTCGTCCATAATTGCACAGACAAAACCTTCGGTTTCTCCGAAAAGATCACCGAAACGCAGCCAGGCTACGGACGCTAGTTGATCTACGTGGGGCCCATGTAGGGCCCGGAAAAAGCGTCCGTGAAGCTCCTTACTCTGCCATACCGTCCTGCGATCGTTAGTGTCAAGCACCGCAGGTTTGCGCCAGTTCTCATTTGCCAAGGAGAGCGGGGTGAGTCCCTTGTCCACCGCCACTACATCTCGATGCATACCCACGTCGACAACTAGGAAATATTCCCTGATACTGCATATCTCGCGATTGTGGAGAGTCTTAGCATTTAAAAAGCCTCGACCCCCACACTTTCGCGGGATATACAGTCTCATTACCGACGACCGTGGGTGATGCATTCGATATGAAGTAAGCAATGTGCGGACTCGCCTATCCAGGGCGTCAAGTTCAGTTTGAGTCCATTTGAGCACGCCGAAAGAGTACATCGATACTGGCATGACCCAACCGTTGAAGGCGCGCACCTTGTTTCCGCCTGATAGAAGGCTATTGAATACCTTCTTCAGGCGACCAAAGAAACGCTCTTTCAACGATTGCTTCATGTCAGTAACGTTGATGCCTAACGCTTCCGACATACCCAAATACTTGTAAGTTTCAGTTGAAGAGAGCGACCTCAGGTTTATGGAATCCAAGAGTTGAGTTCCCACGGATTCCATAATCTCTCCACGCTTTACATGCATGACCGCACATTTGTCCACACCAAACTCCATCCTAATGGCGCTACTGAAAGTTTCAGTTACCTTCAGTAGTTCCATCAGTTGCAGATTACTGGGGGCAAAGAGTTTCAGATCATCCATGTAGGATGAGGGTAAAGGAGGTGAGAAATAACCTGACCACCTCTCTTCAACCGATAGCCTAGCCCTGAATTCTCCAGCAGTGTGCTTAGAGGATTCAAGGCTAGACAAAACCAAAGCGGACTCGAACTATCGCCCTGAAATATACCCCGCTTGATCCTTACCAGTTCGCTATTCCTCTGGATATTTCGACATCCTGGATAGTGAAGGATTGTCCTCCACTGCCTCATACACGACATCAGGAAGGTGCGTAGCGTTGTATCAATTTTATACAATTCTAGCACCCTCATGAGCCATGTATGAGGCACCGAGTCATAGGCCTTCTTATAGTCTATCCAACATGTCGACAGATCCTTTCGGGAACGCCGAACCTGTTAGTTAATGGCCAAATCTATGAGGAGCGCTCCTTAGTACCGCGGGACCCATTCCTACATCCATTCTGAGAGGCAGACATAATAGAGTTGCTGTCTATATGTGTGTTAATTTTAGCTCTCAAAATGGATGTAAGAACCTTAAAGACTGTCGGTTTATTATTATTGTTATTTTATTATTTTTTTAATTTTACTATTGTGAATTTTGGATTACGTGGTACCTATTTTCTTTTTTTTTTTAAGTATTTCGAACGATGCCTGGCAGTTTGAGTACTTTTGTGGCCTACCCAAAGGTCCTTTCATTGGCACTGTTCGTCGAGTCGTTGAGCTCCTTATTGGTTCTAAGTTGAGTTGATCGACTTCTGACCAAGGCTTGCATTGACTGGACAGGTCCACTCAAATCTGTGTGGTTCTTTCCTCAAAAGACCATTTCAGACACTGATCTGCATGGTCCTCATATAACGTATTGTGAATATGAAGACCATGTAGATTGCTATATTAGGGGTTTCTTTCATTTAATGTTAGTCTGGTGGTTTGAGTTCTTTATGCGGCCTACACAAATGTCCTGGCTTTGGTATTGTTCGTCAGTTCTTTGAGCTCCTTTAAGTTCTAAGTTTGAGCTACACGATAACTGGCAAATGCTTGCACTGTCTGGACAGGTCCACTCAAATATGTGTGGTACTTTCTTCAAAATAACACTTCAGCAGTGCTATTCTGTAACAACATTTTCGTGTCTCGACAGCGGAATCCGAGGTGAGTTTCAAATTCGTATAAATTTAAGACCTTATGATGTGTGAAATAAAGTTCACTTTGTAAGCTTAGTCACTCAGGTGAAGTGAATATCGAAATGGTTATTTACAGAATAGACTAGCTGGCATTAACCTTCATGGTTCTCATATGATTTGACCAGTACGATTGTATGAACTTTAAAAGAGATTTAGTCCTCTGAGTTTGTTTCGGCATTTCTTCTCAGAGCAGTCAGCTAGGAAACGCCGGCCTCATCTAGTTTAAAATGACCAGAAAAGATTGACGTGTAAAAGTGTTATTTACAACCTACTTACAAAATAAATATCATTTATCATTTTTAACATTAAACACTTATAAAAGTCTTAAATCCTCAGTAACCGATGAAAAAATCAATAGGAAGAACTCAATCTATTTATGATGGTAAAATTCCCTTCTTTTTTATGTTCGTCGTGGAACAAATTCAATCCAATTGAGTCTGAGCTAGTTTCAAGTTGATCTGAGTCAACATTTATTGAACTGGGTCTTGATTCCATTACTTTAAAGCTGCGTGCTGACTGGGCCACTCGCGTGTAATGGACGAATCGACATCGAACATTTTATAGAGTGAGGACGATAAGCTGTGCTTATGAAATGGATTTAACAGTGTGTTATAACGAAAAATATCTATAAATATGTAAAGATATAATAAACAACGGCAGTGTTTGATTATGCATGTAAACCCACCTACAATACAGTAGAAATGTGAAGTTATAAACTAATGTAAGTAATACGGGCCTTAGACGTTCAAGTAATTTTAGATCAAACAGGCTGGTTCATACAGTTTTATCAAATTGGCATAATTAATGTCTGTGGGAAAATTTGAAAATGAGTCAGTTCAATTATTTCCATTTGTTCAAGCAGAACGAACAGACCTGTTGTTCAAATTATTTGAATGTGTATGGCCTGTATAGCAAAATGATTATACACAACATTTAAAAAGTTTTGATACTTTCAAGTTATTTTTGTAGATAATTTTCCGGTCATGTATTCCTAGTTCTACTAATCTTCTATCCAACTTAATGGAACATTTGTTCTTATTCTATAACTTTAGAAGTGCTCGCTTACGATTCCTTACTATTTTTACAATTAAGTTAGGTACTTACGAGAACTATTTTACGACACGTTTATTAAATGATTGCTCGTAAGGTGACCTGTTTGAAAGAGTTGAAACCTACAACGCGAATCGTACTTAGATTCATGTGAATAATACAGTGTTGGTATATTTAGGTCCAGCATTCTGGGGGCTGATCAACCCAGAATGGTCACTCTGCAACAAGGGCCGGCGCCAGTCTCCGGTCAACCTAGAACCAGACAAACTGCTGTTCGACCCCAACCTACGATTTTTACACATAGATAAACATAGGGTAAGTGGAGCTAGTTAACTTGTAACTTTGTTCAGTCAGTCGCATTGCCTCTAATTAACTTTGTCTGAGATTGACTAAAAAAAGAGGACTTTGAACATTTTATTTTAAACGACTTTTCTGTCAACGCCCGTAAGGCCCTATTGGGACAAAGTTGTATTGTCTAACTATTGTTCTTTTAATTTGCGCTGATAGATTTTAGTAAATAATTTATCTGCAATAACTTTTACGAAATATGTAGTTTTAAACAATATAGTAAAAATCTAAGCCTTTTCTAGATTAATTCATCGATGTGACACAAATTATAAACGTAATGTAAGAAAAATTATCTACGCCATTGTCACATTAATTGTGATAAATGAAATTGTATTCTGTACAACAAAATATATGAGACAAAAATGCAGTTTATTTGAAACTTTCGTGGGATAGTTAGAATCAACCTATCACAGCAAAGTAAGCACGCTTGACAGTTTTTCACACCATTTTTTTCTTACCTGAAACAGGATCTGTTTCTCAATCTATTCATTCCTCAACGGAAAATCATCTTCTTCTCACTCTTCTTACTAGGTACTGTAGCAACGTTTATTATTTTCCATCAGATAAATGGCCTAATAAGCAACACAGGCCACTCTGTGATCTTCACAGTGGAGAATGAGACGCGGCATCACATCAACATAACTGGGGGCCCACTCTCCTACAAGTACCAGTTCCACGAGATCCACATACACTACGGCCTACACGACCAGTTCGGATCTGAACATGCCATCAATGGATACACCTTCCCTGCAGAGGTAAGAAGTTCGCTTTTTAATTTTACTGTTAGTATTCCATCGCATAATAATTTGTTATTAAGGAAAAAATAGTGAGCATATTATGTGATTGATAAAATCACTAATTATTGAAGTTTAAAAAGTCAAATATGAAAAAAATAGTCCTCCGAGCCCTTACTTAGTCCATCGAGCCGGATTATATTTAATTTTAGCTTGTAGCGTGATAGCAAAATTTCTATTTGCACTAAAAAAAAATAGAAATTTTCCAAAATTATATCACATGCTTTATAAAATCTTATCCTAAGCCTGAAGAAATACATAAATAATTCTCTCGGCTTAAAGTACACAGTGACGCAGATTCATATCCTCATAAAGTCAGAGATTCGCAACACCCATGATACATTATGTAAGCAACCGAGGATAAAACCTAAGTGAAGCGTCGAATAAACATGTAACGTAGATAAACGTTAAAATGTTATCAGGGATTTCTTCGGAAAGGTCTCAAAAGAAAGCGTAACAGATGTTTTCACACGCATCCTCGCGCCTTCGTCGTTGAGACGTTCAAATCCCAAATGTAATCCCGACGAACGACTTGACTGCGAACCAACTCAACCATGTCTCCTGTTTATTTATGTGACAAATTCTTACGTAGCCATGTTAAATCTAAAATCACGTGCTCCATCTCTTGGCAGAGGCTTTTAACACCAAAATTTTTATTGTGACGTTTCAAGTTCATGATAAAATAATTAGCTTTGTTAGGAATTACTTTATTATATTCTTATTTCTGGTAACTGTTAGCGTATCTGGAACTTACAACTTAAGTGGAAAGCCTTTTTAAGGATTTATATTGCATAATAAGTAATTTCCAAGAAATTTTATTGATTGTATAACAAGTTATTGTTATCATGTGTGAAAAATAATACTTAATTAAAACTCCAAACTATTATTTTAAACCACCTACTCGGCCATTACTGCATACCTACTAATTAGTTCTTGGAAGTGAAATCAATAATTATTCCCGTTTACGAAGGACTTTCAAGGATGAAATGAGCTAATTTAAATAACCTACTTCAATAAACCATTGTAGAAGTAACTTAGGACAAAAACCAAGTAACTGTTATAATTTCTTTTGTTCCAGATTCAGATATTCGGTTTTAATTCACAACTGTATTCAAACTTCTCCGAGGCTCTGCACAAAGCTCAAGGAATTGTTTCAATATCGCTATTGTTACAGGTAATTATACTTATTAAGCAATTTCAAACGTTGAGTACACCTGGAATTGTACCTTTTTCTTAAATTAGGATTATTGAACTTCTAGTATACAAAGGTCAAACATAATTCATCTTATAGTAGTTTACTGTTGGACAAAGGTGGGGAAAAAATTATACGACATTGAAATGACACCACGTATTTGGGTATGTTATTTTTTAAACAGATCGTCAGATCAGGAGGGGTACTTTGTAAACCCGAAGACCGTAGTTTCAGGCTTAGTTGCGGGCGTATTCTACTCTGTATCACCTAAACACTTACGATTAGTTCGAACCCGAACTAAGAATCAATAAGAACACGATTTGACAGTAACTATCAAACTGTTGTCACTACTGACATTGTGAATACGTTTGCACGCCATGATACTGAGAAGAATACGCTACTATGAGTAAGTCCGAAACTACGGACTTCGGGATTAGCGAGTAGTCCCCCTGATCTGACGATCTATTTAAAAAATAATTGTAACGAGCTTTCTCATTTTTGAATATAACTTTTGACCTCGAAATGGTTTTTTTAATCAGGAGAACTTCACGCAGACTTATCATATTATTTTAATTTGTTGTTTAGAATATTGCTGGAACCAAATAACTACTATTGCATGGAACTTGATTGTTATTCTCAGAACAGTCACAAAAAAGCGCGTATTGTACCATTTTGCTGTCGTATCGTCACCTCAACGAACAGAAGAGAGGGTTCACAGAAGCGTGTGTTAGCACATTTGTCGCCGACTTTAGCAAAAGTTTGCAGTTCACACAGCGATCGCATTTAGCGCTTTCGCATGTCTGTAATCATCGTGTTTATTTTAACGTGGAACTTTCTAATTTTACCTTTAGTGCAACATGCTGCTTCCGTTTTTTGTAACACTCGTCCATTTATAGAAGCCTTGTTATTAAAATTGGGGTAGATGTACACTCTCACTTCATTGCTAAGAAATCGAGGATAGCGCGTTAAAATAGTTGGTACTCCTGCTGTTGCACCTCAAACCCCGTTTCACAGGCTGTCCCAGTCGTCTTTTATAGTCAAACTTAACCACAGACAAACTTCCTTCAGACTTTTAACACCGCCCTTTGCAAGTGTTTAGAGCTCCAAACGCTCATAATCCATTTAAATTCCAGCTAATCTTTTGTCATCACATACGATTTTCTAATTACAAATAATGTACAGAGTTGTTTATTCAGGTACTTAACCGTAATTGTATCCATCGAAGTGTTACCGGCCGCACCTCTGATGGCGTCGAACTGAGCGCAGTTAATTAAGGAAATTGGATTTTTCTGTACGCCATTGGATTAGCCAGTAAAGCTATTAGTTCAAATTAAGTAACTGTCTGAGCAGTGGCCGTCAGCCCGTCACCACTCGGGGTCAGTTGGGACGCCCAGCGCTTTCAATTAATTGCTACCATTTAATATTATCTTTTGCATCAATATTTGGGTAAAGATCGATTTACATTTGCGAAGAATCAAGGTTAATTATTTTTCATTTCTAAGTCCTTGGATGGGTTATCATCTTAACATACGTTCGCCGCGTGCTTTGGAAAGCACGCTAAGCCGTTGATCCAGGTTGACATTTGAAGTTATATGTGTTCATATAATATTGTTTTTTTTATTTTATTTATTTTTTTATTTCGTTTTTGTCTTTTATTTATTTATGTAGGTCACTATGTAGGTAAATTATTTTTTTTTAACGTCAACACTTGCTTGAGTGTGTATTTTGTTTTATAGTATCATAGAATCATAGTGTGCTAGCTGCTATATAATTATTTTTTTATTTTGTGTCATGTACTTACTTTGCATTCTACTCAGTGTATAAATTCGAGTTCCTTAAACGTAACAGACAGATGTGTTGCTGGGGAGTTTGTTGGCCACTTCTTCTCCACAGCTAAAACACTAGGAAGTGGTGACGGGCGGGCGTTTTGGGGGACTGTCTTTTGTAGAACTTGACGTTCAAAAAGTGCTGGCTCTCAGCCTAATTTGAATAAATGACTTTTGATTTTTTTTTGAATCTAATACGTCTTGTCAAGTGGTATCTTTTTACCCAGTAACCAGAGGGCCAATTTTACTAATTTTGAAACAACTTTCACATTCGCATGTCAATCGCAAACTGTCAAAAAAACCTTAATATTCATACATTTTTACAAAATAATGTCACCGTAAAAATTAAAACATTATTAACAGGGTGTATCATAATTCTAATGTATTATTAATTTTGTTTGTATCCATTACATTAATGAATTATTTTGAAAAAATAATCGCGCCTAGAGGTAGTCTTTGTCGGGTACATTAAGTAGGCCGCTTTTGTAAGACGACTCAAGTGTATATTATATAGTTGGAAAAAATTCTAGGCAGATTGACTTAGTCAAGAAACGTTGCTTAATTTGGAAGATCGACCACTGTGGTGGTCAATGTTAGTTAGCCACGAGCTTCTTTTTTCAATCCAAAGGGCAAATGTCATTAATGTACCTTACTGAACGCGATCAGTACATCTAAACTGCGTTCAAGTGCTGTCATTGACAATATTCCACAAAAAATAATTAAACCGTCAGCACATAAATGTGGTTTATATGCTGATCGCATTCAGTTTCATTGGTGAAATTCGTCCTAAGTGACTGAAGAAAAATACAGTCTGGTAGTCAAAAACTCACAACGAATTAGTTGTTTTGCCTGTGCAATTTCCTTGTGAAATATTTTAAGACTCATAAGTGGAGTCAAAAGCGTATAATTATGTAGGTGTTGTCTTTACGGCTCTTTGCTTTTCGGTGTATTTTAGACTAAACTCACTCCCCATTCTGTTTCCTTAAACCGTCATCTTTAAGAGAGGTTACTTTCGATCGTTTTATGGTTTTCCTTAATGAAGGCCAGCGCCTGTGTTAACACATCCCATCCGATGTTGTCCCAAGGGGGAACATGTTTGCCGACACGTTCATATTTCGCTTGTGGTCGCAGTTAACTGAAACTTTGCTAAAGCAAGCTATTTCCCACACGACAAACAATTAGCTGTGTCTTCTCTGGCTTTTCTTTTTATTGCAGAAGTTGGCGGATAACACTGCATTTTAAATGTTAAGGCAAGATTTCTTTAGTACTAGTTTTAAACACAATACATAATAATTTAATATAATAAGATTGCGGTTGTCTTCTACTTCAAATTTTGAGTTGTTCTTAATAAAATGGTGAATATCTAGGAATCATGTCACAAGAAACTGTTCTTAATTACCTATTAAGCATGATTTTTTACTAATCGATCCATGTTGTTTCAGCTTGGTGATTTATCAAATCCTGAACTACGAGTATTAACTGAAGAATTAGAAAATATTAAATATGGTGGTAAGTCTTAAAAAATCAAATCAAATAAGTACATTTATGATTATTAACACGATATACAAACAGAGTGAAAATATTTGCTATCCAAAAATAGAAAAGTGGAGGAAAGTTGAAAACGTATTATTGTAGAGTGCTCAGCCGATAAACTACTTTCTCTATTACCTATCTTGTAAAGAACTTACGCGAGATAAAATTCGTTTGCCCCAGTTGAATACTCAGCTCTACTTTTGTTAAAAATACATGTTATCATAGAATTTAAACAGTTTGGCCTACATTCAAACGACATTATGGGCCAAATTTCAAATCATGTGCTCAAACTCGATTCGAATTATCAAATTGACAGTTCTAGATTTTTGTTTATTAACATTAATTAAGGGTTTGCTGTCCCAGTTGAAATACTACCTAAAAAATTGGAATATATAAGGCCATTTTCGATTTTTTTCAGCGATAACGATCATCAAAAGTTTAAAATGACCACGTTTTGGGGACACATGTCAATCACAAATATTTCGGACTTATTCAATAATGAAATAATTACTACCACAGGATTACGTAATAGTGGTTGTCAGCTTTCGTATAGCATAATACTTCAGTTATGAATTATCGAACGATGAAGAATCAGCTCTTAAATAAACATTTTGACAGTTGTTTAACACTGAAAGAATTTCGCTTTATCGACACCCTCTTAACTCACCCCTTCCTTACTAAACTTAATCTTGACTTTTATATCCTATGCAACGTGCTACAGATAAACGCCATGCCTTGTAAGGGGTCATTATGAATAACTTTTACTGTGGAACAAACTACAAAATGGCGAAAAAAAATTAGCTGTTCCGTACAGTTTGTCGAGTTACGCACACAGACATGCATGAAGCAGTCGGGTTTTTTACGCGATTAGTACAATGACCCCTGAAGAGGTATTGCGTTTATTCTATAACACGCTGTATTTTCAACCACAAAGGTGCCGAGATGCCAGTGAACAAGCTCTCCGTCCGCGGCCTACTGCCGGACACGGACTACTACATGACGTACGACGGCTCCACCACAGCGCCCGCTTGCTACGAGACAGTCACTTGGGTCATCGTCAACAAGCCCATCTATATCACCAAACAACAGGTACAGCTAAATATTTCAATGCATTAATGTCTACTGTTTGTAAAGCCCGTCCCTGACACAGGCAGTAGTTTTAAGCTTAGTTTTAATTATTAATTTTTGTCTCCCATTATGTTTTCTCGTTGTTTTTATTTGTGTATTTTGTAATAATGACATGTGCGTCTGTTTGGGAGGAATAAACTATTTTTCTTCTTTAATTAATACATGATATAATTATCGTTTTCTTGATTGAACTCAATCTAGTTCCATTGCTTGAAAAAGTATCATCCAAATCCCAAATTGTGAATATTATTCTTTTTCAATTAGTAATCCTAAACATTTGATCTAAGTGCCGTTTCAAAATAAAATGTATTTGTCGATACACCAATCATACTTTTTAATTGTCGTTACTACTGAAACTACACTACATTTTGATCGACCTTTAAATTATCTACACAATATAAAACAGACACTGATCAAACGATCATGATAGAGATTAATTTACCAGCAGATAAACGCTTCCTTATAGCAATAGCAAATCCTGCAAATAGTTGATCTTTGATATAAATTCAAGAAACTTGAGTAACAGCTGCATCTCATCCTGCACAAGTTGTACCAGCCAACAGCCAACTTGTAGAAAAGTCAAAACTAGTTGAGCTTTCATAATATTAACGAACCTATTTTTGACATTGAAAGCACAACCAATTACCGACACAGCAAAGTGCATAATTGCAAAAATTCAAAATTAAAGAAGCCTCACTCAATGACAGCTTCATAATCGAAATTCACCTTCTCTCATTATAAGTCTCACTATAACTTTAACCCATTAAAAACTATTTCAACAAATCATCTAAAGTGCATTAGGGAAGAATGCTCAATACTCAGTCGGGCTCAGTACTCAACACTCAACAGCAGTGGGTCAGTGCTAACAATCAATATGTGCGGTAACTGCATCCGTTCAAGTTCGCCGTAAGCATTATGTGCTTCCCTGCCCTCCTTGTTCCATTACAGATGTTGGCCGCATGGAAAAGCTTCCTTGAGAATTCAAGTTTCAGTAAATTAGGAACTGAAATCCGATGCAAACTCACGTTGAAATTAATTGAATAATTTATCTGGAACAACCTTGATAACTACTTATCTCATGCCTTAATTGTTGACAAAAATAAGAAACTTTTTGAAGGGTCTTGAAGAATCAACTTAACGAGAAAACAAACTTTCCGTTTCAAATAACTTACTTAGTTAAAATTGTGTGAACATGCGTATTCAAACCTGTTCCGCCACAATTAAACTAGCATAAGCAGTTCCTCCCATGAATCACAGAGGGAACATATTTCGCGGGTCCACTTAATGGCATAGCTACAGCCACAGTCGCGTCGCTACAATCGGCAGCGCTCGGCCGAGGTGCCGCTTCCAGTCGAAGACAAGTATCAGTGTATTCAAGCGTGGTTGGGGCAGCGTAATAACATTTTCATTTGTAACCACGCTACAATAAACAACTCACGTCCCTCGCCTTTAGACAAAGACTCCGCCGTGAATTATGTACGTGTTAAAAGTAAACTGAAAGTGCCGCGTTGTGTGGCTGTTATTATAAATCATTGTTTATGTTTTCCGTTTGTGTTGGTTGGAAAATTAAGTGCTAGTGGAAACTGCTTGCAATCTCGCGGGGAGTTGAGCGAACGCCATGTGGTCGCTGCTTGAAGCGCAATTTACAACGCCACTAACGTGCTTAGTTTTATGCTAATAAAATCCCCACACCTTTATGGTCGCAGGACTCATAAAAACTGAAATAAAAATAATAATACGTGTGAGCTTAACTACAGAAAACTTACTCTTGACGCTGGTGATGCCTATTACGAGCGTCATACGGCTATTTGCCAATTGCCCGCAAAGGGAAAACGCAAGAAAGGATAATACATACTATATATTCATAGGTAGGCAGTTCTAAAAGGTATATCATCATTTCTTGAATCTACCACTTATAAACTATTGCATTAATTAATCCACAACACTAATGGAAATTATAATACTCTAAATACATAAGCAATAACATGCAGAGTTAATATATCACCGTTACCTAGAGCCACCACTTTTCTACTATATCTTTACTATAATCCACAGCAATGATGAATATTTACATCCAGTCACCTAATAAAACGCTTAAAAATAATTACGTACCACTGAACAACTACAAAACCCACATAAAGCTTAACAAAAGCAAATATAGCCTTCGCAAACACCACAATACAAACCAAATTACAGTTGGTAAAATCAAAGTTTAGGCGGAGTCTATAATCAGAATCAAATTGTTTAATACAGCGTAAACAACGATGCGGATCAGATAGCCATGGTCGCGTGCCCCGCACCAGTTAATCCGACCGTGGCAACAACATACCTATACCAATTCCATGGTAGTCACTCGATGTTATAAAAGGAAGAAATTTCAATTTACTTGAAACAGCTCTCCACCTAAACACTTGTTTATGTTATAATAGAAAGTGAACACCGTGTGCATTGAAATTTCGAAATTACTTCTGCAGGTCTTCCAGCTCTATTGTGACCATGTTCTTAGTATATTTATTATATAAGAAACATTTTCTCGAAGCCCGGAATCGTCTTCTAAAATAAGATAGAGTGTAGGTACTGATTTTTAATGTCGTGCTTCTGCCCCGTGACTAAAATTACTCCCTAGAGCAAATTTCCTCTTCAACGTGACCCAACAGAATAACCGAGCGCATCTCCCGTTCCACATTTGGCAAAGACTTTATAAATTCCAAAATAGAGTTAGTCATTTTACTTTCAAGAACTTCAGTGTCAACATAATTGAATTTCATGACTGTAGCTACACGGCTTGAGGCGGCTGATGCAAGGCGACGCCAGGCACCCCAAGGCTCCCCTCGGCAACAACTTTCGGCCGCCCCAGCCTCTTCACCACCGCGCCGTGAGGACCAACATTGACTTCGATCTCAGCAAGGTAAATTACACCTTAAAGTAAATTAAATTCAGCACAAACTCCTCTGGAGACAGGCTTAATAATTCATATTGTATGCTAAGCTGGGTTCCTAACCGATATACTCGTACTTAGTCGCTACATTGTGTATGTTCCTGTAAAATGGTTTCTGTACTATTAGTGTAGCAGTGTTACTAATGAATCGAGTTTGCTTAGTCGGCGCTTGAGTTGACATTGTTTGTGTTAATTGTTTTTTTACATTTTCAGTATCCCGGGAAGACTTGTCCAAGCATGCATCGAGACATGCATTACAAAGGTAATTATAGTCTTTATTACTTTCACGAAATATCGATTAATTTATGATTTTTCCAAAGTCTTATACGGTAGCATTTTCCGATAAAATAAATTACCAAGCTATCCCATTTTCCATCGAAGCCTGAACTGCCTACAGCCATCACAGACATAAAGTATCTCCACAATCACCGAGCAACTGGTGTTAGTAACAGTAACCAATGTAGCGATAACGATAATTTCACAGTTATCGCGATTGCAAATTACGTAATCGGTGCAGTTACAATTCGTGTTCAAATATGAGAGAGGCTTTTGTTACACCGCTGGCGGGTAGCAATGCCTTAATATGGCAGCTTTGGAGCAAGCATATTGTTGAACTTCAACATACCTCTCATTTACATAATGTACAAAAAACTACTACCGCTACTGCCAATATTCAGCCTGTTAACTTAATATTCTCTAAGTTTGACAAAAAAAGTTTCCTTTACAAGATTGTTTTATTTTCGCAATAGTTACTTTTATAATATACTTTTTAATTTACTTAGCACCAACACAATTACTATAAAATTTCTATACATTTTAAAATCGCTTGCACAATCCATTCCGTTCTGTAACCCGCCCTCAGTCCAACCCTAGCTTCCACACGTTATCAAGGTTTTCATTTCTGTTGCAGCCAAAAGCTGGACACAATATTGAAGCTAATTCCACTCCGGTAGGCATTCACATAGCAGCTACGTAGAACTATATATTAACTAGTACATAAGTTTGTATATACCTCTTGTACAGTCTTATTTACATCCCGCTTATGATAAATGGAGCTACAAAATATATTTTAAGTGTAATATATTCAATCTTAGCGCTGATGTTAGATCTAGAATAATGACGGGTGAGTTTCTTTGGGTAAAGGTTACCTAGAATATATTATTACGGCCTCTGATTAAGTACCTAGATATAATATAGATATTTTCGGATAGATTGTTTGAACCATGCCATCGGTTTTGCTGTAGTAAATTGTATACTTGACGTAGGAAAATTTATCCATAGTTGTAATTAGGTATGTCGAATTTATGTAAATTAATTTATTGAAATTCTTACATATCATTTGAAAAGTCCCAAGATTTTAATCGTTACGTTGCAATTATTGAGTACATATCTATTACATAATCTGTTGGAAATTATTACTTTTATAAATGTTAACAGTATAATTGTTTAGAATAAATAAAGTAAATTTGTTCTAGTTAAATAGTATTGAAATCAATTAACGAATGAATTTAGATACATAATCATATCAAATCATATGTACTAGTTCTAAGATCTTATTTGATGGTACTAGGTACTTTAATATAATAATATCTATCGCTGTAAGACGTCTATAGCTTTAATAAACTATATTCTAGTGTTTATATTTCATTGCCTATTGTAAGATGATAACTATTCCATGATTATTATATGTATATCGCCTGGCTTTCTTGTAAGAACTATTAGAAGTATTATTTGATTAAACGAAATTCACTTACGATTTGCTTTTTATTTATTTATCCAACTAAAAGCAATACCTTGCAGGGGAAAACCACATTGTAGATTTTTATAGGGCGATAAAAAAACACAATGGCATCGTAATCTGGTTGAGCCCCTGTAATTTTTCGCGGTCGATTTTAAATCTGCAAATGTGCGCGTTCCCATATATTCCGATACCCATTGGCAATTCCAATAAGCTACCGGCCGATAAAAAGCTTGTAAAGCATGATGGTGGTCATTTGATCTGGGGGTCTAAAAGGCCACTTTAGCAGAATCAGAAAGCACATTACGCTACCCGTCACTGTCAAATTTTCCCCATCAACCTTACTTAGGGTCGATTTCACCAAACATGACTTTACTAGAGAATAGCTATCCACGGAAAATATTTATTCTTATATTTAACACTCGGATAACTTCGTCCACGTTCCACCACTTTACACCGGAGTTAATTTACTCTCGGATAATTATTCTGTGGCAGTGAGTGAATCCGAATGATTGAAATGAATGACTGTATAAGCCACCCAAATTCAAGTGCTCGTTTCTCCTCTAATGAGTTAAGTGTATTGCGTATTATTCTATTCGGTAGAGTTATACCTATGACAAAACTGTCAAACATGTGTTTAAACATAAATTCTAACCTCATCAATTTTTCGTAGTTGTTTTGTAGAACTGTGATTTTTGGACTCGATTCGCGTGTAATTTTTACTTTGAGCCGAAACCTTTGGAGCCTTTATTTATTGTTTTTATGTAAAAACCCTTACAATATATATTTGGATTCCTTAAACCTTACTGTATAACATGGAACACGAATTATATCAATATTCTTACATAACAAAAAGTTTCTAGAACAAAAACTTCTAATTTTACATCTTAACAAATTTTCACTATACATTTTTGGAAATATCTTGAAAACTATAAGTCCTATCAACTCAATTCTTTCTGTAGAAGTGGTTTTGGGTCAAGACCTTTATTTTAAAACTAATCTAATAATTCAAAACGCTATCACTTAAAACAAAAAATCACATTTTCAATCTACGTAATTATTACAATGACACTCGGACGCCATATTGAACTTATCCTTAGTTTAAGCTCGCTGTTCCTTGAAAATCGGTGGAGTAGCGATTTACTCCAGCATAAACGTTTACTCTTGGATTAAGTCTATGGTGAAACGTAAAAACATGTTATACTAGGAGTAACTGCTCGTATACTCTCGAGTAAGATTTACTCTTTTTTGGTGAAATCGACTCTTAATACGTTAGCGATAAAAATGAAAATGTTTGACAGATTCTTGTGTGGTTTATATTATGATGCTACTATGCTTCTGCTGAAGTTGCCTTTTAGACCCCCTGCTTGCCTAGATTTTTCGCCAATATTATAAGGTCGGCTATCAGTCCAGCCGGCTGCAGCTGAGCCTGCTGCCAGCACTTTACATGGAGCAACTGCCTAGTTGACCTCTACAGCCCAGTAAATGGGTATCAACGAGACCCCTTAACAAGACTGGTGTCAGGTTCTCTGGCTTAATAATAAAATAAATGCTACACGAGGAATTATTGCCTAAGGATTTAAATATGCCAAAGAAAAATTGACGTGACAGTGGCATTGCCCTAGAAGTGGCAATGTTTTGGGCCACCCAAATCTAAAAACTGTCGTGTCACATGAAAAATACGAAGAAAATTGAATTCTAAGGCAAAGCAGAAGTAAAACTCATGTAACCAGGTTCAACTGAAGTCAAATGCTTATAATCAACAATATCAAGTTTCAAAAATAAGCAAAAGGTATGTCCTGATGCAATGGAGTAAAACCGTCTGTTTTAGTGTTTCCTCCAGTCTTGTGTTTGAATAAAAAGCTCATTTGAATTCTATGAGAATCGAAATTGCTCTCCTTTTCGCTGTAGTAACTTAATTTAATCGAGTTCCATCACAATGTCTTTTACCTTTAGATTAGGTACTCGCTATAATGCTGATAAAAGTGGAAAATAAAATTTATAATACTTTTCCTTTTGTTATCTCCAGACGTTCTTTTTCCCAAGTTGGTAGTCACGTATATTTTATTGTACAAGAGTCAAATATAAATTATTTTTCCACGCGATAACGTAGAGATTAAGATTGTAAAATAAATTACTTGATTTTCCGCATAGAGGTGGAGTTTATTGGAAAAGTTGCCGTCGGCGGGTGCTGGCACACTTACACAAATTGAGTTTATTAAAACGTTATAATTATCGAGTTTACTGTGGGGGATTTAATGTGAGCTTCTACATAATTGGACATGCAATAATAATACCCAGTTTATTTTCTAAATACTTTTTTTACATATTTACCTTCTTATATATTCACAGCTTATGTTTTATGTATTTTTTCATCAAACTGACAAATAAATTAAACACACACGCAGCATAATTTATTGGATCTTGCTTCAAACAAATACTATGGAATACAATAAATGAATATGATAAGCAATTTAAATCCTGTCGTTTATAAAACTTTTAAATATGGCTCTTAACAATTTATAACAGAATAACTCTTATTAACTTATAAATTCGACGCATTTGGGAAGCAAAGTGAACGAAGTTGAGTGGTGCAATAAGCTATTTATTCTTTTGTTGGACTCTCAGTCTAACTCGACGGAGTTGCGAATTTAAGATCCCTCGAACGTGTATGTAGACGTTGATAAAATATAACTGTCATCTGTACGTTTCATATGCAACATAATACGATTTTTTTTTATGTACAGGTACACGTATAATCGTATCTCCCTGGTCAACTTATCAATAAATGTGACCATACGAATATCAGTGTTAAGTTACAAATATTAGAGCAGTAAGCATGCCTTTGCTCAGTTGTTAGATACTATAGGCTGAAACTACAAACTTTAAGAAATTTCCAAAAAAAGTGTAAAGAAGTAAGCATAAAAGTAAATAACTTACTAGTTTAGTGATTAGGACATTTCTTTATATGTACCTACTCCCTGACACTAAGATAGTGGAATTTTCTCTTGTAAACTGTCCCACTCCTGGGCAATGGCTTCTTTCCATTACATGCATGACGGGACGTCTTGGATTTCCTCTTAGTCTTTAGGCTTAAAGAAACCCAACAAATATAGTGAAATGGATGGAATATAACAATTTATTATTTGATAATACTGTATGCACAAGTAAAAAACACATTTGATAAACCTAATCGAACCGAAATAGGTAGTATTTCGTTTGTATTTTCGTTACCCCTTTCGTATTCCTACTCTGCAAAATTTTTGTCTATTTTCGTGTACGGCAACCATCTGTCGCGAGCTTGTTCCATACAGTTTCCTACTTCCCGTCGATGTAATTCTTGACGTCGTCGTCTGTTTTGTTGGTCTATACACGCTTATTATCACTAATGCGCTAGAAACTGTTTCTGTCTGTTTTAACCTCTTTGCGTCATAACGTCTCAATTGATTTAGATAAAACTTCGTCGAGACCATCATGGATTAGGCTTCTATACTGGAAGTATACCTATTGCCTCGGGATAATTCTCTTAAATGACGCGTAAAAGCTAGAAATATCATTCAACATACCTACTTAGTAACATCTAAAATGAAGGCTTATATAAGCTTTTCTGATATCTGTTACCTACGTGTTATAAACACAGAAAGCTTTCGAACATTCAGGTTTATTATAAAAAAATGTGATAAACTTTACTAACTTTTGCTATTAAAATAAAGTTGTTTTTCTTCAAGAAAACCGTTAGCTTATCTGATAGATACTCTATAATAAAATAAAAAAATGTAACGTTTACCCAATCCGTCTAACATAAATCACAAGAAGGTATTGTTTACACAGTTTGCTAAACACTCGTCGAGTGCCGCGCCTCAAGAGCTCGCTCCAACACGAGTGTGAGCTCAAATGTACTCGAAACTCGAGTTTATTTGCTCTTTATTGAGCGAGTGACAAGATTTGACGCCGCGTCTCGCGTATGCATCCAGCTTTATGTAACAAATTGAGTAACATTTATGTACCGTATAAATCGGAAGAATAGTACCGTATTTGAGTGAAAATTGGTTCAGTTGTTAAGTGGTAGGGTTATTGATGGTAGAATGAAAATTATTTGAGTTTATATTCTTGTTGTAGCCCCATCAGGTTCTCGCAGTGGCACATGAAATGATTCAATCTGGTTCCATCATTAATTTGGTACCTAAAAGCTACAGTGACGAACACAACGTATTATAATGTTCATAGTGGGTAATAAACTGCTAAAATCTTTACAAATAAAGGTCTAGCTGCTGGCAAAATACAAGCTAGTGTATAATAATGAATAATAAATCCACTCTCTTGACATAATATTTAAATTACCTTCACGACACCATGCTTCGAGAAGTAGTTTATTGAGGGTAGTGTACTATCAAGAATCATATCACTGTCAAAGCTTCTGATTTGTATATATTCTAACCAATCAGACAAACAGCTCAAATCTAAAATTCGGAAACGCAGGATAAGTTCAGACGTGGAGCGGATCTAGTTTAAAAGTTGCATTACAACAGTGGCATACACATCGTTGAAGCCAATTCGAGTTTTATGCAAATGTGTGTTTTGTGCCGCGACGCCACCCGCCGCGCCGGCCGATTCGTGACCGCGTGCCTTGTGTCGGCTTGTTGGCAAAAACACAGATCTTCGTAATGTATGTGTAGTTCATTTTGTGAATCGGTGTTTTGACAGTTGTGTTGTAGTGTGATTTATTATATTTAGCTGTACTTTTTATAAGGCTGGAATGTTATTTTTATGTGTTTTTATACACATAAAAATAACATGTTCAAATTAAATTAGCTAGTGAAACTGGGCAAACGTTTCGAGAATCAATACCAGCTGGCAGCTATAATCAATATCTACTCGTACTACCAGTGGGCACAGTTGACCCCGTCGATGATTTTAATTACTTTTTACATTCCCATACAAAAAATATCCCAACAAAAACATTAAATGTAAAAAATGCCAAGTCTCTCGATGCAATCTTTCCACCGTAAAAAGTTTTGTAATCTCATGGAAGCCAAGTCCTGTTCAACTTATTTTGTAGTTAAAATTCAACATTTAGTGACTGTATGAATAGATCTATTTTATTTATATTATAATTATAGTTGTGGCATCGTAGCTTGTAAACGGATGATCCGATGCGTGTGTTTATCATATTAATACCTAATACATCTAGTGGAAATTGAACTAACTGCACTTGCACTACATAACAGATACTTTAAAAATAAAAACATAAACAAATATAATTTGACAAAGTCCTACATAATTTATTTCCTGTTATCATCTTATAGTGTGAACGCACATGTCATTGAATATTAAGATTTATTTGTCCCTTAAATCATAACCCAAATATATCAAACTACTATCCACCCGGGACTTCGTTCCCAAAGATTTTGTGTACTTTACGACACTCAACTTTCTAAGGGTTTTGGATCATGTGGAATTCATATGAATTGGAAATGGTGTTTTATTAGTTTTTTTTTTCGATTACAGGAAAGATTGTTATTAAATCAACATTATCTGTGGTTTCTTCAGTGATGTTTTAGTTTGACCTTTATCCAATGAGCAAAACCTACATTTATTCTTTAAAAAAAATATGTGAAATGAATATTTTTGAAAGATTTTTTAATAACAATATTCAGCCAACGAACAACATAAAGCTAAAGAATACATCACCAGGCCATCAGCTTGGCCGCCTGCCCATAAAAGCCTACATATATAAAAAACAGAAAATTTACTTAAAATGGCAAACAGCCAAGAATGTTTCCTGAAAGTTATTTCAGAAAAAGAAATCCGTTTTCATATCGGAACTAAGTCTTTATTTGTATGGGTGATCCCTCGCGGGTACAAGTTAAAAACAGCTTTCACCGGCCGCCGCGTTTGAATAAGTTTCGCTCAAGTTTTATTGAAGTTGTAACCTTCGGCCCGCTTTGATATATGTACTTCCCGCATCTGTACCGAACGGGTCCCGCCGTGCCAAAGTTAGTGCACTCGTAAATTATTCAACCCCTCTGTATACATGTGCTTGTCGTAACCGAATGGTGTTCAAGTCACAATGTCACATTGTGTTTTTTTATTTATTGATACAAAAGTTTTTTACTTTTTCGTTTAGTTTTCAGTCAACTTTACTGCCCATTGATTAATCAAAATTTAGACTAGATGAGTGTGCTCGCCTATTCATGCTCGAGGTTAACTCAACCTGCCTGGATAGACATTCTATCTTACTAATCCTACTTATCCTATTTCCTACTAATATTATTAATGCTAAAGTTTGTAAGGATAGATTTTTGTTACTCTTTCACGTCAGAACGCCTGTAAGGATCTTTATGAAATTTGGCACAAAAATAGATTAGTCTGGAATAACACATAGGCTATTTTTTCCTCATACACGCAGGTGAAGCCGAGGGTTAAAAATTAAAAAATATACACATAATATAGCAAGTCATTGAATTATATCAGATTAAAAATATTCCCAAAACGATGATTTTGCCTCTTCAAAGCAAAAACAACCGATTCACAATTTGTTTACAAGCACTTATTTGAACGAACAGCATCAAAGTGTGTGCTCCAGTGAAATAACGGCAATTGCCAAACGACTTACACATAGCAGAAAATTGCACTAAGCCTAACGACATTGCTTGCTTAGTGCTACGAACTGGCTACGGCACTACGAAGCTACGGCGCTACGGAGCTACGAAAGTCTACGGTGTAGCAGACGGCGACGACGCGACGTATTAAAATAAAAGCAAAGCGAGTCACTTTAATTCTTAGAAGCGACCCACCCAGGTGATTTCAACGCTGCAGATTTACTTACGCCGCTCAGTTAACTTTTATTACAATTACTGGAACAAAAGTGTGTACCTGATGTTTTTGTTTTTTAGTAAAAAAGGACAAGATTTTTTTTAGATTAGTCGACCTCATCCTCTTTGCGTGAAACAACGAAGCGTATGTTTTGCAAGAAAATAAGAAGAGATTTAGATATGGTAGATACGGCCGTGGGAACAGAACACATGCAGTGTTCGCCGTGGCAATATTAGTCCCACGCCACATAATTTTATCCAGTCTCGGTCATAAATATAGCACCTAACCCCGTTATTGTTGCAAGAAAGCGAACAGTACAGGCACGGCATGGCTATCGTGAAACCGCTACTTATTTGTCTATGGATGCCTTATGAAATGTTACAGTTGTGTAACAAACCGCGATAGGTGATCGTTCGTTACAAACCAAGACTCCTCTGGGCCTTGGATATCACATTCTTCTTCTTATCATGAGCACACAGCCTAGTGTCAGATTTTCTAAACCACCTCAAAGGCCTCTGACATGCTTTATTTGATGACCGTCATTTGTCTTCTGGGACCTTATACCTACATGTCTTTCGAAGCACGGAAACATCTTTTTATTAGAAACTCTGAAGATACAAGCCTGCAACGTCCTAACCAAACTGGAAACAACCTTACAGAGTATGCTTCCCGCGAGAATCGAACCCACGACCCCCGTCCACAAGTCACAGGACAAACGTCTAAACCACTCGACCACGGAGGCAATTTTAAGCAGAGGCAGCATTAAACCTTAAGCCCCTATCATTGACAGTCGTTATGAGTACTCAAAAGTCAGCTTTGATAACAGTCTTGTTAAAGGATATCATCGTACCTTTTTACCAGATTGTAGAGTCCTAGACCGACAGTTACTCGATATAAAATACTGGTACTTGGCTGCATCCGGTTAGACTGAAAACGGACACAACATAATTTGAGTGTAAAAGTCTTGCGTCGTCTTTAGATTGATTGACCAATATCTGCATAATAATATATAAGTATGTGGTATGGTATGAACATACCATACCACCATGTAACATACATGGTGGTATGGTATGTTCATCAGTATCTACAAGTTTTACTCTAACGAATAACAAATTAGCTGTTCAGTACATTTTGTTGAGTTATGCTAACAAAAATGTATTTGGCAGTTAATTTTTATTTTGCAATTTCAGGGTTGGTTCGACAGCATAAGTTTTTTTTATTTTTATTATGTTGAGTGTAATGCTCTCAGGTTGCAATATTTCTCCTACGTCTTGTACGAAACTTTGTGATCACAAATTTGCATTCATTTCAGTCAGCAAGTAAGGCTGCTACACATACTGTAAAAGTATTCACAGAGTTTAGATAAAAATTCCTTTATCAATTAAAAAAATAAAAAATAATGTCTCTAATGATTACTTTCCATTCTCTAAACGTCAGCACTCCATTCAACAAAAACAAATAAAAAAGGAACATCATTAAAATCATGTTCCATGAAGTTATAATAAAATTGTTTAATTATACAAAGCGATTGAAAGAATCATGAGTAATTAAAACGTAATTAAGGACAGCGATGGTTTCAGGTGTCCATTCTAATCTCATGTTCCGAGGGCGATCCCCGACCGGCTGATTCTGACAGCGACGCGACTCATTTTACAATGAAAATTTTAATAATACTGTTGGTGATTTAACATACAACTTTTGTTTCTAATCGAAATTCCCTTTTTCCCTGATGCCAGAAGTGACTATGTACATCAACAAATAAAATAAAAAATCACCTGTGAGCCGAGCTGTGAAAAAAATGAGGCTACGGCCACTAAAAGTCAATGCTACTACTAACAGAAAAAAAAACGTTAAAAAAAGAAACTTTTAGACAAAATCACCTAAATGATAATCTCTAAGGCGTATAAAACCGCCCACTTATTCCCCAAATAACATTACCCACAGGGTCATCCAAAACTCTAATACCAGAAAATGATCCTGTTAAGATAAGCACCGATGTCCTACAAGTTACATCTCCGTAACGGATAGAATACAGCTCCTACAAGTAACATCCCAGACATGTTCGGACACGGCTACTACAAGTAACACCCCGGACATGATCGGACACCGCCATGTTGTCCGGACTCTGGGACTCCAGAATAGGGATCACCGCGTGTGCTCTTTCCCACGCTCCTCCACAAGCATGCGACGTTTATTAAGCACTTCAGGTTTTTGTTACCTGCAGAGAGATTTATTACTTTTAATTATTTTTCATTGTCCGCCACCGTTATTCGTCTTAGAGGCATCGCATTAAATTATTATGCTCGGATATGATTTACCGTTGAACGTCGTGTAATTTATGTATTGCAGGCTGATAGCGTGTGGTTTGTCTTGCCTTATGAAGAACCGATAGGTTGTTTTCCTTATTCATATTATGAAAAAAGAAATAGGTACAATAGTTGTTTAACATTGTCTGTATCGTAAATGGTAATACTCTACAAAACAAATCGTTGTTAATTTTGTACAAAGATGCGTAAAAAAGTAACGCACCCCAGAAATACGAAACATTCATATGTTTCGTATGCTGGGGTGAGATTGCAAAACTCGTGATCTACCGCGTATTAAGTCAGTAAACTGCAGTTATGTTGTTGAATTGCATTCCACGGATGCAATTCAACAACATAATATCTTGTGTTTCTACGCATATTAACAAACCAGTTTCTGCCAGCGGCTTCGCCCGCATGATCGCTAGGGAACAGACTATAATCAACCTCTGTGCTAGATACAATGAAGATCCTTTCAGGCGTTCTGTTGTAAAAGAGTTACAAACATCCATCGATCCATCCTCACAAACTTTCGCATTTATAATATTAAATATATGTCACCGGAAAATGGCAGACTCCATAAGATTGTAATAAATGTTGATTAGATTATATTTTCTCGATATACCATTTATGAAAAAATCGTTTTAAATATAATAAATCCCATCCCAATTCAATAAATCCATCCTATCGGTGACATAAATATATAGTAAAAATTAAGATGAGACAATTACAAGGATAAATGTTCACGCGTAGATCTATAACGGCTTGAGCCTGCTGCATCTACCGAAAACAAATCTTGTCAGTATACCTTAAACCGATCGCAAATCAGCGCTACATTTCATTCAATACGAATGATTGAAATGTTGAAAAACGCCCAAAATGAAATTAATATAATAAACAAGTTTTAGGAGCACAAAATAGAAAATTTAACTGTAGGCTCTTCATCGGTATTCACAGCAGTCATAGTAGGGTTCATTAAAATGCGGCGAACAATAAACGGTGGCCCGCGGGACCTTTTGTGAGTACGCGAGTTTTAACCGCATTTCAATCTGTGCGTTATTATTTCCTCATTGTTTATGGTTACTGTACTGTGAGCTGCTCTTTTGGCTGGAATACAATTTAGCTGTTGTCTGGCTTGTTACATATAGTTAGGGAGCTACAGTTTTAGCTGGTCGAATCTAGTTTGTAAGCGGGGTTGTGTTTAGTTTAGACTTTTTTGCGGCAGGTCGTCAAAAGAGTAACCTTTTTGTAGAATTGTCTTTTCAATTTGTGCTTTATTATTATGTTCTCACTGATTATTTTATGTTTACTGTACTGTGACCTGCTCTTTTGGCTGGAAGACAAGCAAGCTATTGTTTAGTATTCTCATCATGTAAATAGTTAAGTAGCTACAGTTCCAGCCGTTAAACAAGTTTTTAGCTCAAACATTTTTGCATTAGGTTGCCTTTGACGTGCTTCAAAATGTAACGTGTTTTCCTCGTTGTATTTGGTTGCTATACTGTGAGCTGTTTTTTTGGCTGGAAAACAATTTAGCTAGATTCTGGTTTCATCATCACCATCATATTATCCAAAAGACGTCTACTGCTGGATATAGACCTCCCAAAGCGTCGCTACAACGACCGGTCCTGTGCGTCTCGCATACATTGGCTATCGGTGATCCTCACCAAGTCAGTCCACCTTGTGGGAGGCCTTCCAACTTTGCGTCTTCCAGTACGCCGTCGCCACAGAAGTTTTCGGTCCCGTCGACCATCTGTTCTGCTAGCAATGTGCCTTGCCCACTGCCACTTTAGCTTGGCGATCTTTCGGGCTATGTCGGTAATCTTAGTTCTCATCGCGCATATCATCATTCCTGATTCGATCACGCAAGGAAACTCCAAGCATTGGCCTTTCCATTCCTTCCCCTTTGAGTGACTTTAAGCCTTCTGATGAGGCGCATTGTGAGCGACCACGTTTCAGTTCCATAAGTCATCACTGGCAACACGCACTGGTTATGACCAGTGCCCTACCTAACTGGATCGTTTGTCCCAGATAGACGTAGTCGTCTACAACTTCGAGAGTAGACTCTCCGATCTTGATAGTAGTAGGTTCTAAATGGGTGTTTACCATGATTTTGGTTTTGTCCACGTTAATTTTGAGACCCACTCTTTCGGAAGCTCTACTAAAGTCGTCAAGCATTGTACTGAGGTCATTGTGATTCTGGTTTGTATTTGAGTAATTAGGTAGCTTCAATTTTAGCATGATGAAAAAGTTTGTAGACGAGGTCGTTTGTTGGTAACAAAACGTTGTCTTAATCCCTTTACAAAAAAAAAACAGAATTTAATAAAGTATTTCAAATGATAAGCCAAGCCAAAACTATACCTAGTTTATTTTCGTCACATGACATTTCAAAGCCGAAATCTTCTTGGAAACTGTTTGCCTACTAATTTAAGGTTTACTATATGACCTTGTTCTTACAGCATACGGGTTAATTTATGTGGGTTTACTTCGGCCACGTGGTTGCGACAACCGCCCAGGCTCTGTTCGCCATATCTACGGCCGCCCGCCCTCGACGTTTGCCCGCCCAACGGATTTCCATATGCACCTCGCCGTAAACGCTCATAAATTAACTACACTATTATAGAATAATGTTACTCGGTCATATATAATGTTGCTTTGATTAACGTTTCAATTAGTTTAAATAACGGGGAAAAAAATTAAAAGATTTTGTTGGAACATTTCATAAAATTGTTTCAGGTAAAGTTAATAACGCGTTATAATATTCCACTGCTCAAACGCTATTTTATGGTAGGCGCAAAATTTTGGTACTTAAGAAGACATATAAGAGAAAAAGCAATGTACGTAATTGAAAATTTATCTGGCGCCTAAACCTGACATAAATAACCTTTAATCATGCTTTTATTTCACGTGTTTCAATCTGCCTCTGTTTTTGAAACAATTTTATATTTGTTTATTTATGAAATATACTGTTTTGAAGGAAAAAAACAGTTTTAAAAGCTAGAATGTAAATATAGAAAACTAGTCGATTTCCCAGCGCTCGCGCTAGCTGGCAACATATGGGTTAAGATATTCGAGTGAGCTCAGACACGGCCCATTCAAAAGGCGCTCTAAACGGAAGGATACGAGCCGTAAAATAGGATTTCATGCATGCGTAGCTTTGTGTGAACAAATATGTACGGTTGACAACGCACGACCTTTGCCGATAACCCCTGCGAATAAAAAAATGATTTCATATTCCGTTTTTGAAAAGTTGAACTTTTTAACCTAACCTTTATGGATTACGAACGCAATTGAGAATGGTTATATTAATGTTTTTTTTCTACCTCCAATTTTTTTGCACCTCATACGCATTCAATTCTACTACTACATACATACATGCAATTATATCATGTGTAGGTTGATTCAAAATGAATGACGTCTGTGAAATTCACTATTCGTTGAGCAATACTATTATAGCAATGCAATTCTGTATACATGTTGAAGTGAAAACTCAGGCGACGTGAACAACAAGTGAGCTGTCAAACCATACAAACAAGATGGTATGACAGCTCACAGGTCGTTCACACCACCTAAGTGTACACGGTGAGTTGTCGACAGAATTGACTGGCTGGACCCCTCAGCCCCGAATCAGTCATTAGAATTTGCTACTGCGCAACGACCCGCCAATGCGCCTGTCAAACAATACATTTTACACTGTCGCTATGACACGCGGGGTTGCGATAGTCGTTGAGAGGATCCGGCAGTTGGGTCTCGAGGTGGCCCTGCACAAGTCCGACCCATGTGCTTTTATGGATCTCGGAACAGGCCACCATCGGGAGCCCAAATTACGGTTGGAAGGGTTCACATCGGCGTCGGGTCGACGATGACGGTCCTCGACAGCCCGTGGAACTTCGTCAAACACTTCCAAAGTTTGGCTCCTAGGCTAGGGCGGGCCGGGGCTGCCTTCAAGCGACTTTTGCCCAATCTAGGGGGTAAACGCTTCCTGCCGGAGGCTTTACGCGGGGATCGTGCGGTCCATGACCCTTTATGGGGCGCGTGGAGGCGAAACGCCGGGGCGAGACTCTTCTGCCGCGGCAAATCGCAGCACGGCAGACAAAGCTACGGCAGGATCTCATGGCGGTATGGAGACAGCGACAAGCGCAACCCAGCGTTGGGTACGCCAAAATCCGAGCGATAAGGAGTGAAATAAGGACACTCTTTGAGGAGTGGCTAGAGCGGCGCCACGGCGTCTTCACCTTCCGCTTGACGCAGGTCCTCACCGGACACGGTTGTTTCGGGAAATACCTGTTTCGAATTCGGCGTGAGGATACGCCCGGGTGTCAACACTGCGAAGGTCGCCCGGAGGCCACGGTGGAGCATACGGTGAAGATCTGCCCTGCGTGGGTGGAGCAACGCCGTGTCTTCATCGAGGCGATCGGCGGCGGCGACCTCTCACGTCCGGCCCTGGTTCAATCCATGGTCCGGAGCGAGGAGGTATGGGAAACGGTCACCTCCTTCTGCGAAGCAGTAATCTAGCGAAGGAGGAGGCCAAACGCGTGAGGGAGAAGGAAACCTCACGCCCCGGCCGCCGCAACAGAAGAAGACGTCCCGGGCCTCAGGGGACGCAGGGCGATTCCCGGCCACCATTGGGTGGCTCGCCATCTGATCAGAACCAGGCCCGGGTCAACGGCGCGTTGTGTTCCACGCGCGGCTCAAAGAGTTGTCAGCAATGCAGATGGGGCCCGCTAGGGCCAGTGCCTGCCGGGGTTACGGAATTTGTTCGAAAGAGTCACCGCGGCCCTGGGACGCAAAGGGCATTAGGAGGAACATGGACGGGTTTTAGTCACTGGGAGTCTGACCCTCCCTCCTGCTTTACCCAGAGCGGGAAGAGTCATTTATCATTTTAGAAGAAGAAAATGATTTACGTTTCGTAATGGCGTGAACTCAGCTGCAACAACTTACACGGCATAATGTAAATTAGAATTTTCGATATTCAAAGAGAATGGTCATCCAACTATGGAAACATTTGCCGTTGGAAAGCTCTTTTCTAGAAGATCAATTGCTACTTATTCGACTTTTGTCAATTATGAATACTTTCAGTCATCGTTGGAAAGAGCTATTAAAAAAGACCTTTGCTATAAACATAACTATTTTTAATTTTAGGTCCGTTTAGAGATAATGACCTAAAATGAAAAAAAACTTTTTACAAAAAAATACAACCGACTCCCAAAAAAAAAACACTACAAAGTAATTTCGGAAGTCGGTGTTTTTGTTACTTTCTTCGTATTTTGACACCGACTTCCGAAATTAAAGTTATTTTTTACTTTGTAGTGTTTTTTTTTTGGAAGTCGGTTGTATTTTTTTGTAAAAAGTTTTTTATTTTTCACTTTTTAGTGGTGCCCCACACCTAACAACACCACTACAAAATCGCAGAAAAGCAAAATACGCAATTTCGATTATCAAAGAATCATCTAAATAGTCAAATTCCAGGTATTTCGATTTAAAATCCAAAGTTCGTAACAGATTTTGATATGATTTAAATGGGACCAATCTGCAAGTATATCCTTTCAGATAAAACAAGAATTTTTCAAATCGGTTCATAATTGTCGGAGTTATGAGGTAACAAACATAAAAAAAAAAACATACAACCGAATTGATAACCTCCTCCTTTTTGGGAAGTCGGTTAAAAATAGACTAGTTTCGTTAGTTGGTGAAGGTATTTTTCCATAATATCACCTATAGAAAGAGCTTCCCAAAAAGAACCATTGGTAGTGAATTGACTTTTATTTCTAATTGTCAGTATGTTCAGATTTAACGACTAAGTTAAGTGACTAGTTTTGAATACCAAAGTTAAGAATTTTTAGCGCCCTTAAATCTATAACCCCCTAACAAAATCTACTAATACTAATACTTATTGAATAGAGAGAAAGTGTATTAAGACTATGAAATCGATTTTACTGTAGTTATTTTTTTTTAAAGGAAGAAATCCCCATTGAATCAATTACTTTTATGAAAACGTAATTAATTCAGGCTATGTAGAGTGAGTCTACATGAAAACGTTTTTAAAAAGGCATACATACAAATTAAAGTATTAGAGATGAACCGCCTTTGACGTCATCATAAATAATATAGCTCGTAATTCAATAGTTGCATTGTCATTATCTAATCTAACTTAACATTCTAAATGCGAAATTTTGGATGTTTTCTACTCAATCATGCCAGAACGGCTGAACGAATCTTGATAAAATTTAGAACAGAGATAGATTATAGTCTGGAATAGCACATAGGCTACTTTTCATCTTGGGAATATGTCCCGGATCACGCGGGCGAAGCCGCTGACAGAAGGTAGTCAGATAAATTTTGTGAAATTATATTGAATGGCATTGCCGGTGAAAGTACTGACAATGTCGTGTGCAGACATCAGTGAGCAGGGAGGGAATTCAAAAAATATTGTAATATACTAATAATATTTGTGTCACAAAAAAAAACTGAAAGTATTGACAACCCACCTTGGTTATTTTAATACTAGACCCTTTCGTTATACTCTGTACGTAAGTCTTGTGCTTATTTAAGTAGTAATGAGAGCTATACAGATAAAGTTTGATTTATCAGTCTGATCTGTAACACTGAAACTTTCCAACTTCGTTAATTTTCATGAGTCTCTTACAAAATGATAACATTGTGGTGTTACTTTAACTGGCTACTCAAATATTATGTCTGCGAGTCGAATGAAATAAAAATTTGAAACTGAACAACTGAGAAATTAAAAAAAAAAACAAAAGTCATTTAATCAAATTAGGCTGAGAGCCAGCACTTTTTGAACGTCAAGTTTACAAAAGATTGTCCTCCAAAACGCCCAACCGGTACCACTTCCTAGTGTTTTAGAAACTGAGTAACTGAAATAAGTCTTATTGATTTTAAAATTTATTTACTTACCTAGAAAGATTTAAATAAAAAGTCTCATTGATAATCACAAATGATGATCACAGTAACCATAACTATAGCTCTTAAGCACCCGAATTTGAGCGATTAATTCTGTAACAATAAAATTACCAAATTGATGAAAAAAATTATTTGTATTAACCAGAGATTTGATGGTTGTAAATGTTTTGGTTATCGTTACAGAGTTAAATGCTGCCACGCACTCTGGTGTGCAATGGTGTTTGAGTTTCAGATTTAAAGTATCATAATAAAATGACCACAACATGCATTCAAACATTCAAACAAGTAGCAACAAACACAATTTGAAATCTAAACCAACCACATCCAGCGAAGCAAAACGTAAAAGTTTAAGCTAACAAAAACAGTGAATTACACACGGATAAATAACACTTTAATGTTAGCTTCAGTGACCCTCACAGATTCATGCAGAGAGCACTATTCTCAGAGCAATCAGCCACTCATACGTGTGTCTGCTCGTCCCAAGTGCCCCATTGCACACTCGTTTTGAATATTGCATTTAGCGCTCCTATCTCTACGACTTTCAGAATCGCTCCCTGCTTATACTTTCAGCTGACCTTTTTGTGACACCAGTTTTATGCTTTTTGAATGCGTGGGCTGTCGTGGTAATTGAAATGGGTCTATCATTTTTATTAAATGGAAACTACCTAAACTTAATTTGTATACGCGTTTTAATTCAGATCAAGTTTTTGACTTGTTGGCCTTGTAGCGGCACCACCGCCACAAGACGAAGCGGCCCGAGTCCTCGGTCTGGATCTTCGGCTGTTTCCGCCGCGCCTCGCGCGCCGTCGGTTTCGTCGCCTGCACACGCCGCAGTCCTTTGTCCGCCGCTGCGCAAGACACTCGCGCGCTCGCTTGCCCTCGCACTAGCTTACCGCGCCCCGCTCGTAAATTTAATGTTTCTTCCTTTCTCGCTAAATACGCTTTGCTTGTTATTTCCTTATCTTGTTCTATGATCTTCTATCTTCCTAACTGTTGTCTAGAGTGTAATCGTGCTTCCTACTCTTGTGTAACCGTCATAAACTTTGACTTAAAAAATATAACCGTTCCGTGACTTTTGAATTTTATTTGGTGGACCTACCTCTACATATTGGTGACCCCGACATGGACACGCCTAAACAAGATTGTTTGACTGCGGAAACGTCGCGTGTAGGCGTTCGTCCACCACCATTTTGGCCCGATGACCCTGAAATGTGGTTCGGGCAGATGGAATGTCAGTTCGCGATGGCGAACATTACCGTCGACTTAACGAAGTATCATCATGTCGTGTCAGTGCTGGACCACCGTTACGCCACCGAGGTGAAAGATTTAATCATAAACCCACCGGCGACGAATAAATATGAAAAATTAAAGACGGAGCTTATCAAGCGGTTGTCGGCGTCGCGGGAACGGAAAGTTAAGCAATTACTGATACATGAGGAGCTTGGCGACCGTAAGCCATCGCAGTTTTTACGTCATTTACGGCATCTAGCTGGGCCGTCAGTACCGGATGATTTTTTGAGAACATTGTGGTCGAATAGGTTACCGACCAACCTGCAGACGGTTATAGCGTCGCAACCTGACCTTCCGATGGACAAGTTAGCTGAACTGGCGGACACAGTTAATGAAATTGCGCCGGCGGGGCCCTTGCAAGTAGCGAGCGTAACGGAGGCAGGTACATCAGCCCTCATAAAAGAGATGGCGTGTCGGATAGAAGAATTAACTAAGCAAGTGAGTGCACTGTCTACTAAAGTGGATAACCGAAGGCAGGTACGTGGTCGTTCTCGTTCAAAAAGTAATAATTGGCGAAACAGGTCCAAATCCCGGACACGACAGCCACCGGAAAACTACCCACATTGTTTTTATCATTTCACATACGGCGCCCGTGCAAGAAAATGCACACAGCCTTGTACATGGAGGTCGGAAAACTCGAAAGGCAGCCCGAATTAGCGGCCTACGACTGCCCATTAGCATCAGGCCGACTTTTTGTAACTGACCGTTATTCTAGAAAATTATTTCTTGTCGACACCGGCTCAGATTTGTGCGTCTACTCCCGGTCAGCAATCAAAACGCCCTGCAATATAACGAAGTTTAGTTTAACGGCTGCTAATGGAAGTATTATTAATACATATGGACCAGTGCAGCTTAATCTCAACCTAGGTCTTCGCCGTTCATTTGCTTGGAAGTTTACCATAGCCGACGTGTCAAAGCCAATTATAGGCGTAGATTTTTTATGTTATTATAATCTGCTTATAGATTGCCGCAATCACAGGCTCATAGATGGCACCACTTCACTCTTCGTGGCAGCATCCTCGCAGCGGGTACCTGATGATGTGGCATCAGTCAAAACCGTTACTGGAGAGACTGAGTTTCACCAGTTGCTGCGTGAGTTCCCAGAGGTTACGCGCCCTGCAGGTACTGTAAATCAAAGCAAACCAAAACATAATACCGTGCACTTTATTAAGACCACTCCAGGACCGCCCGTTGCAAACAGACCTAGGCGCTTGGATCCAGAAAGATTAAAGATCGCAAAGAAAGAGTTCGACGATATGTTAGCCAGTGGAACTGCAAGGCGCTCCGAAAGCCCGTGGTCTTCAGCTCTGCACCTGGTGAGGAAGAAAGATGATGGGTGGCGCCCGTGTGGCGACTACCGTGCACTAAATGCACGTACTGTGCCCGACCGCTACCCCATACGCCACATCCAGGACTTCTCACAGCGGCTTTCTGGCTCCACTATATACACAAAAATTGATTTAATTAAAGCATATAATCAAATACCGGTAAATGAAGCGGATATACCAAAAACGGCCATAACGACACCATTCGGATTATTTGAGTTTCCATTTATGACGTTTGGCCTTAGGAATGCAGCTCAAACCTTTCAACGCTTTATAGATGAAGTACTTACCGGCTTTGACGACTTCTGCTTCGGATTTCTCGATGATATCTTGATCTATTCAACTTCCCCAGATCAGCACAGTCTTCATCTGCGCCAGCTGCTGTCACGCCTGCAAGAATACGGCGTTCTCATCAACGCAGCAAAGTGTGTGTGGGGCCAGCCCGAGGTGACTTTCCTTGGATACCAGGTATCTGCTAATGGTACTAAACCTCTCAGCATGAAAATCCAGGCGATACAGGACTTTCCGGTTCCGCGCACGGTGAAGGAGTTACGGAGATTCCTAGGCATGCTAAACTTTTATAGAAGGTTCGTACCCAATGCTGCAAAAAGTCAAGCACCACTAAACTCAATGCTGGGTGGAGAAAAGGTCAAGGGCTCAGACCCGGTACAGATGTCGCAGCTCCAGCTGGACGCATTTGAAGAATGCAAAAGAACGCTGTCAAAAGCTACGCTGCTTGCACACCCAAGGGAACAGGCAGAGCTCTCTATTTTTACAGACGCGTCTGATGTTTCCATAGGAGCAGCTCTGCAACAACGTGTCGGTACACAGTGGGAACCACTCGCGTTCTTCTCAAAGAAATTGAACGAAGCTCAATGCAAATACAGCCCCTACGACCGCGAGCTGCTAGCCATCTACGAGGCAGTCAAATATTTCCGGCATATGGTGGAAGCTCGGGAATTTGTCATCTTCACCGATCACCGCCCACTTACATACGCCTTCAAGAATTCAAAAGAGAATTGCTCGCCACGACAATTCAGGTATTTTGATTACATCGCTCAGTTTACTACAGACATACGCTACATACCAGGTGCTGATAATGTCGTAGCTGATGCGCTGTCACGTATTGAAGAAGTCACAATGTCGATTGACTACACCGCCTTAGCCCAATCTCAAGAGTCAGACCCCGAACTTCAGACGCTATTAAAAATGGTTCATCCCTGGAACTAAAAAAGATAACCCTGGCTGGCTCGGATAGCAACCTCTACTGTGACGTTTCTACGGAACCACCAAGACCCTACGTCACACCTGAGCTGCGCAAACAAGTGTTCGATGCTCTTCACGGTCTGAGCCACCCTGGACGTACAGCTACCGTGCGACTGGTCACGCAAAGATTTGTGTGGCCAGGGATTCGTAAGGACTGTAGAGAGTGGTGCAGACGCTGTATTCAATGCCAGCGCTGTAAAGTTACCCGTCACACATCCGCTCCTCTATCCCATTTCCCTTCAACCACGTCGAGGTTCTTCCACATCCATCTCGACATAGTAGGGCCTCTAATACCGTCTTCTGATTACAGATATTGCCTCACCATCGTTGACCGGTTCACACGATGGCCTGAGGCCATACCACTCAGAGACATCACCGCCGAAACCTGCGCGGCCGCCTTGGTATCCGGCTGGATATCAAGGTTCGGTTGCCCCTCGCAGATCACCACAGATCGCGGTCGACAGTTCGAGTCCGGCTTGTTTAAGGCCCTGGCATCCCTACTCGGCGCACGTCACTACCGTACTACAGCCTATCATCCCGCATCAAATGGGATGGTTGAGAGGTTGCATCGACAACTGAAAGCAGCCATCATGTGTCACAACAACGCTCAATGGACAGAGGTCTTGCCCATCGTTCTGCTCGGCATACGCAGTTCCTGGAAAGATGACGTCCAAGCATCCTCAGCTGAGATGGTTTACGGCGAGCCTCTACGCTTGCCGGGCCAGTTCCTGTCGCCATCAAGCAACCACACCGTCGAAGACATCACCAGCTTCGCTACACGCCTTTCAAGACACATGGCTGGCTTGTCCCCGAGGCCAACTAAGTGGCACAGAAACAGCACTTTCTACATACCCAAGAATATGCAACACTGTACCCATGTTTTCGTGAGGCAAGACTACGTGCGAAAGTCATTAGAGCCACCGTATGCAGGTCCCTTCAAGGTACTCAAGAGAACACCAAAGTACTTTGAAGTTGAGGTGCGAGGCAAAAGCACCAACATATCCCTAGACCGTATGAAGCCAGCTTACATCACACAAGACAGTCTCAAGGATAACTCGACCGCAAATCCAATCTGTGCACCTCCAAGTAACTCGCCACCACCATCACCCGACGAGCCAGAGACTTGCACTCGCAGCGGAAGAAGAGTTCGCTTTCCAGACTTCTACCGACCGTAGTCACGGTCTCGCCGGGGGGCTACTGTAGCGGCACCACCGCCACAAGACGAAGCGGCCCGAGTCCTCGGTCTGGATCTTCGGCTGTTTCCGCCGCGCCTCGCGCGCCGTCGGTTTCGTCGCCTGCACACGCCGCAGTCCTTTGTCCGCCGCTGCGCAAGACACTCGCGCGCTCGCTTGCCCTCGCACTAGCTTACCGCGCCCCGCTCGTAAATTTAATGTTTCTTCCTTTCTCGCTAAATACGCTTTGCTTGTTATTTCCTTATCTTGTTCTATGATCTTCTATCTTCCTAACTGTTGTCTAGAGTGTAATCGTGCTTCCTACTCTTGTGTAACCGTCATAAACTTTGACTTAAAAAATATAACCGTTCCGTGACTTTTGAATTTTATTTGGTGGACCTACCTCTACAGCCTGCTTTTTAGTTGCGAGGTTGTCCGGCTAGGCCCCTTTTTAACCGACTTCCCAAAAAGGAGGAGGTTCTTCATTCGGTTGTATTTTTTATTATTATGTTTGTTACCTCATAACTCCGACAATTATGAACTGATTTGAAAAAATCCTGTTTTATCTGAAAAGGTATACTTGCAGATTGGTCCCATTTAAATTTTATTAAAATCGGTTACGAACTTTGGATTTTAAATCGAAATAGCTGGAATCCGTCTACTTGGATGATGGTTTTATGTCATCCAAGTAATCTAAATTGCGTATTTTGCTGTTCTGCGATTTTGCAGTAGTATTTTTAGATGTAGGGTACCACTAAAAAGTGAAAAATAAAAAACTTTTTACAAAAAAAATGCAATCGACTTCCAAAAAAAAAAAACACTACAAAGTAAAAAATAGCTTTAATTTCGGAAGTCGGTGTCAAAATACGAATAAACTAACAAAAACACCGACTTCCGAAATTAATGTTATTTTTTACTTTGTTTTTTGAAGCCGGTTGTATTTTTTTGTAAAATGTTTTTTAGGGACGTAGCACTAGAACGGTGGAATTAGCTATGGGTACATAATATATTAATCACGCTGAGAAAGTGGTAAAATAAAGTGAAGAAAAACAAATTGTTCCCCCTGCCAGCTAAACGGTTGTATTTGGAGGCGTGAGAAAAGTATTAGAATAATGAATTTAAATGGAAAAGTGTTACCGCTAAGTAGGATACAACTTAATGAATAATTTTCGACCAACCTGTAAAAGGTTACTATTGTAACGTGCATCCACGGAACCCTAAATTGCGCGTGGCCCGTTACTCATTTGGCCGATGTTTTATTTATTTTATGCAGTATGTTCTCACCGCAATATTTATAAAAATCCTTTATTTTGGGCCATGACGACAGGCTAACGAACCAATCGATAAACATTATTTTGTCATCGTAACCACAACCAATACTTCCCCTCTTTATAATATTACCGGTAATATGATGCTGGTGAAATGCATTAACATGGGCGAACTTTATGAACAGGTTATATAAATAGCTGAACTACATAACAACAAAGACAGGTCAGTGCCTACTGATCAGTATTCATTATACCAGGAATACGGAATACCAATTTATATAAACGGAACGGAACAACAGACAATAGGATCAAAAGATATTGTCAGGAGCATTGACATTTCATCTCGCTATAGACATTGTTTGCATTTCGATTCAACAGTAGTAATCTAAGTTACTGGTTGGATTGTGGAGAAACTTGGGCGGATCTATAGAGCTAAGCGTATCCATTTAACTAATGCACTGTCCGACTATTGGTCTTGGTGCAAACGAGGCACTTTGTTCCGTGAGTAACATATTAGCTACGTTACTTACTCGCGTACTTAGTCTTTCCAGTGTTTACAATGTCTGGTGCTTCGTAACTTGGGGCGAGGTCTAAGACGAACATTGTGAATACGTAAATAATGTGTGACTTTGTTCTAAAGAGCCTACAACCTATTGTTAAAATTGAAATGGAATAACAGATGATCGGTTTTTATCTTCACTTCTAGCAGATCAACAAAAAGTCTTGTAATTCTGCACCCCCTTATCTTCGAAACTACTGAGGCTAAAATTTTTAAATAAATGTTAAAAATACTTATACACATAAAGATTACAGGAAAACCTATAAGAAGTCTGGTGTTCGACATCATATTTTAAAAAATATGGAATAGGTTCGGAACCTTTTGCACGCGAGTCCAACTCACACAGGGCCAGTTTTTGTAATGTATTTCTTATAATATAAAAATTTACCTGCACAAAATCATTCAACACATATACTCGAATTGTGTATGTGAGTATGTGTATGCATTACTGCAGGGCAAGTGTCCCAAAAAAAACGACATACTGGAAAATCGTATAATATATCTGCTAAAAAAAAAACTGTTCCAAAAAAAATACAACCGACTTCCAAAAAAAAAAACACTACAAAGTAAAAAATAACTTTTATATTTTGACACCGACTTCCGAAATTGTCGTATGTATTTTTAGGCTGTTGTATTTTTTTTGTAAAAAGTTTTTTTATTTTTCACTTTGTAGTGGTACCCCACACCTAACAACACCACTGCAAGTATTGTCCAAATTCGTAAAAATACTATAGAATTAATAAAAATCTATCAATCTGTCTAGCCATTCCGAGGTCGTCTTCCAGTGTAACGGGATGCAGCTGAATAACTGTATTTTACATGGAGCGACTGCTTATCTGACCTCCAAAGGTGTTCAAATATCTGCCTATACCAACGGGTGAGCGTGCTTTCCGAGGCAATTTCCAAAAGTAGGTATAGAATTACTAACACAGCATCACAACTGTTAACATTGATTTACATTGCACATCGTACGACCATAATATCAAACGCTTGGGTGCGGACTTTTTCCATACCCACAATGTCAACGAAAACAATGATTAAATTTCATGGTAAAGCAATTTAGGCTGGGTAGTTTGAATGCGGCACTGGCAACGTTATTAGTTCCAATTAACGTGGTAACCTCAGCACATATATGGCCAATTAAATGGAGTGATACCTTACTTCCATTAGTACCCCGTGTGTGTTGTTTACATCAATTAACAAGCATGTTAATTTTAATGCTCCCATCTGTTGCCCGTTTTGTGTGGCGTGCTTTCACTGACTCGACTTACGATAGCACAATTAATTGTGTCGCACAATTCGTTCCTTTGTTTGTCATTTACAATTCATTTGCGTAAATCATAATTAATTTTTGTTACTTGTTTAAGTGAGCAGGTGGGATGCTCGTTAATGACGCGGTTTGCTCGTATGTACACTCGCCTCGGCTATTTTGGTTGGATGTGCATTTAATTTACGATATTGGAAGGTGATGATACGGATAATTATTGTCACTTTTCGTTCATCCAAGTATTCACTTCGACAGCAATACCTAATTTGTATTTTTTATTGTTTTTATGTAGAAGTTTGGTATTTAGTTAGATTTCTTCCAAAACTTTTAAGATTATTTAATTTTTGTCAGGAGATTTAAAAGTATAACCAATACGCATGTGCGACTTTTAGACCGCATATAGCGTAAAGAAAATGTATTATAAAAACATCTATCCACAAAATGTCCACCAAACAATACTTCAAAAAGCATAAATAAAAACGGTCTCCAATATATCTAAAGGTTATATAAATGTGCGGTATGGACGTTAAGCTGGAATGCAATGCCACAGGTCGTCGTTTTTACGTTCCCCTTTAATGTTATTTCCTCGTTTATGACACTATAAAGACGATACCGGCCACTACGCGTAATGAAATCTTGTGTTCAATACCTTCCAGACACAGCTGACAACGGAATCTCACGGTAAACATTAGATTAATAAATTCTATTGCTTTAAAGTTTATAAGATGGACCTTAAATTAAAAACTAAAGTGCATTGTGCATATAGTTTTTAGTTCTAGAATATTGGTACTGGTCGTATATTGAAATCTGAAACTAAATTATTTATTAACTCTCCGCCTCCCCGGTATTGGTACAGTTTTCCGCACTTAGTCCTTTTATTTGACAACTGTGCGTGAGCCATGGCGGCCGTCATTCTAACCAGTCAACCTCCCCCGGAAGCAGATTGAACCACCCAGCCTTATGCATGTCTGTTAGAGAATTTTTGTGATATGGCTTGTATCCATATCTCAGTGACGCCTGTGCACCCGAAGAGCACGTGCTCTGCACAAAGGACTGTCCGTTATTCATATCGTTTGGAAGTGTTTGTTCAGTGAGTGGTGCCCGGTGATGGTCCCCGTTACTATTCGCAGTTTGCCTCGGCCAGTCACAGAAACTGCCTTGTCAGCATAGCCTCCTTGCACTGCCTGCAGCCTGATGATGACGTCCACCAGCTTTTATTGGTTAGGGTCTAAAAATCTGTGGGGCCCGCTTGGGCCAGTGCCTGCTGGGGTTGCGGAATATGTTCCAAAGAGTCACCGCGGCCCTGGAACACAAAGGGCATTAGGAGGAACACGGATGGGTTTTAGTCAGTAAGAGTCTGACACTCCCTCCTGCTTTACCCAGAGCGGGAGGAGTCATTTGATGATTTCCCATCCTTAAAAAAAAAGGGTCTGAAAATCAACGTATCAGATCCGCGCTTGGCCGGCTCAGCTCATCAGCCGCATCATTGTGTAGAGATGTACTTTCTAGAAAATTATATTTTATCAATCTTGTTATCCACTGCAGCGTCAAAGTACTGCGTTTAATACCCACGACGCGTTCTTCAGTGTGACATTCTTCGCTTGTACATACTTCGAGGTAGTATAAATTTTCCCTAGGGATTGGAGAACTGAGGCTTCGACTCATGGACTACCTCATACATTTAAATACTTATACCTAATATCGATTTCCAATACAAGTCAGGAACACATCGTCAAGTATTTGGCCATGTTCGATGCACTGCGTATAGACTCGTAGGTACATTATCACACACGTCATCTTTGCACTGCGCCCGCATACCGGCTAATCTAACATTCAGGATACGATAGTTCGACCTGAGTTACAACAAATGTTAGTGCAGAAGACCCTATGTAATGAAACTGAAGAGGTCACGTAACATAATTGGTGTCCCATATATCTGAGTACTCTACCTAATAACTAATGCCTGAAATCTTCAAGTTTCCATCATCATCATCCACAGCACGACTTTGCCCACTGCTGAGGATAGACCTCCCTTTTTTGTGACAATGCCCCCACGTTCTTATGCCAGCCTTGTCGAGGTTCGATGGCAACATTTATTATCATGGTGCCTAACCCGAATGTTAGTTAGACTTCCAACAGCACATGCGTCACCTCCTTAGTTGTTCTTCATGCTCAACCACCTGTACCGTCCAATATTTAAAGGATGCCAATGATAGAGCCATACACATTGTTCTTTACTGATCAGAAAAATAATAATTTGAGTTAACCGACACGAAAAGAAGAAGGAGACCGACTTCCGAAGTGAATCCTGCACTTTGTTCTATTATTTTTTGGAAGTCGTATTTTTTTAAGTTTTTTCATTCAGCGGGCCCGTATTCCTCGGTCCGTGTCCCAGTGCTCGTTTCCAGTAATCCTTCTGCACATTTCCACTGCTGCAAGTAGCGCCTCTCGCCTATTATTTACCCATTAGTTACTTAGGGGTATTACCTAACACTCGAACCGCTGTATTACGTATTGATATTCAATTAATGGTAAAGCTTGAATATCAAACGTTGGTGAGCTTACCTTCCGCGAGGGTTATTTCAATATGATATTAGGTCATTCCACTTTAGGAGTATCGATGTACAGAAGCAAAGTGTTGCCATAGTTTAATAAAATGCAAATAACACGTTTTTTTTTCAAATCTAGTGCGAATCGGTTAGAAAAATAAATTAACTATTTAAGTTTCCTTCGAGGTTAAATAACTTCGTCTCGGCTTTTTAAGATCTCAGAATCAAATAAATCCAGTAATAAACATAATCCACGAATCTTTCATTCGAATTTTCAAAAAACATTATTAGGGTTCCGTACTCAAAATGTATCCAACGGATCCCTATTACTAAGCCTCCGCAACCCGTCCGTCAGTTCGTCCGGCAATCCATCCGTCCAGCCGTCTGTCTGTAAGAAGAAGAACCGTAATTCAACTGTCTACCTGACAGTTGAATTTTCACAGAGTGTGTATTTCTGTTGCCGTTATAACAATAAATAATAAAAACACGATGTTACGGAACCTTTCATCGCACTTGGCCGGTTTTTAAATATAATGTAGTCTAACCCTCAAAATAAATTGATCTAACTTGCAAAAAGTTTAAAACTTGAAGTACTAAGAATATCTGGTTTAATAACTTGACAATTTGGTACTTAGTAAAACTGTGCATAACTTTATTTGATGTAAATTAATACAATCATAATGGTTGTCAAAGTATCGCACGAGGCCCTGGAGGCTGTGTAATGTAACGAGGTTACGAATTTGTTATCCTCCGGGGACTTAACCCACTGGCAACTCACCCCGGTTCACCCCGGTTCATCCATAGAGGTTCTTAATAATATTTCTTCGTGCTATCCCCCACTTGAGGATAAGAAGCTGCTGTTAGATTTGTTAAGTTATTTCGCGCTTGTCTACACGTTGGTACAACGTATTTTTCCTTTTTCTGTATCGTAATTAAACGGGGAAATTGTGTTGTTATGTTCATGCTTGCTGTTCTCGAGAGAATTGGCAGAGGTGTAGCTGGCGTTAAGTTTTTTTAATTTTTTTTTTTTAATTTTTATTTTAATTTTTTATTTTAATTTTAATTTCATTTTAATTTTTTTCAGGCAACGAATACCTAATATTGACAAAAAAGGTTCTATATTCTACTTTGTCTAGAATAAACTAATTGGGACTTAAAACTGTACCTAATAGTTACAATAACCATTTCCTCGTAGATAGCCCGCAATACGGTTTTGGCATACTTAATGAGAATTAAGGCTTAAGGGTTTTAACATTGTTGCTTTTTGTGGAGTACCTAGACGGTCTGGAAACAAATAGAAGGGTAGGAAAATATTCAAGCAAAGGTTCAGAGCCGTCCTCACGGTATTCTGTTCCGTCCTTTTTATGACATGTCCGTTTGTATGGTTCCTGTGAGAACCGCTACGGCAGTCAGTGTAACATATTGCGAGTCAGAATGGTTACAATAAGATTAACTATCACAGCATTTTGAACGAACGCAATTCAAATAAATAAATAGACATAAACTTCGATGTAAGTGCAAGCGAGCAAGTCTCGAATACGTCCTCAACATATAGAGCAGCACTTTTAGAATCGGAAAGTCATTTGAAAGAATTCACGCTGAATTGGTATAAAGTCGGGGTTGACATCGCTGAACACGTATCTCCGCTAATCCTTTATCCGTTCCTCGGAGGAGTGTTGCTTTATGCAGTTTATTTTAGTGCCAATGGTGCGGAAGTATTTTTGACTGACTGCGGAATAGGAAGAGAGATGAGTTTGACTGTGTATCTATTTATCTAATTACTAGCTTCTGCCAGCGACTTCGCCCGCGAGATCCCTAGGGAACATACTCCCGGGATAAAAAGCCTATGTCCTTACTCAGGCTCTAGATTATCTCGGTACCAAATTTCATTTAAATCGGATCAGTAGTTAAGGTGTGATTGCGTAACACAGAGACAGACAGAGTTACTTTCACATTTATAATCTATACTATAATAATATAATAATAATATTATAAAGAGGTAAAATTTGTTTGTAAGTTTGTATGTTTGTAAGTTTGTATGTAGGGGGTAATCTCAGGAACTGCTGGTCCGATTTGAAAAATTCTTTCAGTGTTAGATAGCCCATTTATCGAGGAATGCTATAGGCTATATATCATCACGCTAAGACAAATAGGAGCGGAGCAATAATGGAAAATGTGGCGCAGACGAAGTTGCGCGGGTCAGCTAGTATTATAATAAAGTAGGTATGGACGATCGAAGCTAGAGTCCAGAATTGTACTCTTTTGTCATTTAACAGTGATTTTGATGTATGCCAGCTATGTAGATGCAATAGAAACCGTTATTTTTGGAACAAAATTACATTTATTAATTTCGTTTCATTAACAAGAATTAAATTTATTTCATACACAATAGTAATAGATCTAAAGCTCAAGACAAAATATACATTAATATTAGTCAGTCCAAAATGTTGCAGATTGACTACGTGAAATTTCGAAAGCGCATCTTGTCAATCCCATTTTGAACTTGCTAACAGTCGTTGTTGCTAAACAACGACTGTTAGCAGAGTCAGCAAAACTGTCAGCAAAAAAGTAATTTCATACTAGCGTATGAAATTACTTTTTCGGGACCTGCAAATATATTCTGCAAAACCAAAATTCCTAATCCATATTCAAAACCATCATCGAAAATATCTCGCAGCAACACTAAGCTGGCAGCATCTACATTCAGAGCAAAAACTTAGAATATAGCAACCCTTAAGGGGTTACCAGTACCAGGCAAGTTTGCAGCGCCAGCGTTTCGCAGCGTCGCGAACTATTGTACGATTTCTAACTCAACTTCCCCGCTGTATGTGTACGTTTTTCACTTTTTATAAACGAATGATAAAAACGTTCCCCGAATACGAATACACGATCAAGTTAAGAACGAGTGTAGGTGAAGATCAAAATAAACGTCTTTTTTGTTATGATTCCGTGTATTTCAGGTTCTATTGAATTTAGGCAAACATGTTATAAGTAATAAGTACAAGTCTCCTGTGCGATGGCGAAAACGGCCTTTCTTCTTTTATTTCTTCCCAGCATATTTTAACAATGACTGGTGAATGGCAAACACGATCTACCATAAATTGATTTCAGGAAAATTCCCAAAGGTCAAACGACACGGTGTTAAATGAAATATTTCATCTTTCATTCAATATGGCAATTTACTAAAAATACTCTTTAAAACTTTCACGTTGTAAACTGTTCAATAACATCGCTGAAAGTATTGAAAAACATTTTGAAACGTTACTTCAGTGCGAATTGATTTAAAATATTCGGCGCAATATTGTACAACATATTTCAGTGTTTTATAAATAACGATAAAACTGACTCAGACTTACATAATATTACGTATAAATATACAGATACGGTACAAAATTAAGTATAAATAAGTACGTTGGCAGTATGTACCGGCGCAAAGTTTTGGGTGGTTAACTTTTCTGCTCTCTTACCCATGCTGGGATTAAATTTTAAACTTCTACTGACTATCCTCATGAAGTTGAAATGAGTTGAATTTATAGACTGTACTTACGAATTTAACTTGTGCTTAGTGTGACATTTATTTAAAAATACCGCAACGGCCGGCCGGCTATATAATCGGACTTCTAAGCGGGGTTGGGTAGAATGGGTAATCTACCCCAACGTAAACATAAGTGGTGTTTTTCTATCTCTTCATGAGAAGTAAAAAGTTTTCATTCGGTTTAAAAAGTGTATTTGAAATAACCTTCTTTGTAAACCCTCTTTGTGATCTTTTTCAACAAGTTACTTTAAATTCAATGATACGATTGCCTTCAGTTTGTCTTCAAGAATAACAAACTCATATCAAGCTTATTTACCTATTTTTATTCACAAATAATGGATGAATAAAAGTCAACTTATGTCTATTGTCTGGTACTCTTTCTAACATGCTTTGGTCTTAATAGAAAAGGTACAGTAAATATAATATAACATAGACTCATATTAGGTACTCACCGTTTTAATCATTTTCTTGAATGAAGTACTTTGAATTATGTTCATAGCTAGAATGAAGTACCAGCTACAATATCATTAATTTCTAATGGAACCCTTTCCATATGTACTTTTCTTTATATTTGGAATTAAATGTAAAATTCTGCGTATATTTTGAAGAAACCCTTAAATTCAAATATCTCGAAAACTACTGAATTTCGTCCACTCATATATTATTTATAAGGGGTTCAATTTGTTGCATTTTGGCCCCCTATCAGCACCTGACGAACGTCGAATTGCAAGTAACCCTGTATATTTAAAAATTAATTTAAAAAGTAAGTAAGTCGTAAATATTACTTGGCCGTACACAACCCTGTGAAGTAACTGTTATATTTACTGACAACAGAAACAACATTATGAATTTAAGAAAAAAAAATTAAAATATTTTCTTACCGTCTTATTCGGTTGAAAATGTTGTGTTTTAAAGTTCTCATGCCTCCGTGGTCGAGTGGTTTGGGCGTTTGCCTGGAGACTCGCTTGCCCGAATCAAAATTTACCCGACAACCCATCATACCAGAGACGGTGGGATGAGCCGCTCTGGAGAGAAGTTCTGAATAACCTAATTGCCTCTGCTGCCACTTCTGCGGATCGTGCGTGCCTGCTGGCTGTGGGTGAGTGGGAGTCGGGCCTCTGGCTTCACGCACTGTCGTCGTCGAACATAGGCACCTTGTTCGACGATACTACTTTCCGCCTCGCTGCTTCCCTTCGCTTAGGCGCATCCTGTTGTTCTCCTCATCGCTGCCACTGTGGCGAAGCTATCTACAGCTTCGGGCACCACGGCTTGTCATGCAGTCGAAGTGCGGGTCGCATTGCACGGCACGCAAACAGCAACGACACTATCCGACGCGCTCTTGTCGCCATCGGCGTGCCAGCCGTATTAGAACCCATTGGCCTGGCACGCGACTATGGCAAAAGACCGGAAGGTATGTCTTTATTTCCGTGGAAGATGGGTAGGCCTTTAGTGTAGGACGCTACTTGGTTCGATATTCTTGCGCCATCCCATCTTCCTAGCTCGTCGTGATGTGCTGGTTGTGCCGGTTCGGCTGCTAAAAACTTCAAACGGCGGAAATATAGTAGCCTTATTGGCAATTTTTGAGCAGTTTGGGGTTGAAACTCTTGGACCGTGGGGTCTGAGTGCTCATGTCCTATTTAAAGATCTAGCAAAACGCTTAGTTGATGCTTCGCGTGACCCAAAGGCTGGCTTTTACCTTGGACAGAGGATAAGCATTGCCATACAACGCGGCAATGCAGCCAGTCTTTTGGGCTCACTTCCAGTCAATAGCGATAGGGACAATTTTTTGACGCCAAATTTTAGTTAGGAGTATTATTTTCTATTTTAAGTATATATAGTTTGTCAAATAAATAAAAAATTTGTTAAGCAAAAAAAAAATTGTAATAAAGTTTGTTTCAAATAAAACAAAATAAAGTACATTGTCTGATAAAAAGATGATTCCGTGCTTCGGAAGGCACGTATAAGCTGATGCTCCCGGCCGCGGCCGCCAAATGGCAGTCGTCAAATAAACCATGGCAGAGGCCCTTGTGTCGGTTTAGAAACTCTGTAACTAGGGCGTGTGGGGTCGTTAGACCTTACTACCCACACGATGAGCAGGAGAACCATAAAATACGAAAAACATTCATTTTTTGTAAACCAGCACCACTGATGGGATTTTTTTTCCTCATAGCTTTCCATTCTTGCCGATGTGTCTCCTTCTTAAGTACGGTAAATAATGAGAACCTACTACTTTTTTGGAAGTCGTTTAAAAACCAGTAATTTAATTAAAGCACGTACTCAGCACAGCAGACAGTATAGTATTGCTTTTTAACATGTCAATAGTGGTCACTGACTTATCGTACAATTATTAAAATACTTAATTACAAGCTTTCTATTTATTTAACTTGCAATGTACATAATGTACGTTTGTCCGAATGGAATCTTGCAACTGAGTTTTTAATCAGTTACCTTTAACCTTGAGCTGAAATTTGGTATACACGCTTATTTTGGATGACAATGCTTGCGACATCTACGTGACGTCATTCTAATTCCAATATGGCGGATCATCCAAGACGGCGGACTAGTTATTTTTTTATTCACTACCATAGTATGGGTATCAAATGAAAGGGCTTTCTGAGGAGAACACGAAAACTAATAAACATCACATTAATTCCAAAATATGGGGGACCATCTAGATGTCTAAAATCTTGTTTTTATCTTTTTTTTTATTTATATAATGAAAATTCTATTTTTTTAACTATTCACGTCAAAACGGCTGTACAGATTTAGATAAAACTTAGCACTCGGGTAGGCCATGTACTTTTCATCCCAAGAATGAATACCTTTGGGTTAACTTTCGAATTTCTATCGGGCGTAGTCGCTGCAAGAAGCTGGTCGAATTCTATCGCGTTTCTCAACAATTTTTGTACTGAAAAATGATCAGGAACATAATTATGACCGCTATAACCATGTAAAAATAAAACAACTGTACCTAATTAACAAATTAAATACCAAAACTGGCGAGCAAAATACATCATAACTAATAATAACAAAAACAGAAAACATACAAATAAACAAGCAGAAACAAGTGTGGCTAGCAACTGGCAATCTTCCCTCTATTATGTAATCGATTGGCGCTGTTATTGCACAAGTTCGCGACTTTATTGATAGAGTTGCCAAAGTAATTCCGATAGACACTGCTGTATTCAATATTATTCCCGAAGAAAATAAATATTGTATCATATTTTTGGCCGGTTTTCATTATGGGTTCGGCACACTTAAAAGTTTATATTAATGTTGTGTTCTTAATGTTAAGATTCCAAAATAGAAAATAACGTGTTTCGTAATATTTAGTTCCGTGCGAGACGCGGAAAGTCACTATAACATCGAAGATAAACTAGTTACAATAAATGGTGTGTGCACAGCGTGTAAATATCGGAAAACGAAACTGTATCCAGAATAAATCAATCTCACTGAGTCTCAACTGTCCCCTCACACTTTCAAGAAATTCTTGTCATACCGGAAAACTAAACTCCGCTCCTAAAAATGTTAAAACTTTAATAAAGTTTTTACGGGAACATGTTATGTGTACTCAGAATATTATTACAAGATATAATATTGGCAGTCCTCTCTAGACTATAGTGAGGAGCATTAGCAAACAGCTTAGATTCTCGACACATAGCTCAGCAAACATAATTAATAGAGTGCCGTCTCGTAATATTGCAGCAAAGATAAAGTTTTGGCAATGTGGTTCAAAAGTAAAATTAACAAAAAGTATTGGAATAAATTGCAAAGTGACAAAGGGACGTGTCCCTACGGGACGGGAACCTACTATCGACGACAAATCACTACTGCCTAATCGTCTTGAACAAAATGGCTTCGGTGCATTTCAACGGTCGCTCTAAAGAATTTCTCTTTTTAATATGAGCATCGATTCCAATTACAAAAGATCAAAGAATCGCCGCGCGCGGCCCACTTCGTCTTTGTTCAAACGAAAGATGAATTATTCAGAGACCTGGAAACGTTTCAATTGGCCAGCTATAAAAAAGGAAACGGTTCGTTGCCTCTTCCACTAAATTAAAATTTTTCTTTATTTTCGTTTTTAATAAATGTTTTCGGACCATTTTAATTTGGAATAGCGACGCATTTAATTTGATAAAATCGTATTTATTGTGATTTGTATTTTACTGCGCAGTGACGTGAATCATTCAGTCAACTGCAAAATGTGTCTAATTTGAAATGATGAGCTATTCAAAACATTTACCAAGCCAGTGATTCGTGATTTATAACAAGTACCTAATTAAAATATATTCAAAAAGCAGTTTTCGTCTCCGAGACTAGGCCTGGTTAAACACTGCACCATAACAACAACCTACCTAGTAATTACTGAAGCGGTTACTGTCTCTGCAGTAAAACTTTAATTAGTGTTTGTTATAGCTTAGTTTATAACACTACCGTTAAATTCATGTAATTTTTAACCAGGCAGGATTTATGAGGCTGACACCTGGCGGGCCTTATGATTGAGAGAGAGGACAGGCTGTACGGGAAATTATTAAAACGTAATAATTTATGCTCGCAATTTGTACGTAACTTGAATTCGCTCCTTGTGTCATTCATCACTGCGGGGCCCGGGATTAATTTTAACAATCATCTGTGAAAACGTTTTTGCCGATTACACAGTTACACACGTCGTTTGAAGCCATTTTAATAAATTATGAACGTCCTGAAAACGTCGAGAATGGCGGTAAAAAATACAAAACCAATGTGGTATGCAAATAAATTTCAATTTCACAAGACATGTTCCGCAACAAGAATAATTTAACAATATGCTGTAAAACTTTGGTTGTCTGGGGATTTGAAGGTCACGTTGCTTGCAAACTTGCAAATTGTCAGGGAAAGACTGGACCTTGCTAGAAAAGGCTAGGATAAAAAAATACAGTAAAGAATAGAACTAATAAAAGTTAAATCATATCCTATAAAACGGAGCTTAGCATTAATAAATACAGGCAGTATACATACCTTTAAATATGCTACTGGCTTCTAAACGTACCAAATTTAACGTGAAAACTTTATTAAGATTCGGCTGTAGATATAGATAACTTTTCCGTCAGTGACGGCGCGTCCGCTTCCCGTCGCCTTCCGCCGGGGAAGCCCCCTCGTTAATTTTATTTTTGTTACGCTTCACTTAATCCATTACCGGTTTAGAAATGGCCAGAAATTCGCAAATCTAACTATTACTGTAGTTACATTTGTCTTGAAGAGAGAACCAATTTATTCTTAAATTTTGTCGACTTCATATTTTTTGCAGAAGCCCATCTGGTTCTTGCTCGTACTTGGGCACTTGGCAGTCATAACCTAGCACCGGCTAGTGTACAATAAAACCTAATTATTATTCAAATCAAGCCCCCTTTTGTTCATTCATGGGCTGCAATAAAAATTAAATTATACCAAATTTTATTATCTTCCTCTTCGGGCTCATAACTCAGCGAAAATATTCATGAGGAAACTTTTTAACTAGAGATTTGTAATTGTTCTGCAGTTTTTTGTGGGCGTAATTTCACATTGTTGAATAAAATTAGAAATACAGACGTGTACGGTGGTGCATTAGGTAATAAAACGGAATTTAAATGTTGAACAATGTTGTAAGAGTAGGTTGCTAGTACTGAGCGTGGTCACACGGAAAGCGGCCGGCTATTTATTTCTTCCTGTTTTTCAATTACGGAAGACAAGTCACGTGACATCGCTGTGAAAATAAACATAAAGTTGCAATAAACTAGTTGCGGTAGTGATAGAAAAGAGATACATAGAAAGCTCTTCATTGTGCACTCTTAAAAATAAAAATTAGGAATTCTTAAAACTAATTAAACTGTAACAAATGATAATTATGTCTAAAGAAATTAAGTCTGTTACCTACCTACATGCTCCTCAAATGCACCATTGTAAGTATTTGATATGGATTTTGAAACATAATTTGAACTCTGAGTTTGTATTACTGATTCTTGTTCGTCGACCCGAAGATTGACGTGTTAAGTGTTATTTCTAACTAATTTTCAAAAGAAATATCATTTATAATTTTAATTGTTAGTACACTATATAGGTTAATCCACTCTTATCAGGGCCGTGCCCAGGACGTGGATGGACCATGGTCTATCACAACGTGGACTTTCGCGACCTGTCAGTGTGCCCGTGGACGTATGTGAACTAATTCATATGAAAATGTACGCACCGTAAATTTTTGAACTACTGACAGCCCCGGGCTGTCCATGTCCTGTACACAACCCTGAAGGAAAACAAAATAAAATTCTAAGTGTATCTTAAACCTGCGCCGAAAACAAGTTAATACCACTGATGTCGTAATAACAGGACGTGTGTTTAGAATAACCACTGACACACGTTTATAATAAACAGATGACCTTCAAGATGCCTCCTAATTGGTTAATCTACAGCTAATAAACTTGAATACCTACCTGTTAAGAGTCCTATTACGAATCGTAAATGCTCGTTTGGAATAGACGTTGGTCTGCGTTGGGAGTACATCTATAGTCCGCGAAAAAATTTGGTACTTACTAGTCTGAATAGGATTATAGTTTATTTGGGCGCTCGCGCGAGACTGAGGAGCGCGCGCTGAATTGACGCAGACGCAGAATATATAGTACTTTAATTTTATTTATTGTAATTTTTAACCGACTTTCCAAAAAGGAGGAGGTTCTCAATTCGGATGTTTGTATTTTTTTTTTTATGTTTGTTCGGGCATAACTCCGTCGCTTGCCAACCGATTTTAAAAATGATTTTTTTGTTGGAAAGGGAATACTTCCCAAATGGTCCCATGATAAGGAAACCAGGATCTGATGATGGCATCCCAGAGAAGTCGAGGGGAACTTTCGAAAATCGTATGGGCAACTAGTGCGTTTATATTTTGCTTTTCTCCGATTTTGCAGTGGTGTTGTTAGGTGTGGGGTACCACTAAAAAGTGAAAAATAAAAAACTTTTTTTAAAAAAATACAACCGACTTCCAAAAAATAAAAACACTACAAAATAAAAAATAACTTCAATTTCGGAAGTCGGTGTCAAAAAACAAACAAATTAACAAAAACACCGAGTTCCGAAATTGAAGTTATTTTTTAATTTGTAGTGTTTTTATTTTTTGGAAGTCGGTTGTATTTTTTTATAAAAAGTTTTTTGTTTTATTACATTGACAAACGAAAACTAATGAAACGTATTCATTGTAGATTGAAATTTTATATTATATTAATTTATTTGATAAAATTGTTTTAATTTGGAATATAATGGACGCTGAATCAAGACATTTCTGGCTTAAATTAAGCTTTCTTTACGTTTTTTTCCGTGAAAACTCAAGGACTTTAAAGAAATTCTAGAACTCCAATAAACAAGTAAAACATTCAACTTACCTATTAGTAATTTCAGCTTTTAAAAGAATTAATAGTAACAATGTGAATTTGACCGTCAAAGTTCCATCGCAGACATGTTTTCTTGCAAACTGCGTTCGTAAAATATTTATAGTAAATTACACGAAAAGAAAAATGAAAATGTGTAACTCTAACTTACAAGAAAGAGACTGGCACTACCGTTATTCAGGAACAAATAATTAAAATATCTTACTGCTGCTGAAAACTACAGCGTCAAAAATCATGAATTTCCGTAAAAAATGTAATAGGACTCTTAATACCTTTTTTCATGGATGGGTTATCATCAAATAACTCCTCCCGCTCTGGTTGGGGCAGAAGGAAGTGTCATACTCTTACTGACTCTCAAATCCATAAGTGTTTCTCCTAATGCCATTTGCGTTCTAGAACCGTGGTGACTCTTTCGAACAAATTCCGCAACAACTGGTAATACCTTGTAACCGTAGTAAGTAATAAATTTTGTTAATATGTATAAAAATTAATGACAACATTGATTTAATTGCTACCTTTTGGTGTATACGTTATAAAATTGTATATCATTTAAAACTAGTAGGTATCATGCAGTTATGGCTGAAAAAAAAAACAAATAAATAATTAGTTACTTTTCTTCCAAACAGCATTATTGAACCAATTGTTTACCACGTCAGACCACGTTGTGACGGACCACGGCCCGGCCTTCATCCAGGTATCTTAAACCTACACCTAAAATAAATTAATAACGCGGATGGCGTGATAATTCGATGTTCAGAATTATCAGTGCCACACCTTTATAATAAATAAGTGACAGTCCAAACGTAACCTAATCACTTAATCCACCGCCAATTAATCTAAATAACTGGCAACACCTTGTTCGTAATCGGGATGACAAACGTAATACGACACCACTTTCAGACCGCAATCCATTGTATACCGTAACCCACAGTAATTTGGTTAATTAATTCCTATACAAATTAATGAATACATTGATTTAATAGATATAGGTAATCCTTTGGTTTGTATGTGGTCTCATTAAAATTGGTTTTACTAAAAACCTGTAAAGCCTTTGAAAATATTTGTCATCCAGAAACAATACTAGAAATTGCAAATTCTTAATACGACAACAAACTCTGTCATGACAATACACTCTATCTGAAAAGTATCAATTGACAGAATTTGCGACTATTTTTAGGGACCAAACGCCTGTATCGAAAAATAGAATCTTTTTAGGAACACTCGTGCTCTGTCTGCCCGAATGTCGCACACAGCTGACACAGCCAATTTTCTCAAAAACAACTTTTTTGATTAATTTGAAAAATTATGTGTAATATATCAAATAAAAATAAGTATTTGATGTATTATTTTAAAGTATTCATTTCTGAATTTATTAAAGAAAATAGTTACAAATTGACCATTTGCCTTTCTTATCTCCGAAACTACTAAGCCGGAATTTTTGAAAAAAAAAACATACAGGTAATTTTTTGCTTATAAATTTCTGGAAAACTTATAAGAAATCTATGGTTTAAAAAAACATGTTGAGGACAGTATTTGTTCGGAACCCGTTGAGCGCGGACACGATTCGCACTTGTAGGTTTTTAGGGTCCCAAGGATAACCAAGCTGCCTCGAATGGGGCGATGCCAATCTGGTCAAGTTCAATGCTGCTAAGACCCAAGCGTGTCTTTTTTCCAACAAATGGAGCTAATTCCACCTAGCTACAACTTTCCTAGGTGTAGCCGTGCCTATAACCGATCAACTTGAGCTTCTTGGGGTTACTTGTACAACTGCCCTCAATTTCGACCCTTTCATAGAGTGTGAGACGGTACTTCACGCCGGAACAGCTGCTCAAACTCTATCAAGCGCAAGTTCGATCGTGTATGGAGTACTGCTCTCATCTTTGGGACGGATCTGCCAAATACCAGCTTGATACACTTGCGTCAATTGAGAAACGAGCCAAGAGGATCATCGTTAATGATAGGCTCGTCGAGTCGAAGCTCCAAAGTCTTGAGCATCGACGCCGTGTTGCTAGAATGTCGGTTTTCTACCAGTTACGTTTTGGGGAATGTGCGACGGAAATGCATAATTTAATTCCGCCAAGCCCGTTCCATCATCGGACCACAAGACGAACAGCGATGCGCCACCGGTACATGGTGGACATCCCACCCACACTTACAAATATTTTTGGGAAGACATTCATAGTGCGTACAGCAAAGGAGTGGAATCCCCTGCCGGAGTCTGTGTTTCCTGATAGCTACAACCTGGGAGTCTTTAAGTCAAGAGTAAATAGGTTACTTCTAGGCGAGCGTGCTCCATCTTAGAACGCGTGACTATCAAAAGAACCCTATTACTAAGCTTCCTCAAGGAGGCTCCCGTACAAGGTACGTGTTTTTTTTTTTCGGATTATGGTACGGAAACCTTCGTGTGAGAGTCCGCCTCGCACTTGGCCGGTTTTTTTTCCTTGTGGGACCTCAAGTAATGTGGTTTTTCCATGTAACATAGACCATGAAGGTGTTCTCTTTGTTCATAAGCATATTCCACTTATATATTCCAACAAGCTCTCCTTGTCATAGTGAACTCACATCATGACACACTAATTAGCCCACACAAGCCTCATCATTGGGATTGACAACTACATAATTGTTTTGACATTATGCTATGATTCAATTGGTAAATTCTCAATAGATACAATTACGCTTTAATTGAATCACCATACGAAGGCTCAATTTATTGACGCTGTTAGTCAAATGTTGAGTTCTGGGCTACGAGACGAGTAAGATTGTTTTAAAACTTGTAAACTCACTAGGGTCGAAAATGACAAAAAAGGAATTAAGGCTCAATGTTGGCTCCTTTCCTTTTTAAAGTATATATCAATGATTTACCCCAATTAGTTCAAGATCAATCATTAATATTTAAAATAGACCGATATTCACAAAATCAAACAAAAGTACACACATCTTGATACAGTATATGGGGTACTAATCTATATATATGTCACCGGAAAATAGCGTGAAATTGTAAACATTTTTTTCTAAATAAGACACTGACGTATTGGAAACTATTGAATTTGGATGGGATATATTATACACAAAATGATTATTTCATAATTTTTCGAGAAATCATAACCTAATCAAGATTTATTACAATCTTACGGAGTCATCCACTTTCCGGTGACATATATAAATTGAATCCCTATGTCCCTTGGCTGTCGCATCACGCTTGAACAGCTTGACCTATTTCGATATTTTTTTTCTGTTGTTTTTTTTTCCGTCTGGAAGAGGTTTTTATGAAAGAAATAATAAGAAAGTTGCCAGTTGACGGGTGCGAAGCCGGACAGCTAGTGGAAGCTAAATGGAAGAAAATTAAACCATAAGACTATCAAGGCCAAGGGTGAAGACAAACTCAACACACAGGACCAATTCTACTAATTTTTAAAAAACTTTTGCATTCGTATGTCAATCGCAAACTGTCAAATGCGAATGCGTTGTGAATGTGAAAATTTGGTGTTTTTTTTCTATTTTATAAATGGTTCCAATGTTTGCAATTAGGTGAACAACATGTACTTATTTAGAAAGTGATTAAATTAACCTCTACTTGGAACATTTTGTTCCTATAAGTAGTATATTCCATAGGTGCATAATCCTCACATTATATTTTATTATATTGTACTTTGTAAAACAGTTATTTGAAAAGAGTAACTATTGAGTTTCTTGTCCTTTCTTCTCCTTAAGAATCTACCTTTCCGAATGGACAGTCGAGTCACTTTATTATTTTTTGGTAAGTCTAAATGTAATGATGACGTTCAAAAGTGCCGTTTAATGGCCTAATTGAAATAAACATTTTGACTTTTTAATTAATTCACTGACAAAAAGGACACTGTAGCTGATTTATTTTTATTCCACAGAATAGTAGGATCAAAACTTTTCTGCGCTTTTATTCCCACGGGAGATTTTTTTTGTATAGTAACGTAATGCAAAATTTTACTATTACTTTAATGTAGCTCGTTTTGCACTTAACTTTTATTTAAATTCGATACTAAATTCATGATATTGTATGATAAAAATTGTGTACATCGTATAAAATTAAACCAAAGTACTATGGATATTACTTTAGCGTCAAAAATATTTGTCCTAGGCCCTCAGAGCAAAGATTACTTTGATTAGTATTTGTATATAATTCACGTATACAACGTGTAACATAATAAACGCAATACTTTAAATCAATACATTAAAGCATTTTGTTACCTTCGGGTTAAAACAATAATTTGAAAAATAATTTTTTTCATAACCTTATGATACATGTTTTGACCCTATAAATTGAAGTATGACTCGACACGGCATGGATACTGCAAAATGCCGCAAGGGTGCTACGCACGTAGCACTTCTATGCACGTAACGAAGTACAAAGCATGCACCTACGAGCTACGAGCTCCACGCGTAGTCACATGGCTACAGAATTTTTGAAATATTCGTAATGCATTTTGTTATGGATAAAACAAGGTATGGGTGTCTGTTACAGTATATAAGTTTGCTGTGACTACGGCCTGTCTAATCATAAGAACATATTTTATAAAAAAAAGTCTAAAAGGCCAGGTGCTTTTACTGTTAACTCTGACTTTAATCTTTTATCAGTTTATTTCTCTTTCATGTTCTTTCATAGCACCAGCAAAGAATAAACGTAAATAGACTTCAAAACAACACACATAAAAATAATCTCAAACACAAAAATAATCAAACAGCTGGATTAAGACTTAGCGCTACCACTTTTAATTCGCTTCAAAAGGCTAAGTAAAGTCAAGGGTCGGTTAACACCCCAAAATGGCGAAAATTTTCCAATCAGCCCCTGTAAATTGGAAAACTTTTATATGCGTTCTAAAGTCCAGGTGTATTTCTATCGTTGGCAAGTCGAAGCCAAGTTTTTGTTCCAATGGTGTCGAAAAAAAACGCTTTAATTAGTCCCGATTGAAAATTGTTGCCGTAAAATTGAAAGTCATTTATTGAGTGCAAATTAGCTATGGTTTTTGTTGAAGCTCTTAGGGCAGTGATGATAAACAGCGCTGGTAATACTTTTTTTAGTAACCCTACTTTTCGACCGAATAGAAAAAGTGAGCAGAAAGCCCAATCTCATACTTAAAAAGCGATCGATCACAATCAAATGACAATACCAACTCAGTGAGAGATTTTTCTAAATGTAGGGAAAGGTGACTGTTTGCAGCGATGCAAATACGATCGATATCAGAGTAGCAATTCTCAAAATATGAGAATTGCTCCTCTGTTATTAGATCCTGACAGCAAATAATCGCCAAAAACTTTCTAAATTGAGTTACTGTGGAATCCACTGGTTGAGCCTGAAGAACGAGTAAATTCCACAGTAACTATGTAAAATCAGAATCAAACTCCAAATCCTAACAATATCAAGTTAAAATAGATTTATTTAGTATCAATTGGTGTATTTCAAAAGGACTATAATTTCTGTAAGATATATATCATGACCTAGCTTTTTTACCTCGGTACATTCCAGTTTGCATGGAAAAGATCGCAGAATGCGATAAGGCGGCCATTTGTATGGATTTTTGTTTTAGAATATATTATTGAAATCATTCATCTTGGTGCCCATTAAAGTATGTAAATATATGACACCAAACCTAAACTCTTCCTCAACTCAGTCTCAAACTACGAACCTCTCGATCGCTCCCCACCAACCCAACACTTGAGCTATATTCACTTTAACTGATCGGCACAACAACGATGTTATTAGTGTCGCAAATTGGTTTTTGGCTCGTTTCGGCCGCGACCGCACCCAGCTCGCGGTCATTAGCCATTTTGGCAGCTACATGAGCGTCAGACTTATGACTTTATGAGATTCCAACGCTTTCTAAATTGCTTTCCACGTACGCTATTATTTGACGTGGTGTTAAAAGATGCTTGAGATTTTTATCATCATTTTTATTACACATAGATTTTAAAACTTCTAACTTTGTAGGTTATATGCTTATTCTGCTCATACATTGTATGTATGTCACTAGGTGCACATAAACGTAAGGCCTTCCGATTGCATGCCATTCCACGACTCGTCAGTAGCTAGGGTTACCTGACAAATCGCGGCCACACTTTGACTCATCCGCGACATTGCTCGTCACCAGTTTTCTTCGAGCTTATATAAAACCAAACTAACGCTACGGAAGTTGCTCGATGACTCTTGCTATGCTCTAAATAGGTCTAAAAAATTGGCGATGCAAAATCAGCGAAGTTGAAAAAAAAACACCGAAATTTGTTGCTTTTTTGATGCTAATTAGTTGCTAAGAAATTAATTTTTTTAGCTGCTATACCCATCTCAAAAAATCGGCAATAACGCTAACTTTTCATTAAGATAGCGTGGAAATCACTGGATGTGGACTGATCAATCAAGCGAATAGGGGTCAATTTGTTGCTGAAAGATGCTTAGGAAAAATAATAAAAAATTAAAAAATTGTTTGTTTTTTAATTATGCCAAAATAAATAATGTCCGCGCCAGCTTAACTCTCGAGTTTTCCGTGAAAAAGCTAATAGAAAATTTGTTGCTGCTTTTACTACGTCTTGTCCGAGTACAGAGGGTCAGCAACAAAATAGAAACTGGAAGTCAAGAAAGATGGAAATTGGATGGTTTATGAAAAAACCGGCCACGCTAGCTTTACTCACGATTTTTCCGTAGAAAAACTATTGTTAAAATTTGTTGCTGCTCATACTGCAGCTAGTCTGAGTATAGAGAGTCAGCAACAAAATAAAAACCGGAAATCAAGAGAAGTTGGAGACCGGTTTACAAAAAAACCAGCCACGCCAGCTTAACTCTTGACTTTTCCGTGGAAAATCTATAGTGAAAATTTGTTGCTGCTCGTACTGCAGCTAGTCTGAGTATAGAGAGTCTGCAACAAAATAAAAACCACAATTCAAGAGAAGTTGGAGATAGGTTTACAAAAAAACCGGCCACGCTAGCTTAACTCACGATTTTTCCGTAGAAAAACTATTGTGAAAATTTGTTGCTGCTCATACTGCAGCTTTTCTGAGTATAGAGAGTCAGCAACAAAATAAAAACCGGAAATCAAGAGAAGTTGGAGATCGGTTTACAAAAAAAACCAGCCACGCTAGCTTAACTCACGATTTTTCCCTAGAAAAACTATTGTGAAAATTTGTTGCAGCTATTCTGAGTAAAGAGAGTCAACAACAAAATTAAAACCGGAAATCAAAAGAAGGTGGAGATCGATTCACAAAAAACCGGCCCAGCTAGCTTAACTTACGATTTTTCCGTAGAAAAACTATTGTAAAAATTTGTTGCTGCTTATACTGCAGCTAGTCTGAGTACAAAGAATTAGCAACAAAATAGAAAAACGGAAGTTAAGAGAAGTTAGAGATCGGATTACGAAAAAACCGGCCACGCCAGCGAGGTTGCAGTACTGTGTGTTTTGACGAACAACAGCGACTGTCCGGCGAGTGAAATAATGCCTAAATTTTGATTGTTTTTTCTTCTTGGCGAAAACTGATACAGAAATAATATAATATGGTTTCAACATTTACTTCAAAATAAAAAGCTCTATCTATTGATGTAACTTTTATATATATTCGTGATAAAATCTCTTAGCAGTACACGTTTAAAATTGTAATTTAGTGTCATATTTGATAAAAAAAGTATCGAGCCAATCATTCTAAATCGCGTTTCTATCTTTACGATTTACTTGACGGTATGATCAATTTTTATGTAATGATTTTTATTTATTAAAAAACTCATAATTAATTAGATTTTCAGACGTTCAAAAATCTTAAAAAGTACTGCAACCCCCCCTTAACTCTCTTCCGGTTTTTATTTTGTTGCTGACTCTCTATACTCAGACTAGCTACAGTATGCGTAGTATAGCAACAAATTTTTGCTATAGTTATTCTACGGAAAAATCGTGAGTTTAGCTAGCGTCACCGGTTTTTTTTTAAACCTATCTGCAACTTTTCTTGAATTCCGGTTTTTGTTTTTAACGAACGAGATTAACGAACATAACATAAAAACAATTAACGAAGATGAAATCATAGAAGCAATAAAAAGGCTCAAACTAGAAAAATCCCCTAGATACATAACAAACGAAGCTTTAAAGACAGCTTACCATATACTGGCAACACCGCTCGCTGAACTATTCAATCTGATACTACAAAGCTCTGAAACGCCTGCACCATGGTCTGAATCCAACATTATTTTAATATATAAAAAGGGAGACCCAAAAGATATCGGGAACTATAGACCGATAAGCCTACTACCAACTCTGTACAAACTTTTCTCTGCGATTATAAACTCGAAAATCAGCCCCACAATCGAAGCAAGACAGCCTGTAGAGCAGGCCGGTTTTCGAAAGGGTTTCTCTACGATAGACCATATACATACCTTAGAGTTAACGGTCTGTTATTCGAATTTTGGCTGTTTGAGACTCAATTGGAAATGCTCAAAATATTGAATTTAAGCCTGGAAAAAAATATATGTGAAGGATACATTCTTGTTCTAGAGGCAAGAGGAAGTGAAAACACGAAATAGTATAATTTTCCCAATAATTTTTTTTTTTGAAAAAGGGTCGATTTCAAAAAACTATTTTCAATATCATTTCCTAATTACAGCACAAAACAATTAAAAAATTCTACGAACTGAAAGGTTATCGTATTTTGGAAGGACGAAAGCGGCTAGATTTTTGAGTTTTCTAATATTTTTTTTTGTAAACATCGAATTTGTGCAGAAAAGCTTACCTTTGAAGACCGCACAGTCCTACGGGACGTGTTCGGAGCCAGACCTGCGACACTTTTTTTGAAAAAAATCGCGGAACTGTTGTTTAAAATATCAATAGCCACTAAAAGAAACAACAGGAAAATGATGACACTCACGAAAATTCCGAAGGTTGGGCAAAATATGTTGATAGTATATTATTGTTTTAATTCACATAATTGTAATGGAAGATGAAAATATTTTAATTTGTTTTGTTGACAATTTTGACATCTGACAATAGGGTTCGACACATTTCAAATTTTTATCGATAAATTTAATGTAGCTACCATAAAGGAGTTTCAATACCTCTTTAATTTATTCATAACTAGCTTCTGCCAGCGGCTTCGCCCGCGTGATACCTAGGGAACATACTACCGGGATATACAAAAAAAATATCTATATGGCCTATGCGTTTGCATAGAATATAAATAACTTCCAGACTATAATCTAAGCGAGGAGCGATGGTGGCAACGTGCGCCACCATCACCCCTCGCTCCTCGCCTTGCGCGGATGGCGAGCTTTCACCTCGCAGACGACGCGTAGCTATCGCGCTGGATGCTAACCGTAGCCTAAATTCGAAGAGACGCCGTGCTGCTGCTGTGCCATTGCGGTGCCAAAATAATGTGCCGTGACTTGTAATCATCACAGGATCAGGACCTGCGGAGTAGCATATTAGAGAATCCGTTTTTCTCCAAAACTTATGTTTTTTTTTTCCAATGGAGAGGGTAATTGTAGAGAGGAGAGAGTAATTGCAAGGGTCTTGCAGTCTCCTTGCGTGATGGAATCAGGGATGTTGATATCCGCTAGAAAACCAAAGTTACCGACATTGCCTAAAATATTGCCAAACTAAAGTTGTGTGAAGGGCACATTGCTCGCGAACAGATGGTCGATGAGGCCGCAAAGATCTGTAGTGGTGACCGCGTATCGGTAGACGTAGCTTTTGAAGGCTTCCCACTAGGCGACCCCCACCAGGTCGCGTGCAGCCGATGGATGTAACCGCACAGGTCAGGTTGGTGAGGCGACACGACTATGTCCAGGGGGGCTACTCTCTAAGCCCGTAGTCCGTCGTTTCGGGCTTAGTTGCGGCGGTATTCTACTGCGTATCAACTACAGACTAATGATTAGTCCCGAACCCGAACTAAGAATTAATGACAACACGATTTGATAGTACCTAACTGTCAAATCGTGTTGTCATTAATTCTTGGTGGTTGGGAGATACGGACTAAAATACGCCCGCAACTAAGCCCGAAACTATGAAAATCGGGATTAGAGAGTAGCCCCTCAGTAGTGGATGTCTTTCGGCTGATATGATGATAACCGATTTATTTTATTTGCAACCATTTTCACCTTAAATCTTTCGTGACATAATTATGTTAGGTACCAAATTAAAGTACTCGAGGAGACAATTCTAAATATGCTTAAGAATATTTTATTCGATAAATTTTACTGAAGCTATAGCAGCACGACTCTAGTAGCCAAAAAACAACAGAATATGATTACAGTATAAGCGCTACAGTAGAATCATATAGCTCATTTACATATTTATTAAACACTAGCTTCTTCCCGCGACTTTATCTGCGTAGACGTTAGAACTGGCTCGCAACTTTTATGCGTCATATTCTCATCCTTGGAAGTGCATCTTCATGATTCTGGTATCCAGATAGTGTGAGTATTTGCGGTGCGGCTGAAAGTAATATTCAGCTCCGAAATTACTTCGACATGTTTTTTGGTCTTCTTGTAAATCTGTAGCGCTCATAATTCCAGCCCCGACAAAAGTTTTATCATGTTTCTGGTCTCCCGATACATTTAAATCCTAATCGATCACAATGCCGAAAATTTGTGTTGACAATTCCAGCCCAGAAAAAACTTAGACACGTTTCTGTTCTCCTGGTAAACAAAATTCTTGCTTAAAATACTTTGACATTATTTCTTGTGAATCTTTGGTTCTCATATTTTGCTTCAAAATTACTTCAACATGTTTCTGTTCTCCTGTTACTTTTGAATCCTAATTGCTAACAATTACAGCGTCACAAATATTTCTGGTTCCTTGGTACTTTTGAATGCAAACCGCTTGCAAATAAAGCCCCGAAAATACTTCGACATGTTTCTGCTTTCCTGGTACTTGTGAATCTGAAGTACTAGTGCAGCAGCGGCTTCGGATTTCCTCTTCCTCCTCCGCCATTAAGCCACGCCTTTTATCGGGATAGATAGTAGCCTATGTGTTATTCCAGGATGTGAACTATATGTGTGCCAAATTCCATCGAAATCCCTTCACCCATTTTTGCGTGATTGTAGTCGTACACGGTGCCATTCTAGTCGTCTTACAAAGGCGGCTCACTTAATGTACCGGATATAAATTACCTCTAAGCGCGATTTTTTTTTTTAATAATTCATCAAGATAATGGGTACAATGCAACTATATCGCTCCTGGATGATTCAAACTACGTCATTCGTTATGACAATGAGTGATATTTAATTTTTATAGGTGGTTATCACGTATATAATTTGCTAGTGTTAAGTTGTTTACGTAAATATGTCTGTTAATTTAGGTTATTAACGTAGGGAGGTTTTAGTTATATGTTTATATTATCAAACAAAAGACTTGTAAAACTAATAATGGCTCACAAAAAAAAAGAAAAAAAAAAGCTAATGGCACTAAGTAAACAGTGTGGTTGTAATAAATGCTTTGATTTCAAGATTTTATTGAAACTTTCGGTTTTTTTCTGTTACTACCATGTTAATTTACTCTTTTCATAAAGCTATATTGTGTTAAAAAAAACAAGAACACTACATATTATAAAACTAAATCTCCCGCCATGTTTGCAATGTGTTTCAATAAAATGTAACAAGTTCAGTAGATCAACTACAAATATTTTACACTGTGGCGTATTTATTCTGCGAAGAAGTCGGCGGTCATCGGCAGGACATCGTATAACATCGTCGTGTTAAACATGAGGGGTCGCGGGCGGAGGTAGCGTTTTCAATGCCAAAAGCCCCGAATAAGCAAGCCTTAACGGCCTGTTATTCGAATTTTGGCTGTTTTAGACTCAATTGGAAATGCTCAAAATATTGAATTTAAGCCTGGAAAAAAATATATGTGAAGGATACATCCTTGTTCTAGAGGCAAGAGGAAGTGAAAACACGAAATAGTATAATTTTCCCGATAAAAAAAATTTTTGAAAAAGGGTCGATTTCAAAAAACCATTTTCAATCTCATTTCCTAATTAGAGCCCAAAACAATTAAAAAAATCTACAAACTGAAAGGTAATCGTATTTTGGAAGGACGAAAGCGGCTAGATTTTTGAGTTTTCTAATATTTTTTTTTGTAAACATCGAATTTGTGCAGAAAAGCTTACCTTTGAAGACCGCACAGTCCTACGGGACTTCGGAGCCAGACCAGCGACACTTTTTTTGAAAAAAATCGCGGAACTGTTAATTAAAATATCAATAGCCACTAAAAGAAACAACAGGAAAATGATGACACTCACGAAAATTCCGAAGGTTGGGCAAAATATGTTTATAGTATATCATTGTTGTAATTCACACAATTGTAATGGAAGATGAAAATATTTTAATTTGTTTTGTTGACAATTTTGACATCTGACAATAGGGTTCGACACATTTCAAATTTTTTTATCGATAAATTTAATATAGCTACCATAAAGGAGTTTAAATACCTCTTTAATTTATTCATAACTAGCTTCGGCCAGCGGCTTCGCCCGCGTGATACCTAGGGAACATACTACCGGGATATACAAAAAAAAAAATATATATGGCCTATGCGTTTGCATAGAATATAAATAACTTCCAGACTATAATCTAAGCGAGGAGCGATGGTGGCAGGCAACGTGCGCTACCATCGCCCCTCGCTCTTCGCCTTGCACGGATGGCGAGCTTTCACCTCGCAGACAACGCGTAGCTATCGCGCTGGATGCTAACCGTAGCCTAAATTCGAAGCGACGTCGTGCTGCTGCTGTGCCATTGCGGTGCCAAAATAATGTGCCATGACCTGTAATCATCACAGGATCAGGACCTGCGGAGTAGCATATTAGAGAATCGGTTTTTTCACCAAAACTTATGTTTTTTTTCCAATGGAGAGGGTAATTGTAGAGAGGAGAGAGTAATGGCAAGGGTCTTGCAATCTCCTTGCGTGATGGAATCAGGGATGTTGATATCCGCTAGAAAACCAAAGTTACCGACATTGCCCAAAATATTGCCAAACTGAAGTTGTGTGAAGGGCACATTACTCGCGAACAGATGGTCGATGAGGCCGAAAAGATCTGTAGTGGTGACCGCGTATCGGTAGACGTAGCTTTTGAAAGCTTCCCACTAGGCGACCCCCACCAGGTCGCGTGCAGCCGATGGATGTAACCGCACAGGTCAGGTTGGTGAGGCGACACGACTATGTCCAGGGGGGCTACTCTCTAAGCCCGTAGTCCGTCGTTTCGGGCTTAGTTGCGGCGGTATTCTACTCCGTATCAACTACAGACTAATGATTAGTCCCGAACCCGAACTAAGAATTAATGACAACACGATTTGATAGTACCTAACTGTCAAATCGTGTTGTCATTAATTCTTGGTGGTTAGGAGATACGGAATAAAATACGCCCGCAACTAAGCCCGAAACTATGAACATCGGGATTAGAGAGTAGCCCCTCAGTAGTGGATGTCTTTCGGCTGATATGATGATAACCGATTTATAAAGTTTATTTGCAACCATTTTCACCTTAAATTTTTCGTGTCATAGTTATGTTAGGTATCAAATTAAAGTACTCAAGGAGACAATTCTAAATATGCTTAAGAATATTTTATTCGATAAATTTTTACTGAGCTATAGCAGCACGACTCTAGTAGCCAAAAAACAACAGAATATGATTACAGTATAAGCGTTACAGTAGAATCATATAGCTCATTTACATATTTATTAAACACTAGCTTCTTCCCGCGACTTTGTCTGCGTAGACGTTAGAACTGGCTCGCAACTTTTATGCGTCATATTCTCATCCTTGGAAGTGCATCTTCATGATTCTGGTTTCCAGATAGTGTGAGTCTTTGCGGTGCGGCTGAAAGTAATATTCAGCTCCGAAATTACTTCGACATGTTTTTTGGTCTTCTTGTAAATCGGTAGCGCTCATAATTCCAGCCCCGACAAAAGTTTTATCATGTTTCTGGTCTCCCGATACTTTTAAATCCTAATCGATCACAATGCCGAAAATTAGTGTTGACAATTCCAGCCCAGAAAAAAACTTAGAAAGGCTAGGTAAACAAGATTCGTGCTCAAAATACTTTGACATATTTCTTGTGAATCTTTGGTTTTTTTATTTTGCTTCAAAATTACTTCAACATGTTTCTGTTCTCCTGTTACTTTTGAATCCTAATTGCTCACAATTACAGCGTCACAAATATTTCTGGTTCCTTGGTACTTTTGAATGCAAACCACTTGCAAATAAAACCCCGAAAATACTTCGACATGTTTCTGCTTTCCTGGTACTTGTGAATCTGAAGTACTAAGGCAGCAGCGGCTTCGGATTTCCTCTTCCTCCTCCGCCATTAAGCCACGCCTTTCATCGGGATAGAAAGTAGCCTATGTGTGATTCCAGGATGTGAACTATATGTGTGCCAAATTCCATCGAAATCCCTTCACCCATTTTTGCGTGATTGTAGTCGTACACGGTGCCATTCTAGTCGTCTTACAAAGGCGGCTCACTTAATGTACCGGATATAAAATACCTCTAAGCGCGATTTTTTTTTTAATAATTCATCAAGATAATGGGTACAATGCAACTATATCGCTCCTGGATGATTCAAACTACGTCATTCGTTATGACAATGAGTGATATTTAATTTTTATAGGTGGTTATCACGTATATAATTTGCTATTGTTAAGTTGTTTACGTAAATATGTCTGTTAATTTAGGTTATTAACGTAGGGAGGTTTTAGTTATATGTTTATATTATCAAACAAAAGACTTGTAAAACTAATAATGGCTCACAAAAAAAAAGAAAAAAAAAAAGCTAATGGCACTAAGTAAACAGTGTGGTTGTAATAAATGCTTTGATTTCAAGATTTTATCGAAACTTTCGGTTTTTTTCTGTTACTACCATGTTAATTTACTTTTTTCATAAAGCTATATTGTGTTAAAAAAAACAAGAACACTACATATTATAAAACTAAATCTCCCGCCATGTTTGCAATGTATTTCAATAAAATGTAACAAGTTCAGTAGATCAACTACAAATATTTTACACTGTGGCGTATTTATTCTGCGAAGAAGTCGGCGGTCATCGGCAGGACATCGTATAACATCGTCGTGTTAAACATGAGGGGTCGCGGGCGGAGGTAGCGTTTTCAACGCCAAAAGCCCCGAAAAAGACCACTCTATCTCGGATTCATTGACTACCAAAAGGCCTTCGACACTGTTACTTACGATAGCATCTGGCAATAAAAGTGATTCGGAGCATAATTATACAACAACAACATGGGCAAAATAAATCTAGACACACTGCCCAGTGTGTCTAGATTTATTCCAAGCTTTGCAATAAAGAGAGGTGTAAGACAGGGTGACCCCTTATCGCCAAAAATATTCATAGCCATACTCGAAAGCATCATCAACAAACTGAACTGGAACAAATGAGGAATCTTCATACAAGGAAACTTTCTGAGTCATTTGTGTTTCGCCGACGATATAGTAATATTATCCGAGACAAGCCCAGAACTACAGCTCATGATCAATGATTTACAAACAGCCAGCGCCAAGGTAGGACTTGAAATTAATCTCACTAAGACCATGACAATGACTAGCAGCCTCAAAAAACAGATAGAAGAAGATTAGACACGTAAAGATAAGAGAAATAACCCTACCGCAGTATCTCTACGTTGACGTCGTGGTGGGGCTCGCGCGTCCCGATGGACCTTAGGTCATACCTAAGGTGAGGGGCCAGACAAAGAGAGATACAATCCGCAAGGCAGTTTTGTGGCGAACTGTTGGGCAGTAGCGACCCCACAAACCTTATCTCCCGGGAGAAGTCTTGTTCCTCATCTAAGGCTTGCCTTTATTGGCTGGCCAGTGTGAAAACTGACGAGGAACAGAGCTCCCACCTCTTTCTTGCCTTAATTGGCCGGTCTGAGTGGAGATTCGCTAGAGCACACGTGGTCGGGAGAAGGATGTATAATCCAGTAAGATGCTGGTAGGGATCTTGACCGCACTTCCGGAATTGTCCTGATAGCCGTGGTATACCTCTCCACTCTTCTAGCACCTCAGGCTATGTTGCCTCCTTGGCGCTACGTCACTTTGTGCTAGCGACCGTTTTCGGGGGCCCATTCATTGAGTGTGCAAGTCACCCCCTGCCATATAAAAGCCGTGTATATTGTTAGTGGTCAGGCAGGGGCCAATAGTTCTTCTATAATAAGCGATTATCAGTCCACTAAACCTACCAAACCCATAGCGTTTCATTTTTTGTTTCCATATTCTGCAATAGTACTGCTCCAACCGGGGATTGTCCTTGGGAATACTTTCAGTGCATACAGGGATAATCGCCGGTTGGTGCCCCATTACATTTGAAATGTCTAACGGAGGCCCCGTTAGACATTTCAAATGTAATGGGGCACCAGGGCTGCGAGTTGGTTTCGGCCCCTCGTATGCCTACCAAAGGACCGGGTCTCCAGGGACCCGAGAAAGTAATTCCCATACATCGATCAAACCCGGTCATATAGCGAGGCTTAGAGACAGAAGATGGACCTACAGCACAACCATATGGAGAGGACCTCAAGGGAAAAGAAAAAGAGGAAGGCCCTCTACACGATGGGAGGACGAAATAAAAAAAGTCGCTGGCCCATTGTGGTGGCAAGTAGCACATGATAGAGAGAAGTAGACATCTTTGGAGGAGTCCTTTACCTAACCTGGGGACCTTGCTAATAATTATTCATAGTGTCATAGTATATAATTAGTAAATTAAGAAGTAATGTAGCAGGATCAAATAAAGGCTTTTTTATTTAATTTTTATTAAAAAAAACTTTTTTTTTTTCCTAAGCATCTTTCAGCAACAAATTAGCAACAAATTTACCCCTATTCGCTTGATCGATCAGTCCACATCCAGTGATTACCACGCTATCTTAATGACAAGTTAGCGTTATTGCCGATTTTTTGAGATCGGTTGCAGCAAAAAAAATAATTTCTTAGCAACTAATTAGCAACAAATTTCGGTGTTTTATTTTTTTCAATTTCGCTGATTTTACATCGCCAATTTTTTAGACCTGCTCTAAACACCTGCATTGCAAGATGCATCTCGCTTGGTCGCAGCGAAGTAATTACTGAAATGACTCTTTACGACCTTCCAGTACGCGGTTGTTTACTGCTTGTACATAATATGTAAGTAATAAGTATATCTCGCTTATAAACTTTGATCGAATAATTTTATCCTTTTTTTTAGGGATGGGAAATCATCAAATGACTTCTCTCGCTTTGGCCGGAGCGGGAAGGAGTGTCAGACTTTTACTGACTAAAACCCATCCATGTTCCTTCATTGCCCTTTGTGTCCCGCAACTCCGGCAGACTAATTTTATCTTTGTGTTAATTTGTATGTGACATAGACAAAAAAATCTCAATTGGCGCGAAGTCTACCTTAAGATTAAACTATGTCTATTCTCGGATATTCGTTTCTTGATTGGCAGTGCATTAGTACGTGGCGGGTCGATTATAATTATGCATTTGCCTACGTCGGATCACATAAGATGGTCAGCCACAGTTAGAACACAGTACTAAAGCTGCGCTGTTTAATTTCCTAAATCATAACGCGGTTTCTGAAATCTTAAGACAGGTTTTCGTTACATAGTCGATTATTATTATAAAAGTAAGAGAACCTATTGCGGTCTCGAAATATTTCAGACTTTTACAAAAAAAAAAAAAAAATTGATTAGTGGTTTCAAGAACTCAAAACAGCAGCCACATCCAAAAGCGTAAAACCAAAAAATTCAAACTTAATTTTCTTCAGAATAAAAATTCTTGGTCTACCGTTTCATGCAATACAAGTAGGTGCCCAACTAAAAGTGCAAACTACCGCCAAAATGACTAGAAATACAGTTACACAATAAATACTAACGAAGCAACTCAACGTCTGCGGTTTGCTGCGACGAGTATTTTTAGAGCTAATCAACATTCCGGGCACACACAGCGCCATGTCTCATTAGCACACCTTTGTCTTTAATTAACAATGTAGTACTAATTATTACACCCACAATAATTATAAGGGCCGGTGAATATACATCGATGAGTATGTATGTAATGGTTCTGTTCATACCCTCATTTGGCATTGCATATTGAATGTTCTATTGTCATCGAAATTGAATTATCTTTATGGGTTGTTGAGTTAGATCCCTGTCCTTACTGCAATTTTTATTCGTGCAGAATTATATCCGCACCGACCGCATCATCGCGTACATTTGCATCAAATCACAGATTTTTGCCGCACGGATTTTTTACCGCCAGTGCGGAAACTCATAATTATACGATTCAATGTGTTACAGAATTGTGGGAAAAAAACCACGCGTTGAAAAATCGCAGTGCGAACAGGGCCCAAGTGTTGAAAAAGCGAACCCTCAAGCCAAATATTGCAAAACTGCATCGGTACATCTCCAAAAATACATGTTTGAGTTAAGTTGGCAGATGATAGAAAATGTAACACTATTTCCGAATCAGTAATGCCATAAGTCCTATCACTATACAACTGACATACACTTTGTATACATTTTTAATCTTTAAATTTCATTTTCGCAAAACCACATTTGGAAATGTAACGGTAGGTACTATTTTTTAACTTACTTGAAAACTTTCTAAATCTTTGCAAAAAGCAAACTCGTATCAAGTGAATTTTAGATAGATGCATCTGTCCTACAAATTATAAGGAACTTATATATCTTGTTTTGGCATGACACATTTCCAAAAAATATCCGTACCTAAACAAAAATGTTATTCGACATAAGACGTCCCCGCTACTGATTACTGTTTACGCTGACATTTTTCGTTTTATAAGCAGGTGAGTTACTCAACGTCATATAAAGCACCGTTCAAGTCTCTGAGTAGTCCTTAAGCGTGCGGCTTTCACAACTTTTTCATTTATTTTTCTTTAAAAAATGTCGTCAAGAGTTCCTTGGCAATGCTCATTAGTAAAAAATAATGAGTTGCCTATACACAAGTAAGTAGCGATTTTGTGAGAGTTTTTTTAAGAAAAGTTAATTTTGTAAATCAAAAATCCGTGTACCTTTATTATGTTATCCTAATTAATGTCTTATTCATACATTAAAAGCTATCTTCCTCAGAAATCAAATTCTGATGACCCGTTTCAAGTCAGCTAACGTGGGACTTGTCGTTTTCTTCGTCGTGTAAAGGGAAACTGTTTTATTTTTATTTGATGTGGGTTTACTCTTGAATCTAGTAGTCAGATTCAAAGTCTACGATGGAAGAGGCTTACCCAATTTTCCTGTCTTCCTGGCAGGAAGCCCTGCGGAATCATCGTCATCATCCAAACCCCGACTTCGCGCACGGATGAGCATAAACCCCGCTTTTCTTGTCCCCAAGATCCTGTAGGTATATAAATACTTTATTGAAACTGAGATATTTATGCTCCATTTCCATTATGACAAATGTTTTAGTTCAATCCATGACAATGTCCAAAATAAAGCAACTGCAATGGTTCACGCGAAAATCACCAAAACCACAAATAACCTGCATGACTATTGGTTAATTTATTTCCATTACCAACATCAGTTCAAAAATTTAATTTAAATGTTTGCGACTCTGCGCGAATTGAATGACTGGAGTGAATATTTCATTTATTAAAATAAGATCTATTTATTTATTACAATAATATTCTTAAATTCTCAAAAATGTTTGAAAGAATGTATCCTATGTACCTATAATGTGACATGGAACCTCAAGAGCGGTGGTCTGTTACTGCGTTAGCGAGCGTGCTTGACCCTTTGCCATCTATTCATTGCCCACCACTCGATCCTGCTGTGCAAAAGATCTTGGAAAAAAGGATTCTGAAGTACTTTTTGCTCCATTTCTGCAATTACTGCAACGCATGCCAATGCAAGGATGCACAAATAAATAATAAGTATGTCACTTATAAAAAAACATAAACTTTGAATTAATTTATCGACAAAACCTTGATTCGACAGCTACCATTTCTTCCGAGGTTAAGTACCGAAAGGGTTCAGTAAATTATGACAATGATAAGAATTAATCATGAGCCCAGTTATGAGTGGTACAATCCAGGCAAAACAAAGTCTAGTAGTCGTCCAGAAAAAAATACAATTATATCTGAAACTGCACCGGAATCCTTAGCAAAAGGACATTTAAATAAGAATGGTCAATTAAAATCCCCTCGGAACAGAATTCATTGCTACTCCAAGTCCACATCACTCGAAGTGTAGAATATTTAGAGCAGTAATATTATAAATTCTGAATATAAGTGCTCTCACTGGATTCTGAGTGTGTACTTCAGAAAATTACGGAAAGCCGGTCTTATCCACTTCAACTGCCACTCCCAAAGGTTTGAACTGAAATTATTATCTGCACAACCCTGGTACAAAATCGTGCTACAACCTATAAGCCACTGATTTCTTCTTTTGATATGTCTAACCGACTTCAAAAAAGGAGGAGGTTCTGAATTCGTTGGTTTCTTTTTTAACGTAAGAGGACATTTATAAAAGAAGTTTTATATTTGGCATTTCCGTGTACAGATATCATCTCAAACGAAATGTTTTTGTAGAAACATGAGAAACTTAAACACTGCTGTTATATTTAAATTCTTTGCTTCCTAGTTCTAAAGAGAAATGAATACTGTATTTCAAATTTTCTCTAGCCTTCGGATTAAAAACGATGAACGTTAGCTATTATCCTATAAATGAGGCAATACCATTGTACTTAATTACTTACTGTGTTTAGACCAAAATCATAGAAACAAGAATTTAACGAAAAAAAAAATATCTCATACTCTCAAAAATACTCTCTGAACTTTTCGTTTAACTAAACATAAAAAGCCAAGATTTTAGTCTAAAAATTCATTAAGAGCATTAAACTTAAATAAACATTAAAAGAAGTGAAAACTTAGCGAAACCGGGAGCACCGCGACATGGCGATAATTATTCAAATCGCCTCTCTTTATGTTTTTATTCGGATGTTTTAATAAAAATTTAATTTCACGTAATTTAATTCTTATCTTCAGCGGCAAGACCATATCTCTGAAGAAAATTCGTAAATTATTCATGAAGAAAGTTTTAACGGGGACATGATTTTAAAACCGACATTTGTAAGCTTCGCGGCCATAACTCTGTAGGATTTAAAACGATTGCTGGAACTAACTCGCGGTATTAGTGATGTTACGTACTTTTATGACTTTTATGTATGGAACGAGAATAAGTTTGAATTATTACAGCTCTTGTTATTTTTACTTGATTGTCTTGGGGTGACTGTAACATTTTTACCAAAACATCGAAACCATTTCAAAATTATAACATTGAAAACGTTCGTTTGAAAATTCTTAACAAAATGTATGGCTTCCACCGACTTTTTACATCTACTTCTTTAGGTAAACACACAATAAAATGTCTATTTTGAGAACCAAAGCAGAAACCTTTGAGACTCATAACAAAAAAGTTAACACAACAAAACCTCGATGATGTAACAACACTGACGTAATACTTATTCACTAAAACTCAAACAAAATTACGTACCAAGCAAAATATCACACGTTAGCGTAAGAGTAAGTTACGAACAAGAAATCAAGTCGGCTATGAGTTCTTAAACTTTAGCTTCTGCTTTGTTATTACAAATTTACAAAGCAAAATAAGAAAGCAAACAAGTAAATGGAGAGTTGGAGTCATCGTTTACTTATACACGAACGTTTTAGTGTAAACAGTTAGCTCGGAATACGCTTACAACGTCGAGTTGAAAAGTTAGTTTCTGTTCAAATAGCTGGCAGCGCGCCGCGCGCCGGCCCTACCTATGTTGTTGCGATCTTTACAATGACGCCTCATTATTACTTTAAATCTATATTTTCAAATACTTTAAATTGCTTTTGAACCGAACATGGTAAAGTTTGGGGACATTGGAATACACGCATTATCAGAATTATCTACCACGTCATGCTAGGCTACCAATAGACCAAACTCAGAACCCAAAATGGATCCTTTTTAATCTATATCTATCTTCTATCTATCTTCTATCTTCTATCTATACTTATAATAAATCTGTAGAGAGGTCAATTCTGTACATGAAACATATTTCCAAAATAACTATCAGGGGGTGATTAGGGATCGATACTGATGCCAAAAATGCAATCAGTACCATTTTTGTGTGTCTGTCTGTCTGCCTGTCTGTCTGTCTGTCGGTCGGTCTGTCTGTCTGTATAAACGTTATAGAAACAAAAACTACTCGACGGATTTTAACAAAACTTGGTACAATTATTTTTCATACTCCTGAGCTGGTTATAGTGTACTTTTCATTACGCTACAATCAATAGGAGCAGAGCAGTGAAGGGAAATGTTGGGAAAACGGGAGAAGTTACTCCATTTTTTAAGCTTCCGTCGCGTGTGCAACCTTAATGGCTAAAGCTACACAGAAATCATGTATGACGGAAACGTTTTCCTTAAAATTATATAAAAAATATCCCACAACAGCATATGTCTATCTTTTATGATTGACGCACAATAACATGTGTAACTGCCGTTAGCTTAGCAGTTCGAAGCTTTCTGATTATATTTGTCTACTCTTACGTTTATAACACTCTCAGTCATCCCTAATTAAAAAAGTTAACATTATTAACTATTTCATAAAAAAGAATCATAGAAATCGGTACAGAAACACCAAAGTTATACATGAAATGCGCTAATAATCATAAGCCATCGCGCGTGAATACTGAATCATGCTAGTAGGATTATTTTTGTATAAGGTCATGAACGCACAGGCAGGGGGCTTGCTTGGCACCTAGAGGCTAGCGAGTAGCTTCGTAAAACGGCTTACGACAGTTTGCAATATCCTTTATATAATATCGAGGGGAAGATGGTTATAATTTCGCTTTACACCAAACGAGTAATATTATAAATGTGAAAGTTTGGTTGTTTGTTACTCAATCACGCCAGAACGGCTTAACGGATCTTAATGAAATTTAGAACAAAGATAGATTATAGTCTGGAATAGCACATGAGCTACTTTTCATCCCGGGAATCTGTTCCCTTTCGATCACGCTGGCGAAGCCGCTGGCAGAAGCTAGTGCTCAATAAAGCAGGTCTAGACAAGATGATAGGATAAGATGTACAGTTTCAATAAGAACTGGTCCTAAGCAGCTTGAAATAGAAAGTGAAAAGAGAATAGAGAGTAGAAGTGGAAAGAGAACAGGGAGGCCTTTTTCCTGCAGTGGGACACTACAGGCTTTTTACGAGAAGGTATCCAGACAGCATTAAGTGAAGGTGTTCCTATTAGCGCATCTGTTATGCTAGGCAGTGGCTCCCTTCTGTAAAACTCTAATATTCCAGACTTTGTCGTTGTTAATTAGGTGTCAAGTAGGTTAATCAATCCAGAAATAAATTTGATACACAACTGAAAATACACCCCAACCCAACCCAAATAGGTACAAGAATAACAAACTAAATTCGCGAAATAATAAATAAGCCTTCCTTTACAAGACGCACAACATACATAAACAACAAGATACAAGAAAAACTAATTTATAATTCATGCGAGATGAATACATGATATGAGGTCTAATCGCCGTAGCCAGAAATCACGCACAATTCATAGGTACGGTGATTTATATGCAAATGTACTTATGGTACAAGCAATGCCTATTGGAGCAGCCTGTCGGCGTCAATTGAAGACTAATTTGCGCGCCAGTTAGATTTCTGTTAATTATGACGCTGTCATTACGTATGTCTCACTGTTTGTGCATTTCTAAACGGAAGATGAATTTACCACGTACCCAAAGGAACAGTACAGTATTCGAAGGGTTCTTGATTTTTTGGGAATATACCTATGTAGTAATAGGCTTGTGTCCTGAATAAATCTAATTAGTCCGTCAGTTAGATTATCAAAAAATATTTGACCCGTGTTTTTTCTTTTGTTGCGGGAACCAAAATTGATGAAGTTACGACGCTTTTAAAATTCTCAATACGTCACATAAGTTTCGCATAAGTTTCGCATAAGTTTTAGTGTGTCGTGACGTCACGAGCCCCCACTCCCGAGTTTTAATGCGTTTCATCTTTGTCAATATTCATTGATTTACAAAAACAAAAAATACGTGTCCATTATTTGTAAATACTCTAACTGACGGACTAAATAGTTTTGCAATTTGTGTATGATGGAATCCTATTAGCCTATTATACTGCAGAGTTGTTCAATCTTCGAAGACTCTAGTCAAGAAAAATTCCGAAAAGATTGACAGACGACGAAGACAGATTGATTGACGAAAAGATTTCTTTATTTTGTTGACACTATTTGAATAAAAAGTCACGCTATCACGAAGTCCCCTTTCTTTCATATCGCTTCTCACACCATCCATCCATCTCTTCTTTGGCCTTCCTCTCCTTCTCCATCCATCCACATTTATGTTCATATCTCTTTTAGTTGCATGCCTTTCATCCATCCTCTTCACATGGTCATACCAAGACAAGTGATTGAAATTATCACTTAAATATTAACTTTAAATACCTACACTTCTCTAAAGTCTTTTGTTCAGTTGATGGCGACCGTTTCAAATAATCTGAAATTATAAATTCAAGTAATAAGCGGTATCAGACATTAAAACATAATTATTTAGATAATACCTACTAACATCATCATACAAGAGAAGCCTTCTCAACTTTAAAACAACTAAAAGAGAATAATTTTATAATTTATATCAGATAAACAACAAATTAATTGTTTAAGATACTTCGAGAAAGTTCTGTTTTCTCGTGAACTTTTCTCGTTACATAAACAGTGTCGAATATCGTTGGTGTTATGATTCTCTGCTCTATTTACATAACAACAGGAGTTCGTGAGCCGACAATTGACTTTATTATTACTTTACAATTATATTTTACTAGCTGATGCCTACGGCTTCGCCGCAAATTATATACTAAAACCTTCCTGCAGAACCATTGGTGAAAACAGCATGAAAATCGGTTCAGTAGTCATTGAGTTTATCGCGAACAGATAGACAGACACAGCAGAGGACTTCGTTTTATAATATGTAGTGATATACATGATAAAAAACGCGGGTTTATCTATACTATATCTATACTAATATTATAAAGCAGAAGAGTTTGTTTGTTTGTTTGGTTGAACGTGCTAATCTCAGGAACTACTGGTCCGATTTGAAATTCTTTCAGTGTTAGATAGCCCATTTATCGAGGAAGGTTATAGGCTATATATCATCACGCTAAGACAAATAGGAGCGGAGCAGTAATAGAAAATGTGACGCAGACATAAGTTGCCCCGGTCAGCTAGTTGGAAATAATATCAGAGTGTTAATGGTACTAATTTTTAAGCAATGTTTGCATTCGCATCTCAGTCGCAATCTGTCAAAATAGCCTTAATTTATAGTTATTCATTTTTGACAGATTGCGAATGATATACGAATGCGAATGTGGTTTTTTTTTATAGAATGTTTTTTTTTTTTTGAATTGGAGTTCAAGGTCTCAAGTTTGCCACAAAATATGGCACTGATTTAGGGCCAGAACGAATCGCTGATACGCGATCCAATTGGTGAAGGCGATGAAGATGAATGTTAAAACGTCAAAAATGCATAGGATTCAGAAGATGTCGAAATGTCACGTAATTAATCAGGCAATCGCCATTTAAAATAAAATGGCACGTTGTCTAAGCCACTTTTATAATTAAAAAAAATACAGCCGAACCAACGTAATCCTATAATTATCCAGACTTGCCAGTCCCGTTTCCAAAAATAAATACATGAGGCGTTAGTCATCGACAACAATGCTTGCACAGTAAACGAACAACTACCGACAGTTGTACAATCGGCCGATTGGATTTGAAACAAAGCTAACGAACCGGTGAATCATGTAAACAGGGGCCAAGACGACCGTCTTGTTTATCCAAAGAGCCTTTGCTTCATTAGGATCCAATTTACTGTCAACAAATTAATCCCCTTCCAGTGCTATTGTATAACTGATACCGTTTTGCTGTTATCTGACGATAAACAATCGAACAAGAGGCATTTAATTTCAGGTAATTTGTGCTATAAGCCGGGTTTAGCCGGTCGGCTACGTGCGAACTATTAGATTGTACATTGTATGAGGTGTCGTGATTATAGCTTAATTGCGTGAGGTGTTGTAAGACTTCTATAGCATTTGATTAGATAATTCTATTCAGGGATAGTCTTTTGAAAAGGGATTTATATTGATATACAACATAATATGCGAGGATGAAAGCGTCTTGGGATAAATCAAGTCCCACCTAGCTAAAGAATATTTTACTGATTAAACTCACCCCATTGTTTAAAAAGCACTAAGATAAACACGAAATTAAAAGAAACACAGACTCCAATAACAATACCACCGACTTTAAATTCGATGAGCGAATTAAATAAACAAAACAGAACAAGACCATTCTCTTATTTTCAATAGTCGGCTAATAAAGGAAATCATTGAATAAGTCGAGCATTTCAAGAAAGCAAACGGCTAAAGCGGAACACAATGCATCACAACTGGGAACTTTTCTATTGTTGACTTTAAATTAATTGCTTTTCACTGAATTTATAAATAGAAGTTGAAGAGGAACGCTGCTTCCACAGAGTGTGCAATCGGCAAAATGGAATTTCAAAACTACTGAGATAATTACTTAAACATCTTTTTATGGAAATGCTCTTGTTTTATATTGCTCTGTTAAAAAAGTGCAATCTTTGCTATTTAGCTGTTTAAACTTGCGATCTGATTAAACAATCAACATAGATTTATTTGCTTGTTTTCATTCTTTGTTACGTTTAAATTGTAAAGAGACAGAACCTATTTGGTGATTTAATTAATCTAGATTTGTTATCTCGAAGATTATGCAAACTTCCGTTAACGATTACTTTTTGTTCATATTTTTCAAACGATTTATGAGACTTTTATTGAGCTCTTAATATATTTTGAATTACAACTGAACTAAAGTAGACAACTGTTAAATCATGTCCCTAGTTTGTTACCTACATTGAGTTTATTCATCTGTTGTTAAACCATATTCAACAACATATCAACAATGTGGTTTTCTTGGCCAATTTTCAAATGAATAACTATTACTTAATAACTAACTTTTCAATGGTAATAACAACATTACATATTCTACTATCCTATCTTACTTTCCTGAAATTGTTTCCACTGCAACCCAACCCATAATTTTTGACTTGGTTGAGGTGACTCGGAAAAGTTAAAAGGGAATCGCTTGTCTTGGTATATGGTCATGTTAACAGGAGGGAGGAAACGCATTTAACTAAAAGAGTAATGAACATAAATATGGATGGATGGAGAGGGAGAGGAAGGCCAAAGAAAAGATGGATGGATTGTGTGCGAAGCGATATGAAAGAAAAGGGAGTTAGTGAAAGTTTGACGGCTGATAGGGCAGACTGGAAAAATAGTATTACGCCGACCCCAAGTAACATGGGATAAGGGCAAGAAGATGAAGTTATGAGGTTACTGTAAGACTCGGAAAAGAGCCTGAAAATATTATTTCCGCGTTAATCTCAGCCATTTAACAAACAAATCAGAAACTCAGAACAAACATTTAATCAATACGAATTATTCCCCACAAGAAGTCTATTTAACGTATCATCATCACAGAATGTAGTTACAGTCCTGTATTTGCAAATTAATTTAAAATACGTGAGCGTCGAGTTGAGACAGACTTGTTTGCAGTAGGTACCTGCAATAAAATGCAATTAGGAAAGCTGTTGTGTCTTGTTATCGAGTTAGCTGCCTTCAAGCCTCTCAACGGTTCACGAACACTCCAGCATAGCTGTGAACGAATTAATAGCTAACATTGTTATTACATCGACAGTTCTATACGTTAAATAGATACAAGCATATCTATACATCTTCTATACATCTATACATATAAATAAAATCGGAGTGTCTGTTTGTAATGTTAAAACAACCGTTTTTTGCTTACATTTATATGAAAATATATAGGTACGGTACATACACCAAAATGACATTTTCTACAATTTTTGTCTGTTTGTCTGTCTGTTTGTTCCGGCTAATCTCTGAAATGGCTGGAACGATTTCGACGGGACTTTTATTAGCAGGTAGCTGATGTAAAAAGGAGTAACTTAGGCTACATTTATAAAAAAAAAAAATTAAAGAATCGACTGTTAGGCGGAACGAAGTTCGCCGGGTCAGCTAGTAAACAATAAACAAGAATATTTAAGTTGCGTTCTCAGGCATAAACCGGTTATTTCAGTTACGTGGTTGTTGAAGTTAGATAGATGCTCCACATAAACGTTAATAGATACGCAGCTGAAATTCGGTTTGACTGGAAGCCGACCGCAATAACGGGAAAAGGCTAGGCAGATGATTAAAGGTGGAATCCAGTCTATGACGTCAATCTGTGATCTAAAATAATCACAAATCAACAGCACAAGTGATTTTTTTATGTTTTGTCTTTATTAGGGGTCGGGATTTCTGGTAAAAGATTTTTTGCCATTGTTTCTTTACTGTGTACCAAAAGTAGAATGTCACCCTTAAATGTGACCACGCACTTCCGAAGCACCCTGTATAAGCAATAATTACGCCATCTTATTTCTTAATTAAGCTTTACTGTTAAAGTTGGAAATTTATTGTTGGAGCTGGTTGACCGATTTATTGTCAATATATCCTTTTATTTGGCAACGAACAATAAAAAACGGAGGTATCGAGAAAAATAAAACTTGGATGGGCCGCTTTTAGCAAATTGGATGACATTCTGAAGTCTGCCAAAATTCCGCAATGTCTGAAGTCCCGCCTCTACAACTAGTGTGTTTTATCCATCATGACTGACGGTGCTAAGACATGGACGCTCACGCAAGAGGCTGTGTACAGACTGAGAATTGCGCAGAGAATCATGGAGCTTCCATGCTCGGCATACGTCTAATAGATCGAGTTTCAAACGTCAAGATCCGAAGACACTGAAACGTCGGGACATCCACAAGAAAAGAGAGGCCTATACCCAGCAGGGGGTGAAGTCGGGCTGTGGATGATGATGTCTAAGAGCGAGGCCCCATTAGTGCGTTGCACTGCGTTGCGTCGTCGCAACGACGTCGCTGCGTCGTTTTCCATATATTTTTTATGACATGCCCCATTAGACCGTTGCGTCGTCGCGCGCGACGTTTCAACGGATCGACGGACAAGAGACGAAGCGGGAGGGAGGGTGATGCGCTGCGTTGTTGGAGCTCCGCTGCGTCGACGGACAGTGATCCACTGCCTCAGACCGACAAAAAAAGGAAGACGGTGCACCGCGAACAAAACAGTGAAGCCACGAAACCGTGCTGATGCAAGTATACACACACGCTCAGGCACACACCTGCACTCCATGCTGATCGCTCTTAGTACGTCAAGAGTCGTCGTCTAGTGAACATACAATTAACTCTTGCGTTGTGTTGGCGCAGCGTCAACGCAACACAGGTATGGCATACAATGCGTTGTTCCGTTGCAACGTTGCAGTTATTCATAGACTGATTAAAGTATACATAAGTCGTGCTTGATCTGAAACTTGCCTCATATTTATGTTTTGTGGAAAACCAATTTGATCTTCGTACCTTCAACCGCTGAAAATCTTCATTTGTTTCAACTCAAAGATGTCAATCAAACACATATTATAATTCTCTGAAGAGGTTACTTTGTACCGCCATGTTATATAAGGGAAACTTGGCATTTAGGAATTATTACTATAAAGATAGTAATAAATTAAATTTGAAGCATGAGATTTACATTCAAACCCCATACTTTAAAAAATAATTTCTCTACTTTCTATTGCAAATCAAAAACTTCTAACATTATTCATTCAAGCATGGCAAGGGGATGAATAAAATCATGATAGATCTCCGCAGCATCTATTAGTTAGCCCGGAGAACAACGACCGCATCGGTCAGCTACGAGCCCAAACATGACAGCTCCCGTATAAATCATAAAATGGTTGGTGATATTAAATTTGTATTCAACGTTTCTGCAATCAAAGTTGCCTTCCTCAAGAATGGAAAAGTCTCAGATAAAATAAACGCCGAATCTTTCCTCGTAAATCTGTCAGCAAAACAATTCGTACCCTTTCACGAGCAATAAAATGTTACCAAGAAGAGAGAAAAGAAAAAAAGTATCATAAATATAAGATTCATTTATATTCGTTCAGCCGACCCTTGAGGGGAGCTGAGACCGCCAGAGTATCGAAAAAACAATGTGATCAACATTTATGTCAATAGTATAAAAGAGACTGTACGTATTCTTGCTGAATAGGGAAGTCGTTAAAACTAGTGTTGTGGGATTTGTGAAAATCTTAAATAGATTTTTATTATGTCGCACCAGTATAATATTACGCTTAGAGCCTATGCACACGGCGTATATTTTAACGAGCCGGAGACTGTATACGTTTTACGAACGAGCGCTCACGGCGCTGTAGATGACCAACAAAAAACAGTAGGCCGTCACCTCCTTTTGCGAAGCAGTCATGCTAGCGAAGGAGGTGGCGGAGTGTGAGAGGGAGAGAACCTCTCGTCCCAGCCGCCGTGGTAGACGCCGCGGGCGTCATAGGCCACCTGGTGACCTCCGGCCACCGTAGGCGCGGGCCTGTGGACGGTGAGCTATGGGCAGCTCGCCGTCCGTCCGTCTTTTGACAACAGGCCGTGTCGAAGGCGCGTTCGTGTTCCACGCGCTCCTCAAAGAGGGCCCAAAAGGGCCGACGCCTGCCGGAGTCGCGGGACTATTCGAAAGAGATACTGTGGCTCCGGAACACAAAGGGCACTGAAGGAACATGGATGGGTTTTAGTCAGTAAGAGTCTGACACTCCCTCTCGCTCCGCCCAGAGCGGGAGCAGATGATGTTTTAAACCTCGTGTTAGCTCTGAGTTAAAAATATAACTCTGGTTTTTGCACCGGTCCTAAGGTTTATCATAAATACCTATTCCAATAAATAACCACAAAGATATGTGTAGCAATAAAAAAACACTAGCCAACAACAGTTTTATTTTGGGGCCAACATTAATTAAAATCTTCTGTCGAAGCTTTCAAATCGAAACCGACGTAAAGCAAAGTAATTTTAAATTAAAATCCTACAAAAACCTCGAACCCTTTTGACCACGGATCAATTGAATGTTTTCGGTACTTTACACCATTGATTTTTCATGTCCTTTGATCTATTCTAATTTATCCGAGTACTTTGCCTTCATAGTATGTTCGTAATCTATTTGAGAATACCGCTATTGTATCGTTTGTAGTGATCTTTTACGTGATTAAATTCTGTTTGAGGATTGGAGTATGATTTAAAAGTGAAAATTTGATTCTTCTGTGTTATACAGGAACACAAAGACTTAATTATTCAGATACGTAAGATTCTAAGAGCTTATAGGTTAACTTTAACCTTATAATAATCAAAAATTGATTCAATTATTATCAATATGATAGTTTTTATCGCAAAGCTTTTCAAAGTTTCTATGAATGATTTTCATTTCACGGAACATTGCTCTCACAAACTACATTTGCCCCTTTAATGATATATATATCGGATCTTAGAAGTTGTAGATTCTGGGAATTTCTTTTATTACCTATCGTCGTTTTTATCGACCTCAAAATATTTTACTTAACGGAGTTAAAATAATCTGAAGATCTCGGTAAAAATAAACTCACAATTTTGTCAAAGAGATAAGAGTACCCGTAGTAGAGAGACCTCTTAGCTCCTTTGCCTCCGTAGAAGGCAAGCATTGCACAATACGAATGGCCATCAAATGCTAATTGCTCTCAATTTACAAGAATCTACACTAGCAAAGTTTGTTGGTTTAGATACCTACATAGCAAGGTATTTTACGCGGGTATACCGTACGCGACTACTACTGAACGTAACAAGGTGTCCCGATTATCTTAATAGTAAAGTATCTAAATCCGCAACAAATGTGCAAGAAACACACACGCACACTCGAACGCAAGTAGACGGCAGACGCGTTACTCAAACGTATAAAATTACGTCCGCTTGCGCGCTCCGCCCGATGCGACAACATAACAGATGAGAGGACAAATCCACCGTTAATTACCCGTTCGTGTGTAATCTTTTAATTAACTAAGTGTAAACTTATTCGCGTCGCTGACAGCACTCCCTTTGTTTCTTAGCTCGTTCTATAATATTGGCTTTGTATGTTTACTGATCTGTGTATGGTTTTCAAGGGCGGTTATTTTTGTTACGTTTGGGCGGGCGAAAAGGAATGGAGCATTATGTGACCCTTTCTTCACATTTCTTATCCACAGTTGACTGTGAAAGAATACTGCCCTGTGAAATATGAACCCTTATTAACCCGAATACTAGCACTTCTGTTAGCTAGTTTAACATGTCTATACCAATATCTTCTATGTAAATAAAAATTAATGTTGGTAAGCGCATAACTCAAGAATGGCATAAAAACTTTGCATACTTAAACTAACATAAAAAAAAATTATTTCACATTTTTCAAAACAGCTTTTAGAGGAATTGGAACCCACAACATATTACAATATTGTAAATACTTATGGGTCTAACCGTAGCAATGTTTATCATCACACTATACTTTCAAGGAGCTGAGTAGCGAAAAACCATGACATGAATAAGATCGACTATTTCAATATATTGTCAACAGTAGTCATCAGACCATCGGCTTAAAGACAGTCTTTGGAAGGACTTGGTGTGGGTTCGATTACCAACACCTTCTGATTCGTCGCTCAGCTCCGCCTCGCAGCCGCCGGGACCAGTGCCAGCCGCGAGTCCAGAGATTCCGGTAGCTGCAGTTGTGTCGAGCTCGAGCGACGAATACTTCTCAACGCCGACGACACCACCACCTGCGCGTCGGCGTGGACGAGGCCGACCACCGCTCAGTTTGGGACCTCGTGGCCCACCGGTCTCTGACAGGGTCCCCGCTATCGGTGGATGTGTGCAGCGCATGCGATGGACGCAATCCACTAATGAAAATATCATGCGCTCATACTATAGGGCTACAGAGGGAGGAACTAACCTGACTGCGTACGGTGGTCGGATGCTCTCTCTGTTTCAGTATCGGTAAGTGTATAGGTGAGGCAAGAGCACTCATCGGAAAACTTATCTACTCCAGGGCAACCTGGTTCTTGTGAATCTCTAGCGCTCATATTTTCAGCCTCAAAATTATTACTTCAACATATTTTTGTTCTTCTGGTACTCTTAAATCCTAACCGCTCACAATTTCAGCTCCGAAAATACCGATATGTTTCTGTACTTCTGGTACTTTTGAATCATAACCGCTCAAAATTCCAGCACCGGCAATACTTCGACATGTTTCCGGTCCTCTGGAACTTTTGCATCCTAACGGTCTGCAATTAAAGCCCCAGAAATACTTTGACATGTTTCTGCTCTCCTGGTACTTCTTAGTCTGTAGCGCTCGTAATTCCAGCTCCGAAATGTTTCGATGTTTTTGCTCTCCTGGTACTTGTGAATCTAAAACGTTCTTATTTTCCAGCCCTGAAAAATTTCGGCATGTTCTTGGTCTCCTGGTACTTGAGAATCAATAGCGCTTATAATTCCAGCCCAAAAATACCTCAACATATTCCTGCTCTCCTGGTATTTGAGAATCTATAGCGTTCACAATTTCCAGCCCCGAAAATACTTCGACAGGTTTTTGCTCTCCTGTTACTTGTGAATCTTGAGAGTTCATTATTTTAGCCCGAAAATAAACTTCGACATGTTTCTGTTCTCTTGGTATTTTTTAAACTTAACCGCTCACAACTCTGAAAATAAATCGACGTGTACCTGCTCTCCTGGTTATTTTCGGGAATCTATACCGTTCACAATTTCCAGCTCAGAAAATACTTTGACATGTGTCTGCTCTCCTAGTACTTGTGAATCTAAAGCGCTCATAATTCAAGCCCCAAAAAACTTTTCAGATGATTCTGCTCTCCTGTAGTGCGATTCACTAAGGCAGAACATCTTTACAACCAAGAAATCATCGTAGAAACATCTGTTAAATATATGCCACATCAGATGTTTCAACGATGATTTCTTGGTTGTAAAGATGTTCTTCCTTAGTGAATCGCACTACTGGTACTTGTGAATCTGTAGCGCTCGTAATTCCAGTCCCGAAAATACTTCGTCGAGATTCTGCTCTGATATTAAAAAAACCTTGCCCAAAAATAATTTGACATGTTGCTGGTCTCCTGGTACTTTTGAAACTGAAGTACTAAGGTAGCAGAAACTTTGGACTTCCACTTCTTCCTGTGTCTCCATTAAGTCATGTATGTTACCGGGATAAAAATTATCCTATGTGTTATTCCAGGATGTGACCTACATATATACCAAATTTCATCCAAATCCCTTCAGCCGTTTTTGCGTGATTGACGGACAAACATACAAACTTTCACATCTATTAGATAAAAATAAGTCGGGTTTTCCTTCCTGACGCTATAACTCCAGAACGCACGAACCGATTTCCACGGTTTTGCATTCGTTGGAAAGGTCTCGGGCTCCGTGAGGTTGAAACGAAATTCAGGGAAAATGTGACGCAGACGAAGTTGCGTGGGTCAGCTAGTTTATAATATTAGTAGGATTTAAAAATGTAAAATTTTGTACATAAAAATAAACAAATGGAATAATCGTAATAATATGTTATTGTCGTATTTTGGATATTTTTCTACGTTTAAATATAATGGCCAAATTATAATATAATATCGATAAAAAAAAATTTAGATCAAATGCATAACGTCATCTATGGAATCTGAAGTTAAACTGTCAAAATATTTTAAGACATTTTAAAAGTACACTAATAACTAAAAATTATATTTTGATGTTATTCTCATGCGGTCGTTAGTTCTATTTGGGTAAATAGGGTCATTACGGGTATTATTAGTAGGTATACTGTAATCAGTATACCTACTAATACATTGTGGCAATCGCAATATGTTGATTTCATCTACAATGCCACAATTACTCTCCGGTTTATGAGTAAAAGTTATTTACGTTGTTTGTTTTGTATCTACTTTTTAACGTGATGCGAACAAAAAAGAATATAGAAGAAAATCTGTTAACTATTCTTTAAGATTAGAATGTTCGTGCTAACGTTTACTTGAGTTGCTCAATAATGAATGTTTACGGGCCACGTGCCAGGGGTCACGTCATACCACCTGCGAGCATCTGGCGAAGTCCCATGATCGAGGAGTTGCGAAAAGTGTTGAATAAGATGGTTAATCAGATGTGTAACTGTGTTCTAAAAACTTAAAATTGTTTTGATTTGCGTTTTTGTTTCGAAATAAAGTGAGAATCAACTTGATTCATCAAGTAGTTTCTAACTTTATAGTTTGAAGAAAAGCACTATTTTTATAGCGCAAGATAATATCAACACGTAAAAGTTCATATACATAATAGTTCATATATAATTATATACAAAAACCTTCCTCGAGAACCACTCTATCCATTGGTGAAAACAGCATGAAAATCGGTGCAGCAGTTTTTGAGTATATCGCGAATAGACAGACGGACAGATTCGGCGGAGGACTTTGTTTTATAATGTGTAGTGATAGTGATTTATTTTCAAAACTGTTAAATTACCAGTGAGCCCATGATACGTCATGACCAGCTCAGGGCCAGAAATTATCTGTTGCGGGCTTTACCCCCAGGCAATGGTGCCAGAGACGAACTCGCGAAGAGAGTTTCTGAGATGCTAGTGCTGGATCCGTGCCAACTTCTCCTCCTAACTTTCTCATAGTTTTGTACATAAATTTTCCAGAGACAACTGAACTTCATCACAACACATGTACACGGGCTACAAATTACAGGCAGTCAAAAATGTCAATGTATCCGAATATTTCCTCCGAATATTAATAGGTATAATTTCGGGTAATTACACTCTAAAAAAACCTCTGTTCAATATAGGCACCATAGACAGCCCAATGTACAGAGGTTGCTTCAACACCGAGAAATCATCCTGGAAATGAAGCCTTTACTTCCCGACGCGCGTGCACATATTCTCGGAAAGGTGAGATAGCTCCACGAAACCTATGAAGCACCCGGGAGGTTTCTGTGCATTTGAGCGGAGCTAGGCTGTTGACGACACGGTTGGCGCAATGGTTGAGCGATTGACTGCTGCGCAGCATGTCGCGGGTTCGATTCCCGCACGGAACAAGTATTTGTACGACCTACAAGTATTTGTTCCGAGTCTGGGTGTTTTTCTATCTATAATATGTATGTATTTACAAAAAAAAAAAAGGTATATAAGTAGTTTATCAGCCATCTCGTTACCATAACACAAGCATTAGGTTGCTTAGCTTGGGAATATATGGCGTTGTGTGAAATGTCCAAGGATATATATATTATATTACTCTATCCGCTGCGGTGGTAGACTTCTCTTCTGGTTCTTAACACAGCAGTCGTTGTGCCGATAGTCGTGACGGCCAATGTCATAATTGCCAAAAGCCTCAATCAACATCCTAAGCTGCCCTCAATCAAAGGCTTGATCCAGGAAGCAGTGCTCCTTGACGCGCTGCGTATTGTTTGGAGGTTCATCTCTCGGGAGGCCCCACCACCGGTAGCTTGGCCCCTGTTCTCGAAACCGGTGGTTTTTATATAGAAATATTTAAAAAAGTAAATTATTATGGATATAAAAATAAATAAATGATATAATAATAATAAATTTATTTACCAAAATAATGACAGAAAATGATTTTCTGAAATTGTTTTTTTTTTTTTTTCAGAAAATTTTGGGGGCCGAGTCACCCGCGTCCGTAGGAGAATACCCTTTAGCGAATCCCTACACGTGGTCCCCGGGTGGTGCTAAACAGGTGACACTAACCGCCTCCGTGGTCTAGTGGTTATACCACCTGATTCAGACCCAGAGGTCCCGGGTTCGATTCCTAGCGGGGGCAAATTTTTTGCTCGGTTTGGTTGGTGGTAGGACTTGTTCTAAGTCCGCCTGGCAAGCTACCACCATCATTTGTCTAAGTCTGTCACCATAACAACAATGTTAACCGCATTGTCGTGTTCCGGTAGTTAGAGGTATGATAGCCAGTTCCTCTGTGTAAGAGGATTCCGGGTGAAACTCGCTTCCATCTTCGGCCTAATCATCACTTTCCATCAGGTGAGATTTGGGCCAAGAGTTTCCCCGTTTTGCATAAAAAAAAATGAACATAAGGTTTGTGCATTATAATGTAAAAGCGGTGTGCAAAACTTTTACATTATTTATATTATATACTTTATTGTACACTTCATAACAAGTACAGTTATAAATGATAAGGTCACAATAGTACTACTAATTTAAGAAATTTTGAATGGAAGAATGTTTCTGTGACTTTGTTGTTGGATTGCCATAATAATAATATATAAAAAAGTAGATATAACGAACGAGTAGACTTATTGCGCATTACAGCGTGTTGTAAAATTTCTGTACATAATTATAGAAACCCTGCCTCTTAAACTAGGCTAAGCTACATCTTAAGAGACGTGTTTAGCTAATAAATTAATTTACCATTACTTATACAACAAGTGGACAGTGTCGATCTACCGTATATACTTGTTAGCAGAAATACTTAGTAGTTGTGTGTAAGTATCTAAAATGTGAAACTTGGAGGAATGTGTGGTGATGTGTGATGGTGTGTGCATGTGTGAAGTGTGTTTGGTGAAAGTTTCACTCTACCTTATTCAAATCTTTTATCCAACTCGTATTTCCAAGAAAAGCCACTCAAGAATAAGGATTATATCAATTGCTTGATCAAATTTAAATATAATATCAAGTGACTCCATAAATTCCTGCCATCTTTATATTCCATTTCCTCGCCAACAAATACAATTGACTATTACAACATCCGTCTTGTGTGAATAGCGAATGTCGTCGCTTTATTGGCTTGCTCGTACAATATAATGCTCTTTGGTAGGAACGGTGGGTAGTACACAAAGAGAATCCGCATGTCACCGACCACCGTCAGATGGCGCTAGCAGATTCATGATAGGCTTTGCTTATTGTCCAACCTGTAAGTGCATAATTGACATCGGTATCTGAGGTATACATGGGCGATGTTACGGCTATCTATAAGTGCCTAGGTATTTGATTGGTATGTGTGTGGGATAGTTCTGATTGTATATTGTAAAATTATTGTGTTTAGTTTGCTGAGAGTTAGAATTAGTTTCCGTCGGCGATATTTTGGTTTTGTGGTCGTGACAAAAGCGGCAGGAGTTATTGATGAGGCAATCACGCTAATACTCCTCGAGAATGATAAACATCAGAATGATTTTTCAATAAGTATCTACATATTACTATTTACTTCTAACTAATAAGTAATCCGTTTCTAACCGAATGTGTTCACGCAGCGTGTCTGCATGGTTAAACTTAGTTGCGTTTGCCTTTTTGCATTCAGTCGATAAATCAACCAACATTTATTTAAAACACACTTGTAAAATCATTAAAAAACTTTAAACTAAAAAAAAATTGGACGATTTTAAACATCTTACTAAAAATCAGTTGGACGTGCAGTAGTCGATACTGTATCAAAGCTGACGTGTATTCGATATCTAAGCGAGGTCATTACCAACAGGCAATTTATAGCCGGGTCACGCGCGCCCCCATCGCCTCGCCTCGCCTCGTGCGCTGTCTAGACACACCCTCTTAATTTCATCAAAATAAATATCTAGAGTAATTATAAACGATCTGGTAACAAACTTTCCAAGTTTCTGATGAGTTAAACTCCTCGTAACTAAAGCTGTCGTATAATTTGTATCAGACAGCATCAGATACGTACTGTAAAAAGTCAGAACATGACTTCGGTGTAGTTTTACTAAAAAGAGTTTTTGTATTCGCAGAAACACCCGATTCATAATAAATATGCAGCCCAGTGCACAGTGGTCTACTACTAAAGATGAACTACACCAAAATGAACTGAAAACTCATACTTCAACTTCGAAACGTGTCCAACAAAAGTAAGCCACCCAGCCCCACAAACATGTTGATTAAACTCCAGATAAAGAAGTTCCGAACACAGTATTCAATAACAAAAAAGTTTTGAATCGATTTTTATTCTACAGGACTTCCTTTATTGAAATGAATTTTTATTGAAATTAGAAAAACTAAAGAATCTCCGTTTCCTCGGCTGAATAAAATAAAAAAGTGAAAGAAATGCATAAACGCGTTCAAGCTCAATTGGCCTGCCGAGGAGAGGAAATCGTGCCTTCGATGTTCTTTTATATTTTATTGCTATAAATACTATTCAACTTCAGACGCTTCGTAAAAGAGCTACAGATTTGTTTGTATGCATAAATATAGTTGCATTTTGACTGCTAGTTATAGTCAGTTTTAACGCTTTTAAGATGCATGTAAATGTCCATCGCGTTATTCATTTCATTATATGTATAATACTTTTTGTTGCGGAGCGAACACACGCTTTTTTTACGAGCCTGCTTCTGAGCGAAACACATTTGATTGCGACACATCAATAAAAAACTTGACTATTTACGCTTTCTACCAACTAATAAATCAATCTGTCTAGTCTTTTCATAGAGCGACTGCCTATCTGACCTGTACAACCCAGTAATACGACATCTGACTGTCAAAATCTCTGGCTTCTACGACATCGACACAAAGAGGAGGTCACGGAGAATGCTCGATTTGCAATGCATCGGACACCCATCCACGTACCGACTTCGGTAAGTGTAACTTAGCCTCGAAGTTTTAAGGGCTGTTATTATCAAGCCCGAGAGATTACGAGGTCCTCACTCTTACACTTTATCGAAATCAAAACAAATGCTAGTAACAGGGCCTAACTTATTCTTTCACAAATCTCAAGTAAAACACTAAAGTAAAAAAACGAGACTTATTACCTCCGAGCTAAAACCCTTTTAAGCTCAGAGGCTATATTCCTACATTCTACAGCAGTTCAGAGACAATAAACCCATGACGTGGAGTCAACGTCTGTCACTGCTTGAACAGAGAACCCGCACTGCACGCACCGGGAGATCCGCAAATTAGGAATCTACAGACGGTAATAGGAATGTAGTACCAAATTATTATGTTTAATTATGATGAAGGTTTGAAATTCAAAACAATGAAAGATGAGATGAATATGTAGTTCATTAAAACTTGTACTAAGTGAGTACCTACAAGATTATTTTGAGTTGCGTTAGGTCTTGACTCTAGTCTATGTCAGAGATGATAGAGACAAAGTCGACGATGGAGGGATCCTACCCAGAAGAAGCCTGTTCTCTCGAATTTCGAAGAGATTGGAGTTGTATACGTTCGGATACACAGACGCAGGCTGAGAGTTCTACTCCTTTTCTGTTGCATAAATACAAATACCTCATAATAAAAAAGAAGGTACGATTATCTTGCACACCATACCTGCTGAAGGTGGACTGGGTGATAACAGTCTTTATGGTAGACTACTAGTTTAGATTTCCTCACAAAAAAAATCTATTGTGAATTTTATATCACAATATCTAGAATTTTCTTCAAAGGGCCACAATATATTCCTCAGATCTTAAGTTTTGTGGGACTCGGTACTTTTTTCCTCACTGGTACGCTAAATAAAGATCTCTAGGAATAGTTATGTCGCTAAAACAGCTTCCAACCGTCAACACAGGTCTAATTTCAAATACCCAGGACAGTAGATACAAACAATACCACATGCACTACGTTTCTAAGTATATACATAAGAAAGTAAAATTACACATTTTCTATGGATCTTAAAGTGCAATAAAACACAACTCAAGACGCTGCAGGCACGAACTAAGTTCGTTTACAGAGCTAATTAGAGCAGGTACAAATCAGCTGGGACTTCAACCATTCTTACACACACTGAGCCATTGTATTACTGAACATTTTCAGCTAACAAAAGTACTACTATAGTTAGGTGGTTTATGTTTCAGCCGAAGAATCAGCATTTTCACTCAACGTGGCAATACTGGAAACCTTTTGGGGTTAACAAGTTGTTCATCAAAAACTTTCTCCATACTTAGCATAGTTATGCGACGAATTTTTAGATGTCCTGATGATCTCTTTCGCCCCTTTTTAGGGTCTGTAGCTAAAGGGTAACCAACGGAACCCTATTACTGAGCCTCCGCTGTCCGTCCGTCTGTTTGTCAGCGGGCTGTATCTCAAGAACCATAATAGGTACAGAGTTGAAATTTTCACAGATTATGTATTTCTATTGCCGCTATAACAGAAAATAATAAAAATTCAGGTTTATGGTAGGGAACCCTTCGTGTGCTAGTCCGACGCACACTTAGCCGGTTTTTAATACAATACGGGATGCTCCAGAAGTGCCTGGTCATATTTAAAAGTATATCTAATGTACTGGATCCGATAAAAACAGTATATCAACTAAAGCATGTTTAAAAAAACTAAATCTTTATTGAAAATTCGTTTGATTTATTTTTATGCTACTCTTGTAGTGTACAGTGTTTATTCCACTGTAAATGATGACTTAAACTAAAATAAAACTACTAAAGAAAATTTCGCAATGATCCCTTACTTATGGGATTGCGTGTCTTCGATCAATTACGTCAGATTACACACAAACAAATTAACGGACTGGCAACTATAAAATTGATGGAAAGAAAGATATTATATGACTCATGAATTCGTTGGTCTGTCTACTCTAGTATAAACAAGCATAGCTACACAATTAAATCGATCCGTAAATAATGTGACTAAAAAAATTGTGTATCCTGTGTGTGTGGAAGTTTTTAAGAACACTTGTACATTTCTAACCCCAACATTCGTGATTATAACCACTTACGAAAGATATTAACTAGTCACGCATGATAAATTTTACAGACACCAGCAAAACTAATAGGTACATAGGTAACATGACATTGTTATTTATTTATTATACACAACATTTTGCTATCAACCACAGTCTAATCCGGACTCAGAGCTACCACTAAGCAATAGGGAATATGCATGCGATTTTTTTTTTACAAAATGAATTAGTTATAAGCTCCAGTAAACACTCTAGAAAATATTTTTTAAATATCTTCATCAGCGATGAAGTTATAACGCTTCAAAGATTACTTTTAGAACGAGAAGTCCGACATGGAATTTGACGTCACATTACGTGACGTCTATACATCTGCCATAGAAAACAGCGTTTTCGCGAGAGGGACAGATATATTTGTTTAAAATAATTATATCTCGTTTGTTTTTCGAGCAATTTTGATTCTATTTCCACTGTTAGTAATATATTTTTGTATATTTTTAGATAAAATGGTTAGATAATAAATAATTTTTTATGCTTATTCCCTATTCTTGTTGTCAATACGCAATAGCACACTCTCTTTCAATACACAATAACGCGGTTCAACTGGCCGACGAGGCAGTATGAGCAAAAGTAAAACACATCCAAACAAGTCATGATTATGTATAGCCTTTTCTCTACTATGTTGGGGTCGGGTTCCAGTCAAATTAAATGCAGCTGAATACCAAAATTTTACTTCGAGTGACCTATCTATCTAACCTTCACGACCCATCACAAAACTGGTGTCAAATTTTCTGGCTTCTGCGAATCAGTAACGACTATCAAAGATCTACAAATGCAAGCCGGAATTAACGTGATTGGTTACCCATCAACATACCGACCTTGGCAAGTGTTGCTTCACCTTGAACATCAACCCATACGGTTGTTATTATTTAACCACGAGCTCCTCCATCAACGAAGGGCTGTTACTTACAATAAAAAACAATTAATAAAACGTAGTTTAGTTCCACCATCTGAAATAGCTACACATTAAAAAATATATACATCTATTCGCACACATTTTTCACGCCAGTACCTACTCAGTTTTAAAAGCTGTTCTGAACTTGCAACCTTCCGCCTTCATGCCTTCATGCCTTGAAGCAAAAAGCAACAGAGTTTTAAAAACAGGAAGCCAACACTTTAAAGAAGTTAAGTGGAAAGTTAGCGGTCTCGGTTTTATTTATGAACTGTTTAGTAGTAGCTACGGTCACTGCGCTGTATAACAACCAACAAAGCTTTTTGTATTGGTTGATGGGAACCGCATCAGTACAATGGCTAAACGAGTACACTTGAGGGTTCATTAGTAGAGGTCATAGATACAGAGGTGTTTAGTCAACAAAAGTCTGACAAGTTTGAAAAGCCAAGATAAATCTTAACTATCCTAACTACCGTAAGGTACTGTATAATAAATGTGAAAGTGATTTCATTTATTTGTTTTATGCTGTCACATCAAAATCGCCGAAACGATTTTGATAATATGACCTGGAGACGGTTGAGAACTTGAGAGTACTTTAAAGCGAGCGAAGCCCCAGGCAAAAGCTAGTTAATTTGTACAAAAAAATGATAAATAAATTACATCTTACCGAAACTAACCCAAAGGCAGTCCTTTTGCACTCAGTTAACTTCAGCAATAATTTAGCCGTGGTAGAAGTTCTTAGAACTTTTTGTACCAGTTTAAAACTTATACATCAAAAGTATAAAAAAAAATCATTACAAATTCAACCCATGTCGCAAAACCTATAAGAGAAACAATTTTCTTCATGATAAATTGAATATAATAATTTTATAGGCTCTTTAAACTCGGTGAGAACTGCTGTTAAAAGTAGGGTGAACACGTTTTATCGGAAAACGCAGAAGCGATGATAATGGTCGCTCATAAAGAACTGGCGAGCGATAGATTTCGCAAGTTACCCAACTTTTCGGGCACCTACAGCCATTAGAGGGGCACTAATGCGGTGGCGCCCTCAACTGCCCCAAGACCACATTGCCGATGTCATTACGATTTTGTACCCGTATATACGATGTATACCGTTTTCCGGCGTCTAATGTGTTTCGTTTTTCGTTGTAATTTGTTTGTGTTTTCTTGTAAAGTGGATTCAACAGCATTTTTTACTAATGGATCTATTAGGTTTTTGTTTAATATCTTAGGGTTAAACTAGAGACGGGGTCCGCTAGGGCCAGTGCCTGCCAGAGTTGCGGAATTTGTTCAAAAGAGTCCGGCCCTGTAACGCATAGGACACTGGGAGAAACACGGATGGGTTTGAGTCAGTAAGAGTCTGACACTCCCTTGCGCTCCGCATGGAAGGAGTCATTTGATGATAAGTAAGTACCACCAGTACTTAAAAAAATAAGCTACTATACCCCTTACATGAATACTACTACAATGAATGGCCATAAAACTATCAAAAACAAAAATAACCTAAGATAAAAACAACACTTTTATAACCATCCCAATCCGTAGCGAATAGTACCAACAAAATGTAACAATCTCATCTGATCCATTCAAATTTCCGTTTTCTAGCGACGCAAAGAAGAACATCCGTCCGCTTTGATTCTGTGAACGTATTAGCATTGGATTTGAATAGAACAAACAAAGGGTTTGCTCGAGACAGTGTGCTTTCGTAGGCGATTGTAAATTCAACGTATCGTAAAAATCCCAGTTCTCCCCACTACCCTGCCAAGAGTAAAAACATATTCGTTAGCATTTTATTTTTATAACAGTACAATCTGGCGCAAAAACTTGCGTTGTTTTTCCCATTTTTTCAGCTTACTGGTCACAAATGAATACTTAGATCTGCTCAAAAATTTGTCATGGTATTATGACGCAAAGAAGCTGATTTATGAAATAAAAACCTGGTACCCGCTGCAGCTTGAAAAATAACGATGGCCAAAGCATAACAAGGGCTTTTGTTACTACGAAATGACAATATTAAGAATGTTCCTGGCGATTTATTTCAATACTAGGAATCAATAAAGTAATTGAAGCATTACATTCGTTGAGATTATTTCAACATCAGCAGCTCTATGTGATTATATATGGTATTATTTTAAAGTAAAGGGACTCTTGCACTTTAACAATGCACTAGGAGAAAAAGAAGTAATTGATATTCAGAGGCACACACCTGCAAACAGTTTTATTCAAAGCAGTCTGCTAATCAAAAACAAATATCCACAAATCTAGCAGTGGTATCTGCACATTTTACTAGCCTTTTGTTATTGCCGGCGGATCTGCCTACCATATTGATAAATCCTTACAATCGTTCCGGCTTTGCGAATTGCACGCCGCCGCCGTGCAAGGCAACTTGTGCCTTGTATTACATTCTCTTTCGAGCCCTCTATTGCCAATCTTGTGAAAGCAAATGTAAGGATACACGTGCTTTGCATAAGTCCTATGAATGTTAAAGAGTTTGATATTTGATGTCAAAACACCGGTTTTAGATACTTACTTAAACATGTAAGTAGCAGTTTAATCGATATGTCGTGTTTTTTTAAAAAAAACACGAAATACCATTTTTTTTTTTTGAGTTGGGTTTGCTCTTGACTCTTGTATAGGTCAGAGGTGACCGAGACAGTCAACGATGAAGTGAGCTTACCCAGAAGAAGCCTGTTGTTCACTAGAAGAAGAGATTAGGGTTAATTGCGTTGGTTCTGTCTAAAATCTAGAATAATAAATAATAGATATAATTCTAAAAGTTGTCAGGCAACAAGTGAAAATTTAAAATTGCCCAAATACCTAATACGTGTACGCGTCGAAACAGAAATTCGATTGTAAACTGAAGAACAGAGTTTTCCAGCACTCACGACAGGGTTGACAATCGGCCCCTCACCAAAAGCAACAATAGACTCGCTGCCTATAACATAGGATGTAATAGCCATCGGCAAAACGTGTCTACGATTTTGGAGGATACGGAAAAAATGGTACTACAGTGCGAACAGTGTTATACAATGACTTTCGTGCCCGGCCACCTGTCTGTCACAGGCGATTTTTCGGAAACGATTTAATATGTAACTCGAAAAGAGAAACTAGATTCGTTATTTTACAGATAAAAGATACAGAGATTTTTTGATGAAACAATGGGGTTATATTATGATAGTATGAACAAATCCTCAATAAAGGGAATTTAAAATATTTTGTGTAGAAGAGCCGCACAGTTATAAAAATAAACAAACAAATATATATATATATATAGTATATATATATATATATATATAGTATATCATTGTTAGTTAGTTAAGTGCATTTTGGTGGTCTTACGGGTCTCGTCGGTCGCGGGTGCTCGCGACCAACAAGACCCGTAAGTGTTCCATAGTAATTCATACAAAGCAGTGGGTCGTGGTCGCACGTCGTTGTCGCCGGTCGCGGTCAAGATCGTACATTTAGACTGGAAACCAGCTAGGCACATTGAATATGAGATTCGTAGAACATTTTGAATCCCTTTGCTAGGAATTTCCAAACAGGAAATCAATAATTGCAAATGGCTTACTGGTGCTATAATTTACCGATTCCTGTCGACAGAAGCACAAACTATGCATGTTAATTGTTTGCTGAATACCCGAAATCTGAATTAATAATGACGCTAATTTATCTTATAAATAAAAATGAATCCCTATTTCCCTTGGCCCCGGCATCACGCGCGAACGGCTCGGTCAATTTCTCTAATTCTTCTGTCGTTGTGTTTGTTATTCTCAAAAGAAGGTTCTTAAAAAAGACAAAAAAAAATGCGGTAGTGAAGCCGCGGGGGCACAGTATAAATATGGACAGTACGGAAACTAAGCCTAGTTGAGAATATAAATACCTACGCTCCATTGAAGCAATAGGGTTGTCACGATGTTTTTGTTTATTTTATTTTTGTTCTGTAGTGATCAATCAATCGAATTTGAATAACTAGCTTACAAGTACAATTTAAATAGGTAATCTCATGGCGTTAGTTAATCTCGACAAAAGACGATAAATTAATTAAGACGGAAAACAATTTAATATTAACACACAACAACTTGTAGCACTAACTTTGTCATTACGGCGTAACCTTTTACAAGTTTTGGCGGGAGCGTACGCGAGCCGCTATTGGACGAAAACGTTTCGGGCGCTCGGTAGGTACCTTTGCAGCCGCCATCTTGGATTCCCGTTTTGACGCACTGTCGGCTTCAACACGCTCGTAAAACATGAAAACGACACCCATGACGAAAAAATTGATACCTATTGCAGCCGCCATCTTAGATTCACGTTTTGACATGACTATCGGCTTCAACACCCTTTTTTTTTTTTTTTTTTTTCCGGCTGGGAAAAAATGCGTTACGCATACCCTCTCACTCGGGGGAGTGGGAGGGGTATGTGGGACTCCCCGGGCAAGCCCGGTATACCCACTAAAACAACCCAGCATGAAATTCCCGCATCGTCCGAGTGGGGGTGGACTGGGAGATCGGCGTAGCCTTTACGTCCAGTCCACCTCCGACGACCGCCCGCCTTCACAGCGGGCCCTTCACGCCCCCCCCGTTGGGGGAGGGCCGGGAACCTCCGACGATGGTGGTGATGCGTGCAATGCGGGCGGAGGCGCCCCCGCGCCTGTCGCCCGCCCATCACCACCACGAGGAGGGAGAAGAGGACGTCTTCTCCGACCTCGCCTTCGTCTGCGGAGCGGCGCAGCGAGAGGATCGTCCTCCCGCGCGCGCTCCGCCGCCTCCTTCTGCGAGATGACATCCTCGCAAAAGGAGGCTACCGCGGCCCAGGACTCCTCACTCCCCAGCATGCATCTGACCACGCTGGGAAGGGAGAGGTCCTGTCCGATCTCCGCAGTGAGACTGCGACGCGGCTCGGACCAAGCTGGGCACACCTCCAGTGTGTGCTGCGCCGTGTCCTCCGCCGCGCCGCAGTCGTGACACGCCGGTGTCTCCTCCCTCCCGATCCGGTGCAGGTGCGTGCCGAAACAGCCGTGGCCTGACAACACCTGCACCAGACGGAAGGAGAGGAAGCCGTGCGGCCGCTCGAGCCAGTCTCGCAAGACTGGACCGAGCGCGTCCAGGGTCCGACGACCAAAGGTGGCGGAGGCGAGGTCCTGCGTCCAATGGACGATGATAGCGTCCCTCGCCTCCCTCCGCACGGCCTCCCGCTCCTCAGCGACGGGGCGCTCCCCGAGCGCTTTTCGGCGCGCCGTCCATTCATACACTCTGGCGAGCACCCACGCCTCCAACTCCCAAGGAGGGGTGCTGGCCAGAGCGCATGCCGCCGAATCGGCTTCAACACCCTCGAAAACCGTGGAAACGACACCCATGACGAAAAAATTTATACCTATTGCATCCGCCATCTTGGATTCACGTTTTGACATGACTATCGGCTTCAACACCCTCGAAAACCGTGGAATCGACACCCATGACGAAAAATCGGTACCTATTGCAGCCGCCATCTTGGATTCACGTTCTGACATCACTATCGGCTTCAACACCCTCGAAAACTATGAAAATGACACCCATGACAAAACAATTGGTACCTATTGCAGCCGCCATCTTGGATTCACGTTTTGACATCACTAACGGCTTCAACACCCTCGAAAACCTTGAAAACTACACCCATGACGAAAAAATTGATACCTATCGCAGCCGCCATCTTGGATTCACGTTTTGACATGACTATCGGCTTCAACACCCTCGAAAACCATGGAAACGACACCCATGACGAAAAAATTGGTACCTTTTGCAGCCGCCATCTTGGATTCACGTTTTGACATGACTATCGGCTTCAACACCCTCGAAAACCATGGAAACGACACCCATGACGAAAAAATTGGTACCTTTTGCAGCCGCCATCTTGGATTCACGTTTTGACATCACTGTCGGGTTCAACACCCTCGAAAACCATGAAAATGACGGCAGCAGGCGCCATCTTGGATTTACAAGAAGAAGGTAGTACTTGGTAGTTTTGAAGTTCACGAATTCATTTTGATCGATCACACGGACTTATACTTCGATAACGAATAAGTAACAATATCATTAATGATTCTCACCTTTCAAAATCAGCAGGAAGTTTAAAATACGTTAGCTCCGGTTGTGATGATGCCGAGTTCAAACAGCCGTATACTACGCCTATATATACGTTCGTGGCATTTTTAAAAAGATCGTCGACTCGTCTTGACCCGGCCGGCGACACTCACTACTGAGAGTACCGCGACGGGCACCGAAAAGTCTCGTCGGTGCGCATGTTTGTGTGAGTGTGCCGTTTCGAGCGTTTGTAGGTAGTTTCCGTACTGTCCATATTTATACTGTGACGACGGCGCCGGCGAAGATGGACACGTTTAAACGTGTTTTGTATTGCTGCTACTTCGGCCCGTCGCAATCTCGGGCCGAGTTCTAGCGGTAGCGCCGAACTAAGCGATATATCGGCGGACGGGATGACGGTGCTCGAGTGACGGGCGTGCAGTGGACACACGGCTATAGTAAATGTATGTATCACTAAATCGGCGCCATCACTCGTTGTCGATGATGTCCCGGTGACGGTGGCGGTGGACAAACGGCCAACGGGTTCCGTACCATAAACCGAAAAAAGAATACGTTTCTTGTATGGGAGCCCCCTTTTATTTTTCTATTTAGTTTAATAATTATTATTTTCTGTTATGGCGGCAATAGCACTGTGTATTTTTTGTTTTTTTTTTTTCATCTCAAAAAGCTTCTTCAAGCCTTTCTTAAGTAAATAAAAACAGAATTTTTCAAAGGAACGTGAGGTAAGGAATCCTCGACGAGCCTTTTTACGTGATTATACCTCTGGTGACGGTTTCATAGTTCGGGAGTCAATGGCGAGCTTAACAAACGTCTCACGTGCGAACAAAACGGGCATTCGGTCACAAGCCTCTCACCTTCCAAGTGCCTCCTGGGATCACCGACGATCTTCTGCAGACGTTACTATTAAAACTTCCCTTTTTTTTTCTTTTTTCAGACAGCGGAATAGATAAAATTTGTGCTAGTTACGATTTTATTCCCTCAAGGATTAGGTAATAATTAGTCGTGCTGTTTTGCTAAAATACTTTTGATTTGTTCGACTCTTTACTCACAGAAGTTACGCTGTATTACTGTACATAATCATTCAACGCAAGGCTTGATCAAACATTATTAGGTACGTATTCATTCATTGAGTCACATAAACTGGCATCGAATCTCGTCGAACTGGCCCATATTGTCCAATTTTGTCCTTAGTGCGGGGAATGCTCTATCTCTTAGATAAAATACCGACTGCAACTGAAAAGACTGGCACGAGCCAGTCTCTCAAACTCTATAGCATGGAAGTTAATTCAAAGAATGGAGGAAAAAAGCAAAAATGGGAAATCATCAAATGAGCCCTTTCGCTTTGGGTCGACTTAAACCCATCAGTGTTTCTCCTAATGCTCATTTCATACTAGGGCCGCAGTGAATCTTTCAACCCTGGCAGATAGAACTTAGATCTAGAACTTTTTCCAAAATTTAAAATGTCCTAACCACTTAGCGGATATTCTGAATTCAGCTTTCTAGACTTTGTAGTTTTGGCTTTGCATTGACAATCACTTAAGACAATGATTTTATAAGTACAGCTATGTAGTTTCAGATACCTACTCTTAAATATCATCAACACTCAATCTCACATACATCACCATTAATTTTCAATAGATTCCGCTCCTAACACATATCTGCAGCCAAATGGCAAGACTTGGACAGTTTACACACATTAAGAGGCTTTGTCTCCACAAAATGGGATACGTGCGTCCAATTTCTCACTCGAACAGGTTGCGTCTCGAGTTTGGTCTCGAGAAGTTATTGGCCCAACTAATACTTAGTACGTAACAGTTAGCGGTTACCGTATTTAATATTAATTAATGAGCTACCCTTAAGTCAGGTATAGAGTGATTGGTAGTGATGGTTATCGTTTGTTTAACTGTCGTGATCATGGGATGTTGAGATGACGGGTTGCTTAATAAACATTAGTCAAAGATTCAAAAGCTAAATCAAATAAATCGTAACTTTTGTTCTCTGTACATTCTAAGTCATTTCCACAATTCGCCCTACAAGACCTTCCTCAAAAAATGGAGCAAGTTTCCTTCAAAAATATCTAGAACACAAGGGTCTACCAAACAAACCAAACAAACCAAACCAAAAACAACCAAACCACCACACCTAACAACCTACCTAACCAAACCAAACAACCAAACCTATTAAGAAAATTTAAAAGAAAATTATTTAAGTCTTTACTTATTCTAACACTTCTATTTCTGGCGCTCCACCTTGATTCTTCCCAAAAACCAGTGTTCCGTAACTTTTTAAACTGGCGCCCAAAATGCGATAATGGACATAAGTACGGCCAAGCAATCTGTCAAAACATGTTCCCAGAGATTAGCGGCATAGCTCGGATAGATGAAACTCAGCGGCCGACCGCGCTTGTCACTCGGGGTATCAAATTTACATTGCACGCATATTTGCGGCATCTGCAGTAAACCCACTTCGCGAGCAATGTCTGACATCTGGGAACTTGGTCCATGCTCGTATTCGTAGTATTTGTGCTTAACGTTGTTATTTTGATAATTGTGGTCGTGAGTATTTGTGGTTTTGATGTCGTTTAGCTTGGGTTGTTTGTTGAAGATAACTTGCTTTATTTAAAAAATAAACATGCCAGGCGTATATCCCAATGGATTATCCAAAGGTATGAGTATTTTATTAAGTGTTATAAATCCAGATGCCGTTGTTTTTCATCCGAGCCAGTAATTCTTTAGTACCTACTCAAGATATCGAGATCCTCGGAAACTTTCCACACACCATTTACTTAAAACACCCATTACTACTTTTACTTTTGACATTGATCCCAAAGGCGTATCGGGTAGCAATTTTCCACGATATTCGCCAATATAACGAAACGAAAATACTGCTAACGTAATTACTTAATTAAGCGTTGTTTATTCAATTAGTCGTCCGTAACGTATGTACAACAATAACATACTTACATAACAAACACGCGCTTACACACGACTCACAGGGGAAGGCAATGTTAATGGAGATGCTGATTTACATAAACACATTTGCTGCGATTTTGACACCCTCACTATGCCTGACATTTGAAATCTTGACATGAATATTGCTCGGCGTTCCCGACGAATTACCATTACGTCTTGACATATACGTAACGACTGCCTTGTTCTACCATTTAAACATTAATAAGTTACATCGCTTTTGAGAATTCTCATGGAGCGTTGCGGAAACATCTCTAGACGTCGGATATTTTCTTACGTATCTTTCTGTATGCAAGCTGAAATGTTAAAATATTTTCAACAAAAAATAGTTTACTCTTGCCCTTAAATAATAGATTGTCCAAATATTTTCAGCTTAACACAGCCATTATATTCATAACCTAAACTAATTCAGGTCATAAATTCAAATTACGTGCCGCTACTATTTTATTTGAAGTAAGAACTTGTCACGGCGTCAAATTGAACTGTAAATAAATAACAAATTAAAAGCACCTACAAACGAAAGTAATATTCCGCTGGGCGACTTCATTAGAAAAGTTTGTTACCCTCAAAGCCTAGTCCCCACCGGTATTAATAAAGTTTTGTTACCAAGTCGTCCGTTGGAAAAGAAACGTGTTAATTATCTGTTCCGAGTCCGGGCCTGGCCATCTGTCACGCGGTCGCAACCCTACGGGACTAGAGGTGTGCCGTGTTATTGGAGCTTCGAATCTGTGATCTTGTAATTATTGTGTTAACAGTAACAGTAACTTGTTTATATATTTAGTTAGAGTGGTCGTAATTAGTGACAGTGTTAGTTCTCATATTAACAGAAGGATTACTAATGTTCGGCTACCTTGTAAATTAATGTGGTCAAGCCAGGAATAGGATTACAATTAGTAGGTACATATATAATTTAAAAATGGTATCATGATACATATTGAATGGTCAATTCTTTATTATCTTTCTCCAAGTTCTTCGAATGGTATATAATATTGACATGGTAATAATAATATTGTTTGACACAAAGATGGTTCTGGAAAATCTTTTATTCCGGAATCTGTAACCACAGCCGATGTTTGTATAAGAAGGCTTATATAACAGCTACCTACTCACTTGAGGAAAATTGAAGTTTTAATTTTTAACTCACGTGGTATCTACATTACACGAAGCTACGAACCACGAGTCAAACTAGCGTTACAAATTTTATTTAGTCCTTCCAAATTAGTTTTTGTGAATTAAGACTATTTTCTTCTGGTTTAAAGTAGCCTATTTAGTTAGAGTGGCCGTAATTAGTAACAGTGTTAGTTCTCATGTTAACAGAAGGATAACTAATGATCGTCCACCTTGTAATTAGTGTGGTCAAGCCAGGAATAGGATTACAATTAGTACATATAATTTAAAAATGGTATTATAATACATATGAAATGGTCAATTCTTTAGTATTTTTCTCCAAGTTCTTCGAATGAATACGTATTTTGCCTTTACACGTAATAATAACATTGTTAGACACAAAGATGGTTCTGGATAATTAACTTTTATTCCGGAATCTGAAACCGCAGCCGATGTTTGTATAGGAAGGCTTGTATAACAGCTGCCTCCTCACTTGAGGAAAATTGAAGTTTTCAACTCACGTGGTATCTAAATAGGTGCACGAAGCTACGAACCACGAGTCAAACTAAGGTTACACATTTTAAATTTCATTTAAAAATTAGTTTTTGTGAATTAAGACTATTTACTTTTGGTTTAAAGTAGCTCACACTTCAGAAAATTTGCTCATTACTAAAACATTTCCGTAGAAAACAATTTACCAAAAGTACCTTACCAAGTAACCACCTACCTGAAACCGATTAATTTTAACTGAATCAGACTTAAATCTCCCAGCCCACGTCAGTGACGTAAACACACAATAAATTAACCGATCGTTACGAAACGTAAACACCGTTGAAAATTTAAGTAAGAGGGCGTGTTAAATGACAACAGTACGGCATACGCAGGTGATAAATTTCACTGTTAATGCCTCCGAGCCAAAAATGAAGCAATTTGTTTTCGAAACAAGAGGAGATGAAAAACATTATTTAGCTGAAAGTTTATTAAGTTAGTAAGGCAAGTCTCCAGGTATGAAGCGGCGCATACTTTCCGGCCTTTTACAGGCCTGCTTTAACAGAAATTCTGGAGAATGATAGCTAACAATCGCTTTCACTGTCTGGACAGATCATCACAAATGTTTATGGTCCTTCACTCAAAAGACCACCTCTAAGCTGACATTAACCTCCATGGTTCTCACTTGATTAAACCGTTGAGAGAGAGACTTTTCTGAGTTTTTTTTTAAATATTTAATGCCAATGAATCTGTGAATCTTGAAATAAAATGAATATCATATTTATTTTTGTTTTCCTCGGCAAGCCGGGAAGAATGAATGGCACGGGCATCGATTGGGCTAAAAGAGTAGAAGGATGCAGTAGGCTGCATGGTGGATGTATTACTGTAGATATTTTGGTGTGAGTTATCGGGTTCACATTGCAGGAACTATCTTACTACCCTGCACGTGTTTAATATTACTGCTTTCAGCAAAAGTTGGTAAGTGCTTGAACGTAGGTTTAAATAATTATTATTATAAGATTAATTTGTAGGAGCTTTGAGGTCGCAGTCTTGCGTGGGGGTACCTAGTATTACCGAACCGACTGATCGATCTGAGATTGCTGGGGAGTTTTTTTCTTCTCCACAGCTAAAACACTAGGAAGTGGTGACGGGCGGGCGTTTTGGGGGACTGTCTTTTGTAAAACTTGACGTTCAAAAAGTGCTGGCCCTCAGCCTAATTTGAATAAATTACTTTTGAATTTTGATCAACGCACAGCCGAAACTACTGATCGTAGAAAGCTGAAATTTGTCGTGTAGCTTCCTTTCACTCCGTAGAGGTGCATTAAGCACGGGTTTCCCGGAATTCCTACGGGAACGGGAAAAACCGGGATATGCGCATACGAAGTAGCGGGCGAAAGCTGGTGTAAAATACTAGTTCTCCGCTGCATCCAATTAGACTGGAAGCCAACCCCAACATGGTTAAAAAAGGCTCAGAACGAATGTATGGCCTAAAAATGAAACTTGTGAATCTGTTTTTAACCGACTTCCCAAAAAGGAGGAGTTTTTTTTTATGTTTGTTACCTCATAACTCCGACAATTATGAACCGATTTGAAAAATTCTTTTTTTATCTGAAAAGATATACTTGCAGATTGGTCCCATTTAAATCATATCAAAATCGGTTACGAACTTTGGATTTTAAATCGAAATACCTGGAATTTGACTATTTAGATGATTCTTTGATAATCGAAATTGCGTATTTTGCTTTTCTGCGATTTTGCAGTAGTGTTGTTAGGTGTGGGGCACCACTAAAAAGTGAAAAATAAAAAACTTTTTACAAAAAAAATACAACCGACTTCCAAAAAAAAACACTACAAAGTAAAAAATAACTTTAATTTCGGAAGTCGGTGTCAAAATACGAAGAAAGTAACAAAAACACCGACTTCCGAAATTAAAGTTATTTTTTACTTTGTAGTGTTTTTTTTTGGAAGTCGGTTGTATTTTTTTTTTTTAGTTTTTTTAGTATTTGTTCTCAGAGTCAACAACTAGTTAACGCCGACATGATGATGAAGATTTTCTGTGATTGATCAGAAAAAATCGTGGCCAACCGGAGCCGGTGAACGAAAACGGTTAAAAAATAGGTACATTGGAAAACTACACAACACAAAACACATTTCTAGAATGTAAGCTTCACAGAGCAGAAACTATAAGTCTCTTCAATATTTCCTATGACAAGCTACAGGACAGGTATCGCAGTCCCTGAGAGACAAATACCAGCCGGTGTGGCATTGCAAACAACGGGAAATTACACCCCTGTTGTTTCTATTACAACAGACGTCAAACGAATTGATTTTTTACAGTCAACTGAACCCGTGGCCCATTACTAGAGGCTGTTTAAGTTTTGTTATTTATTGTTCGCTCTTAGCTGTGAACGAAATAATGTTTTTGGTATTAAATAACGTGAGCGATGAAATGAAGGTGTCGATTGATTAGCATTTTAGCAGTGTTTTTGTTTTCAACTGTATTGGTTACTGGCATTTTTTTTAGTTATGTTGAGATGAAACATGAATATATTGCTGACTTTAAAGAAACTTACCTATCATCCAATGCAGAACAAATAATGAATCATCCCTGACACTTATTTTCAGGACCAACAGTGGCTCATCACCACTGGGTGGATGGGCCACTGTTGATTTGTGCAGTGGTTGAGCGATCGGCTGCTGCGCTGCGTGGCGCGGGTTCGATTCCCGCACGAAACAAATATTTTTATGCCCTACAGATAGTTGTTCCGGGTCTGGCCGTTTGTGTATGTGAATTCGAATGTTTGTGAACGCACCCACGATACAGGAGAAATTCCTAGTGGGGGAGAAACGTTTAAAAAAAGACAAAAATACACATTTCTGCATTTCTGCAATGATGCAGATACACATGTATGCCAAATGTATTCCACAAGAAATATTACCAAAAAAAATGCATCAGAAACACACGATCAACATTAGAAACTACATCGTTTTAAAAACAGAAGCAAACTACACAAAAACAAAACACTATACTAACAACAACATAAGAATTAACCAGCGCTACCTGTAATTTTTTGTACCAACCTTCCGAGCAAAAGAAATTGTAGTAATTTACTTAAGCGTAACGGTGGCTCAGGTGAGCTCAACATTTGGACCAGCCGGTGCACTGATGACTGTAATCAAAGAAAACACGCTAATTAAGTTTGCTACCCCCGAAATATTTCTTATGGCACCCTTGCGCAATACCTTTACCTTTTTACGAGAAAAACTGGATTAGTAAAGTCGATTGGTGTGATTTAGTGTAAATCTGGATAAATTTTAGTTCTATGATATGAAATACCGATGTATATTTAAATGGTTATAATGTTTCAGTAACAAAATATATTTTGTTCCACATGTAAAGCCCAAAAGATTTTTTTTTTTTTATACAGAAATATCTAACTCGTACACAGGTTCAGTATTTTTGATTTGTGCTGAACTGACTGAAGCTCTTGTTTGTAACCTTTCACTTAATCACAGTATTGCATTGGTGATTTTCCGGACATTTTATATCAACTCCTCAGGCCCCAGACAGACACTTGCCGATTCCAGTAATCGGAATAAATACTTCGTCTGGTGGGCGTTCTTTAAATCCCATTGTCTTCTGAGGTGGTTTAAAGACTCTTGTTGACCAATGACCCCATTAGATTTTGGGGTCTTTGTTTTTACCACTGCCTTTTTCACAACGCTATGCATAATCCCAGCCATTATGAAATATATAGTACCTAAAAATCTCGCGTGCTTTATAAAAATACAAAAAAAAAAGTATTCAAACACCCGCCTAAACTTTTAGCTCCTGTTAAAATAGAAAATATTCCAGAACATTCGGGTTTAAAACGTTATGCACCAATATATTGAGATGCGGGCGAGTCCCCGGGCTACGGCACTGTTTGCTCTCAAATCAGACGTTTAAACAAAATTGTTTCTTTTTCTCTCGCCTCTGCCAATTCAATTCCCGTAGCCCCTGAAGGAACGGTCTGTACGTTTGCATTACATAATAGTGATTTTATATAATTGCCATTAAATCGATTTTATAGGCATTTCAATGGAATATTATGTATATTTGTGTAGTTATGAGTTTACGTGGAATGGCACGCCTTTGCATTTTAGAATAAAAATAAGGATTAGTAAAATTTACTGAGATAAAAACCTAATCTTATAATATGAATACCTACGAATACCAACTTTTCTGTGATTTCAACTAAAAACATCCACTGCTGGAAATATGCCACCACACGTCGCCATATGGCAAGATCTTCTGCTTCTCTAAACCTGTGGGTTCGTTTTTCTTGAAAAAACTTTGCGTAAATAATCCTCAAATACCTAAATAATCACACAAAAACCTCACCATATATTTCATCCACGTTTACAAGCAAAGAATTATCTCCAGCGGCGTCTTATTCGCATTTTTTCGTAAAAGTAATCGTGTCAATCCGTTGTAATCCGTGAAAGATGGCTTGAGATTATTAAGGCTTCATTTGCAAACTCTCGTACGGAAGATTAGCTTACGAAATCTTCGCACTTAATACTCGTTCATGTTGGCATGACATGGATTTTATCGCTAATATTATTACATGTCTGGATTTTAAATATTGATGTAAGAACAATTTTCTTACTAAGTTGTCGGATGTATTTAATCCGGGCTGGAACAGGAATAGTGAAGCAAATTAAAAGGAAATGCTGCTGAAGAATTAATCGCCTCAGTTTCTTAGAAAAAACGTATTACAAAACCGTTTTTTTTTTCTCCAATAGATTTGCCCGATTTCAGGTAGGTAGATAAACAACAGTGTTTTAAAGCTTGAAACTTCACAAACATAGGTAGATAGAAAACCTCAGGTATTTCTAACGAAAATAAGACGTAAAAAGAAAATATCAGCATATTAGAAAGAAACACAGAAAATAATTCGTGTACTACATAAATTAGGGCGTATCTACACGATAAGCATGTATGAGAGTGTAGCGTGCACATGATTGCATGTTGACGCGGCTTCGAAAGAGCTTGATATCAAAGCGCAGCGCTGCCGAACGGGCTTAAAAACCGGCTCCCTTTGCCGTGTCCACGGAAATAGGCAGGCGCAGATACACTTGCTGCTATGAATTCTCTTTGTGAAAATATACAGGAAAACAGTTCGAACTAGGATTTGAAAAACTGTAAGCTGCTATGCTAACGTATTTGTTGAAAAATGAGTGAAATTCAAAAGAAAATACAATGTGCATAATCTGAATTTTGTCCTAAAAGCTACAGTCATGAAGTTGACAGATGGACCAACACACACTATTTTAAAGTAAAGAAGATGTCGCTATACTTCCCTTGGATATTACTCTTTAGTCGCCTCCTATGGCCCCCATGGGAAATTATACGCTAGTTTGTTCGTAACGAAGACTTCACCAAGACAAATTAATGCCGATCCAATTTTGAAAATACATATATCTAAAATGAACTTTTGTCCTAACTTCGACATAATTATGAAAAGCATTTGCGAGACCATGACACATTTTAGATTTTACGACAACAATAAATACGGCAAATGAACTAACATTGTGAAAAATAAACGCTTTGAAAGCAACCCCACACGAGCGAAAATTGCCAAATAAAAAAAATCCTATCAATCGCGGAACTAATTTCGTCTTGATAATCGTGATAAAGCAACAAAATAGCAATTTGCCCCACCATAAAAATAATTGAGTTCAAACTGCGTTCAGGCAATAAAAAGCGTGAAAGCAGGCCCAATAACCTTTAGCAGGGGAATCGTGGGAAAGCAGGCAGCTGGCAAATAGTGAGGAATAGAGAGGAGGGCTATTAGGTGCTCGCACCACGTGAGCCAATGTAACGACCTGCGCCGTTTCGGATGCTCCATTACTAGGATTTAAAAAAGAATGATTGCCGGTCTCTCGTTTCTCTTTTTATGGGAATAATGAAATTCTTTTCGTCGTTAAAGTGGATTGAGAATATTGAAAATGTTGCTTATTGAATTCGGAGACTAGATATTGTTACTTGAAATTATTTGCCTGAGACTGAACTTTACAAAAAAGTGGTGATGAAAACTTTTAATTCTGATATTTTAGAAAAATTATCTCTAACGACTTACATATAGTTCAAAAAGTTGAGCTCTTCGATTCAAGTCACGTACCTATTGTTTACTGGACCTCCTCAGTAGAAGGTTAATGTTTTTTAGGGTTCCGAACATCCTTGAAAACGGAACCCTTATAGCATCACATGTGACACATCAAATTAAAAGGGCTTACTGTGAGGGTTTTAATTATTATTATTTTTCATAATTTTTAAATAAACAGTTTGGAAGTTATCCAAGAAATAAGACCAACAATGACCATTCCCCCCTTATCTCCGAAACTACTGAGCCTAAAATTATGAAATAAGTTTAGATAACAGTTCTATACCTAAAGATTACAGAAAAACCTATAGGTAAGTCTGTAGTGTTACAGCATCATGTTAAAAAATTAAATTGAATTTTTTAACCCTTTACACGCGAGTCCGACTCGCACTTGGCCTGTTTTTTTTGTAAATCTCTAAGGAAGTGTATGGAGGTCAAGTATCACTGTCGTCCGTTGATTGATAAAAAGTTAAACTAGCTGTTATAGCATGATGTAAGACTAAGGGACTACTCACACTTATTCAGCTCTATTCAGCTTATGCCCATAGAAAACAACGATTTTGTATAGAGACGCGTACGCATTCTTTCAGCTTTCGCGGGAAACAAGTATAAAATGAGGACAAATGTGTTATTATCATGCGAGTGCTATAGATAGAGTTCAGCGTTGTTCTGCAGCTGCCGTCTTCTCATTCTTACGACGGTGTACGCGGCTGAAAAAAACGGAATGTATAAGTGTGACCAAAACCATTTAGCGAAACGCGAATGAAACTGAATAAATGTTAGTAGTCCCTTTGTCTACACCATGGAATCCACAGCTTATTCTTATCGCACCATAAATCACTTCTAACCAAAACTCAGCCAAACCACCCTTTTTTTTTTTTTTTTTTTTTAGGGATGGGAAATCATCCAATGACTCCTCCCGCTCTGGGTGTAGCGGGAGGGAGTGTCAGACTTCTACTGACTAAAACCCATCCATGTTCCTTCATTGCCCTTTGTGTTCCGGAGCCACGGTGTCTCTTGCGAATAATCCCGCGACTCCGGCAGGCGTCGGCCCTTTCGGGCCCCTCTGTGTTGCTGACTCTCTTTGAGGCGCGCGTGGAACACTAACGCGCCGTCGACACGGCCTGTCGTCACTAGACGGACGGACGGCGAGCCACCCATAGCTCGCCGTCCACAGGCCCGCGCCTACGGTGGCCGGAGGTCACCAGGTGGCCCCCGACGCCCGCGGCGTCCACCACGGCGGCCGGGACGAGAGGGTCTCCTCTCCCGCTCCGCCACCTCCTTCGCTAGCATGACTGCTTCGCAGAAGGAGGCAACGGCGTCCCATTCCGTCTCGCTCCGGACCATGGCTTGGACCAGGGCCGGACGCGAGAGGTCGCCGCCGATCGCCGTTTCGAGGACACGGCGGTGCGCCGCCCAAGCGGGGCACACCTGCACAGTGTGCTCTACCGTGTCCTCTGGTCGATCCTCGCAAGCCAAACCACCCTTAAAACAATGAAGCACACTCTATGAATTCTTCCCTTTTGGACTGCTCAACGGGAATAAAATCAAATTAAAGAAGACCGTTCATGTTTTAATAATTACAAACTACCTCTAGAAATATGTAAAGATCATTGAAACACACTTTTCACTTTTCCATACCGGCGGGACTAGCGACGGGACCCTATTAATAAGCCTCGTTTGACCTTCCGCTGACAGTCCGTCCGTTTGTTAGCGGGCCTAATCTCAAGAACCGTAATGGCAAGACATTTAAAATTAAAGTGTCTGGTCACAGAGTGTGAAAATATTTTTAATACCACAATAACAACAATTACAAGAAAAGCGGTTCGAAATCTTTGGTGTGTGTTCAAATTATGTACAAACAAATCAATACAAATTTGTGTAATTATCCTTGCATCTAGCAAATTCAAGTGTGTCTGGCGTTTAACAAACTAACTGAGACTATGCTTAGTTAATAATCGAACAAACACAGACGTTTCACGGTTACATGACAGCCTCATTACTACTGTGTACATACGTTTAATATCTGAGATGCGCATTTCAATCAAGTTAATTGAATAGTCACATATTTGCGTATTAATTGGAATTTATCGGGTTAAAGGATCGTTGGGGGACGATCTTGACAAAGTGATTCATTACATTCCAGCAGTAAACTACTGCCTAATAAACCATCAGCGGTCATCATTTTTGAGTTAATTTTCTCCATATTATACTAACCTAGACATCACATTGAGTAAAATATTTCTTGGTGTTGTGAATAAATACCTAAGAGAGTAACTTTTAATGGTAGGTGGATACCCGTAGCAGACTCAATGGTATAGAGTTTCACTTAAAAGTCTACCCAACCTCAGTGGGAAAAAACTTCCACGTTCTAGGGAAACGAAAAATCTTAAAAATAATAAAGACGATACGTAAAAGGTATTAATATAATATATATTTACCCGTTAGATAAGTCAATATACCCAAAGAGTAATCACCAGTAGAATTTATTCAATTAATTATTAAATCACCAGCCTTTTGTGTAACACAGGCCAGAAATACTTGAACAACTACTAAGGTACGTGATGCAGTATTAAATTTTAACCACATAATAGCAGCTTAAATAACCAACACTGAATTTCCACTGAAGATGTGTTCGTAGATAAGGCCCATATTTTTAAGCGAGCTGACTTTACAAAGCTTATTTCGACTATAAAATCCGAAGCAAAGACAAATGCAGCGTTCCCACTAGAAAATGAAGACTAGTGTTAAGGGCATCTTTACAACACGCTAGGGAGACGGCTAACCGTGAGTTATGACGGCCTTTTCTCCACCCTTATGAGGAAATACGACAGTTTCAGCGCCGAGACGGCGAGGGTCGACTGTATGATTGCCTAAAGTTAAGCTAGGTGACCGTAGTCTATAAACATGCCCATTTTTGCGTTCCCAGCCGAAATTGGAAAATAATACGCGAGCTATCAATTGTCATTTGTTTCTCTTTGGGGAAAGTCTTTTCTTTTTCTTGCTGAAATAGAAATACGTGTCCAGTGACTTGGACCTTTTGGGAAAGATGGTGCGAAGGGCATCTTTTTTATTTTAAACTTTGCCCCACACCAAGAATTTCTCAAGTACCTATCGTCGGTGCGTTTACAAACATATAAATACACATACACTAACATCTGAAATATGTAGTTTATAGAAATTCATTAAAATTCATTTGTATTGTAATGAGCTTTAAAAAAATATCAACGTTACTTCTGGTAATAAACAATATTAAACAAAGTATCGCTGTAATTCACACGCTCCAATAAAACACATTAAACCTGAGATAAAGCCAACGACATGGTAAGCATTCCCATCCTAGACGCTCATTATGCGTCGCGTGTCCTCCGTACTTAACAACACTACAGCAACACCTCCGCGTTCAGATTTAAACCGTTCCGGATATATTACGAATCAATAGCTATCGTAGAATACTGGGAACTGTAGAAAGCAATTAGGGCAGCGCGTTGCTTCGGTTGCAATATCAAGGCGTATAGGCCGGCCATGATCTAATATTCATCGTCGACAGACGTGCCTGTCTACATGGCAAAGCATAATACGTAATTAGATTCAGCAAATGCTCCCAGGGTCTGTGCCGCCCGCCAACATGCATTATGCACGAATCTAAATTGAATGTGCAGTTAGTTGCGTGGATTAAAGCCCGACATACGCCACATGACCATTGTACTTTAGTTAATACCCTTTTTATAATGTTACGCGTTGTTAAATTTTATGGCTAACGCTGTTGGATCATGCGTTTAATTAAAACGTTTACTTGCAACGGTTTGTAGTGGACATTTAGACCTAAATAGAGTGCTGAACTATACATAGACTAGCTCCATACGTAGTCGTCTAAGCTGTTCCAACAGGTTATGTTCAGCTTGATTTAAAACAGCTTAACTGTGATACCAAGTGTTACCAAGAGAGGTAATTAGAGTAGTCACGCCCTTTGTTCTTTGTTGTCTATGTGAGTGACTAATAAAGCTGCTAAGAACACAAAGACAAACAGCTCAAATCAAAAGAGTATGTTTATTTTTACCATCATGATACGTCATTATAATGAAATGGAAAGGTTCAAACAAAGAGTTAACTCCCTAAACAAGATAGCCAAACATATTATAAAGCCCGTCCTATACAGAGGTTTATTTTGGATTGACTTAACGAACGTATAAAAATTCAATAACATGTAAATTGGTGTGTCTGTACGGAAACTTTTCAAAGGAAGTTCTTGACAAAAGCAAGTTGATTGAGCAGCTTAGGAGCACGAAAAGTCAATATAAATGTGTAAAAGTATTGAAACGGCCAATAACCTGCTTGAATTGAGTTATTTATGATAGGAATCTTTTGTTGTTTATTATTTTTGCGTGCAAACTGTCACCTTGACTACCTTTCAAAGCGCTTACATAAAGTACATCTTCCAATGAAGCGAAATTGTTGTTCTAAAACTTTGCAAATAGGAATCAAACTATATATAATAACAATATATTCAGTCATTTGTAGATACTCAATCTTGTTTACAAAAAAGACGATGTTTGAAATGGCCCCATTGTTCAGCAACAGAGCGATGAAAGTGTTTACAGAAGCGTCTTCGGTCAATAAGAGAATCGGCTCGAATTTCCTTTATAGCCCGCTGCTTTGGAAGTTCGTAATTTTTTTGTAGATAGTACTCACAAATAGAAAGCTTTTTACAAAGTTTCAAGATGCGGAGAATCACGATTTACCAGATAAAATTCATTAAAGTTTCAAAAAAGTACGAAAATAGTACGCCATTTGCAAATTTTTAGGTTAGATAAATTGTCATGGTAGACGTCAAAGTTGACATTTCACGTTCCGTTGACGTTAGAAGTGTTTTTTGTTCAATTTTATGTCTGTTTTTTTTTTTCATAAATATGATATTTTTATATATTCACATACTTAAAGTACGGAATAAATGTGAACCAGGTGAAGTGCCATTGGATGCAAGAGCGAGCGAAGCGAGCTCTGGACTTGTGGGCACCCCGACTCGGATAGGTTAGGTTAGAAGGGAATGGCGGGGTCGTGTGAGCGAGCGAAGCGAGCGAATAGACCCCGCCATTCCCTTCGTGGTTATTTTTTTATGAACTACTCAGAAGTAGGAGCCCCGCGAAACGGGGCTCCGTCGACTGGGCCACCGAACTGAATATAAAACTTTTTGAGGTTAGGTTACTATAATTAGTTTTTCTCAAGAATGGTCTGTCGCCTTTACATGGGAGTGGTGCTAGGGCATAGGGGGCACCTCTCCGTCCCTTCTCCTGCTAAACGATACTCAATTTTACCTGTTTTTCTAACTCAAATGCTATTCTAACCTCAAAACTTTAACCATGGATATCTCCATAACCGTGGGGCTCCGGGGGGTGGGGGTGGTGCAGAGGGCACCCCCTCCCCCCACCTCCCCCCTCCACCCCCTCCCGAACCTTAAATCAGCGGGCTATAAAGTAAATTTTAACCATTGATTCTTTTGATTAAGAATCATTGTTCACAATGTAAAACATTTCATTAGAATAATGTTAATATTTTTCAAAAATGGATTAGATTTGGCACAGTCATAATACCAAGAAACCTACTCGAACTCACACTGCTGAGGACCTACATATACTGAGGCTATGGAAATAAATAGTTTCTGAAGTTTGTTGTACCCTTGTATTCTCACTAATTTGTAAATCTATACTATATATAATATTATAAAGCAGAAGAGTTTGTTTGTTTGTTTGTTTGGTTGAACGCGCTAATCTCAGGAACTAGGTACTGGTCCGATTTGAAAAATTATTTCAGTGTTAGATAACCCATTTATCGAGGAAGGCTATATTTCATTACGCTAAGGCAAATAGGAGCGGAGCATTAATAGAAAATGTGACGCAGACGAAGTTGCGCGGGTCAACTATTTCTATAACACTGAGGTTTGCTGCGTACTGGAAGACGCAGCGTTGGAAGGCCTCCTCCGCACAAGGTGGACCGATAACCTGTAGGCTAATTCACGTAACTAAATATGTTTTGTTGCAGTGCAGTTGAAGTTAAGTTTCGATCAAAACAACGCTTTTCTTATTCTCTACCGCTGTCAGACACGCTCGCGTCAAGTTTGCGTCACGCGAGCGCAATAACGGCATTCTACTGTTGCGCGTCTTTGGTGCGTGCTTCGAAACGCAACATGATCGGTATTCTACTATTTGTTTGATGTCTCAAAATGACGGCTAATAAGTTTAACTTTATGTTTTAATATTATAATAACGTCTTGTCATTGAAAGGTAATCGATTCTATTCGATTATTTAATGAGTAATATTTTTTCTCTAACCAAACTTACGTATGGTGGCATACGTAAGTTTGGTCGAGTTTGGCTGTCGTGCAGTTCACGCGCAGCTTACGCGTATTTCAAAGATTACAAGGATTACCGTTTATCACTCAAACTTGAACTTAACTGCAACTGCACTAAAACTTAATCGGCGCGTCATAAAATTACGTGAATTAGCCCTCAGGTGAGTATCGCGGGTAGTAGACGGATGCGAGACGCACAGGGCCGGTTGTTGTGGCCACACGGGGAGGCCTATGTCCAGCAGTGGACGTCATTCGGCTGATATAATGATGATGTTGACTGAGGTTCGCTGATAGATAATTCTAGTTTAAGCTCGTCTTTGTATGTTTCGTCCTGTTTTGTTTGTGTTTATATGTTCTTGTATGTGCAATAAGAATAAAGAGGTCCAGGTTGCCTGGAAGAGATCGCGGAATGCGATAAGGCCGCCAATTGTATGTCTTCAGTTTAAGATTTTCTGTACGTATTTTAAATTTGGTGTACAATAAAGTATATATAAATTAATAAATATAAATAAAGAGAAAATCAGATAATAACACAGTACAGCAATCACAAGTCTATCTTTAAAACTACTAAAGTTATTCTCTAAATACAGCTGAGTCAGAGGCCCACATTCAGTGGTAAACATCTACAGCTATAAAGATATCGCAAATGAACTTTCCGACATGAAAAATGGTCTTCAAATGAAGGTTACTCCGACGAAAATATCATTTTGTGAGTTTGATTCCAGTTGTGTATTAGGACGTGTTGATCGTTTGGACGCAATGGTGTCTTTATCAGCGTAAAAAACCCTTAGTAGTTGGTTTCCACGTAGTACGAAATCTTCATGGATGAAATTAGTGAAGTATACTGAATAATAACGTTTAAACATCGCCTTTTTAGGGTTCCGTAGCCAAATGGATTATAGATTCGTCATGTCTGTCTGTCTATCTGTCTGTCTGTCCGTTCGTACTTACACTTTTCTCCGAAACTATAAGAACTATGCTGTTGAAATTTGGTAAAAAGTTGTATTATGTGTACCGCATTAAGATTTTTACACAAAAATAGAAAAAAAAAACAATAGATTTTGGGGGGCCCCATACTAAGAACTGAAACTCAAAATAAAATTTTCATCAAACCTATACATGACTTCGTAAAAGATATTGAGGTTTCTAATAAATTTTTTTCTAAACTGAATATTTTGTGAGAGAGACACTTCCAAAGTGGTAAAATGTGTATGTGTGTCCCTGTAACTTCTAAAATAAGAGAATGATAAAGCTAAAAAAAAATTATGATGTAGGTAAATTACCATGTTAACTACCAGCGAAAATTGGTTTGAACGAGATCTAGTAAGTAGTTTTTTTTTAATACGTCATTAATCGTTAATCGCAACTTTTGCTTATAATATTATAATACCAACAGGTTTGTACGAAACCCTCGGTGCGCGAGTCCGACTCGCACTTGGCCGGTTTTTTTACTAATTCACTCAGGGTTTGTGTAAAATGTCTTCTTCTTCGATACTTATAGCTTTCTCACTACTTTCTGGCTTTCTCACCTTTCCAACAGTCCATTTTATGACATACCTATTCCTCATACTGGTTTTCAGCTAAATCCGGTTTGACTGGATGCCGACCCCAATATAGTTGGGTGAAGGCTAGGCAGATGATGAACCTATCCCTCATTCCGGCAGCACCGGAAGTTACTGGTAAATTGAATAATAAACCATCAAAAAAAAACATTAACTTATTGTTCGAAAACAAAAATGTGTGAAAAAATCTATAACCATAATTCAACGAAACAGACAGCACAGAGGCCCGTGGACTCAGGCACGCGCAGGCACGCGAAGCACCCTCGGCCCGCTAAATATCCGCAATCTTAGCACCCGGCCGGCGTCGTGTCGGCGTGCAGTATTTTCTCATAGACGCCAACAAGATTGAACCGAAGTAAAGCTATCATAACTCACGGTTAACCGTAGCCAGAGGTAATCTGGGAGCGTGGACGCCGTGATAATCCCAAGCCGTCCATTCTATAGGTGAAGCTTGTAATTTTTATACGTTAACCAAACAACTATTTACGGCATCTTAGCGGGATTACGGATTCATGGGTGATCGCGATACGTGGCGATACCTTCACTGATTTAGCATCACTATAATACTTTTCTTTCAGTTAGATTTTACTTAGTGGACTTTATGTGGATTTTACAACTTTGTTTGACTGTTTCAGGATAGAAGATACCACATCTGGTTATAAGCATCATTCAAAATCAAATTGGGACGAATTTATTTCTTACGGAAATACAAATACCTAGACTAATCGAGTTTCAAACAAAACCATAAATGTATTAGCTTACTATTTAAGCATACTATTAACATGAATATTATATTAGTATATTTTCGGAACTTGTTTCTAATTTTAAACATTATTCACGTATTTGTTGTACACCTGCCACAGTGTAGCCTTTTAACCGAAAGGCCAATACCAGTCAAGTAGAGCATACCTTGTTGCATTAAATTCACCTATGTACACACATTTTACATAAATAAATCATATAACATTTAATAAAGAGGCGCGGACGGGACGAAGCTCGTTAGTTCGATTTCAAAAGCCTGTAAGTGTGCGTATGATCCCAGCTTTGCTGCGTGCACGCATTGCTAACTAGAGGTAGCTCCACCATGATCTCAGTGTAGTAGAAATTTACAGGGCTGAAAGCATTTAGAGTTCAAACGAGTTTTTATCGTAATTCGGTGAAAGCCATAAAACCAATGCAAAGGCAGCAAATAAATTCTCAGAATCGCCAAATTTTTTAAATGTTTCAAAAAGATACATTTTCTGTGAATCACGTCGTCACAAAAGTCCATCACACAATATGAATTTAGATCATAAAAGCACTCGTATGAACGTTTTTTTGTCTTATTATTCTATTTCCATGTAAGTGATTGCACGGCGCCGCAGAATCCGTCGATAGTCCGCGAGCCTTGCAATAATAATGAAAGCAAAGCAACATGTTCTGAATTTATTTTCCAATTCAAAGTTCATTCAGAATTAAGTTTCGTGCAAGAGAAGCGCCCTGCAGCTAAATGGAATTGCGTTGCTGCATCTAGACTGCGAACTTTCTGCGGGAGTATCCGATTAAGTGAATAATATGTTTGTTTGTATGTTTTCGTCTTGTCATTGAAAGTAAGCAGACACTTATCTTCGTTCTAGAGGAATTAATTAAGCTTATTTATTTGATACGTATGTTTATCAATGTTGAAACTTTGACTCGCGAGTGAGCTTCGGGATTGGGAGACTAATTTCATTTCAGAATCAAACACAGATCACACGCTAATTTTTAGGCAAATATTCTCTCTTTACCACACCCACGCAATGAAATAAAGTCTACAAATAGTCAAGTTTAAGATGTTTTAATGCCTAATACATTTTCGGCCTGCTCTATGGCTCTCCTTCTCTGTCGCTATCTATATATAAGCTTTTCTCCATTTTCAAAGACCACCAATCTATGAAATCCTACTTGCCTCCTTCTTTCCACCACAAAATATTACGTATAGCTTATGTAAGAGCAGCAACCAGCTCGTATGAGCAGAGATGGTGTAATACGAGCCCCATTAATTAAGTACACGACCACGTATGCACCGGCAGCGGAACATAAAGCCGAATTTATAGGAAAACACCAAATGATCGCCTCATTGACCTAGTACTAACAAGCGCTGCTCCGCACAGCTTACCGAAATGCTTCGATGTTGTTCTGTTTAATGGTAAAGTCTATACTTAACGAATTCAAGTTGATAAGTCCTAACAAATACCAGTACTAGCTTCTGTGAATCACCATTTTCCATTTATCATCTGATAATAGGCGATGATGCAAACTTTCCGTTACTAAGAAGCAATTTATTTGCTAAAGTTATTTTTAAAGTATTTGCGGTACTATCATAAACGATAACTATTTCTGAGTTTTATGATAACCCATCCTTGACCGTTTTCTTGCTAAACGAAGATAAAGAAACATAAACTAAATACTAAATCAATGGATATCCCTATTACGTACGTACTCGTTTCCGATTCGTTGTACTGAGAACTTAGCACGATCGTCGTTAATTATCGTCGAATAAAACTCGGCGCGGAATTTAAAATGTAGTCGCGACACTTTTATCTAGAGTGACGCTTAATGGCGCAACAATTTCGCTGGAATCTCGCGACGCGACGCCTTTGTTTAAATATGCAGCATGTCACCACCGGTGACGTCACTTCACTATACTCAAAATATTATAACGTTCACCCGTTAGCATAATAAAACGAGCATAGCTACGGCGCCGCACTAAAATGCACTAACGAGGTGTGCGAGGGAATCAAATGTCATTCACTTTGTTTTATAGTTTACACTTGGATAGCTTGTTCCTGAAGCCTGGTGGCTTTTTGAATGTCAATTTTGATTTTAGAGAAAAAAAATACTTCGTTTACCTATTTGTGTAACAGGCAGCGTCAATCGTAGTCGAGCGATCACGTAATATTCTCAAATTGCAGTTATTTAATTGTAGTAGGAACTTATTTTTGATGACTAAAAAAACAGATAAGTTACACCACAATCTATGTTCAAAAAGATTTCTGTTCTACTATATCAAACAAACACAAAACGGAACAAAAATAAAAGTATTTTTGCAATAAATTTCCCTTCATCAGTTCGAAAGTGAAGCCATCATTGAGAAAAAATCGGCAGAAGATGTATTTGACCCGGTGGATGTGTTTGACAGTCGGGCCACATCGCGACCTGAACGATTTACATATTACGTGACACTTTTACGGAACTCGCCATTGACTTGTGCCTGATAGACTGAGACATGAACGCGATATTGTTTTTCCAATGTAGCCCCCCCATTCCGCCAGCCCTTCAAGACAACTGTTTTTTTATTGATACTGAAAATTCTATGAATGTCTTACACCCTTATGCTCACAAAATCGAATAACTTTGCCCCATTTTGTGTAATAAATTTTGTTACGTTAAACAAAGATTATTGATTAAATTACGCGAAAACATGTTGCGTTCCACGCCATCGGTGAGATTAAATTATTTAACATAAAACGCCGGCAAGACTTTGAGACTAAGAGATTTACACCTTTGAGACTGCGTTACGTGCTTATGTCATTACAAACAACATTATTTGGTTTTAGCTATTCACTCTGGGTCTTTGATGTCACAACCACTGTGTATGTAGTATAGGCAAACTGTTTGATATGCTCATTACTGACTAAATAGTTAAAAACGTGAACGTAGTTGCTCCAACATGTTTACCCTTGCCCTTATGAATTTAAAATATGATTATGATAATATTAACTTAGACGTTACTAAACGCATCTACTGTGTACAAATATATTCATAACATCAATCGGGTTACCTTAAAATAACACGCCTGTTGCATTCGATTTAAAACTTAATCTTATTAAAAGTTGCGAAACGAACCAAGCCAAAGCCAGTGTATTACAACAAACTACGGCTATGCATTCCCACTGCATTTGCTTAAAAGTTGTAAATATTAAGTGAAAATTCTAGCCAATTAGACCAGCGGCTGTGCTGCAACTGAGAAAATTTTCTGCAGTCCCACTTGTTCGGGAATACAATCGAGAGCTTATTGGCTTTTGATTTATAACGGCATAACTTTTTATACTTAATTTTACAACTAACTTGTTATTCTATTATTTCAGCCAGTAATATCTATGTAATTGGAGTGGCTACGCAATTAGAGATGCTATTTAAATCACTTGAAAATTAAGCTTCAAATTATTCTAGTATCGTCTGAAAATTGTTTGTCTAATTAGTGATAGTTTATTACTCTATAGTCAAGTTTATAGATTGTTTTTCGTTAGCTTTAAAGAGCTTATTGCTAGCTAACGTGTTAGGGTAATAAACATGTTTCACAGAGTACTCAAATACAGGAAAACATGGGTTTTCATTTTGCTGTTTGCATATGAGCCCTGAACTACTATTAAAACACGACATAAACTGAATTATAACGAATATGGCTGCAACAAGAAAATTAAACACACACACGCGTGCAGAGTTACGCCACAGCGTAAACAAAAAGCCACTCTGGCTGCAATATAAGTACAATTGATTGCTCCTATTCGATATATTTTAACTACGGCCAAAAAACATGACGGTACGCAACCAATTTAGAACGTGACACCGTTGCGATAGCTACGTGGACAGATGACTCGTCCATTTGTTGCAGCGATGTCCGAACACATCAGCTTGGTTTAATTGAGCTATTTGTGTTAGTCCGCCGTGACAACGCCGCCGCGCCGCAACATAACTTTGTATCGCGGCTTTGTTTACCTTTGATGTATCCACTTTGGATGCGTGATGGACCGATGATGCGCCCTTGCGGTACCCCTTGCTTCTGAGTAAATTTAATTTAGACCTGATTTAGGTAATGGGTGTGATGAATTGTAAATAATTGCACAATGGTAAAAATGTAGTATACTGTGTCCCGAAGCGAACCCTTGGGCTAATGGGGCCAGGATCCGGGCTGTTATAATCATCTGCCTAGCCTTTTTCCAACTATATTGGGGTCGGCTTCCAGTCAAACCGGATTTAGCTGAGTACCAGTATTTTACGCGGAGCGGCTGCCTACCAGACCTCCACAACCCATTAACTACCCGTACTACGTAGGGTAACACGGTACTTCATGGCAAGACTGGTGTCAGATTAACTGGCTTCTGACTATCCGTAGGTAACGACTGCCAAAGATGTATAAATGACAGCCAACCCTTGCGCCATCCCATCTTCTTAGCACGGCGGGCTGTGCTGGGGTGGCTGCTGCAGGTGCAGAAAACCTCAAAAGGCGCAAATTTAATAACCTAATTGGGAGTTATATATTTGAGCCTTTTGGCGTTGAAACACTAGGCCCATGAGGTCCGAGTGCACATAGAGTCTTTCGGGACATCAGCAAACAACTTGTCGACGGTTCACGTGACCAGAGGGCTGGGCTTTTCTTCGGCCAAAGAATCAGCATTGCCATTCAACGTGGCAATGCTGCCAGTGTTCTGGGCACTTTTGCCATTGACAGCGATGTGGATTTTTTTTTTGATGCCCAATGATTTATTTTGTTTTTATACGCGTTTGTACATAATGTAGATTTATCTTTAGTTTATGATGTATATAAAATGTTATCCAAGTATCAGCTTGCAATATAAAAAGGCATGTAGCGTCTGGATTTTAAATTTCATAAATAGAGGCCAGCATGATGTCATTGAGCTGATACCACAGATTGTTCTTAGGTATTTTGCACCCAAAATGCTTCATTTATATTTATAGAGTTCCGTCAGAGTAGGAGTCCATACCTTAGCAAAGATGAAACATATCTGTGGTAAGCAACAAGAGCAACTGCTTCACTCGCGGTACGCCTTAAACGTTTAAGAGCAAGAGAAACGTTTATTACAAATGTTTTTTTTTATATTTTTTTATTTGAGATGGGTTTGCTCTTGACTCGAGTCTAGGTCAAAGATGACAGAGATAAAGTCTACGATTGAGCGAGCTTACCTAGAAGTATCTGCTCCAATAAACATTTTTCTATCTTTTTTTTTTTCTCCAACCTGTAGTGTAGTAGCCTGTTCACTCTAACTTTAAGAAGATTATAGGGTTGTAAGCGTTCAAAAACACAGACGCAGATAGAGATTTCCACTCCTTTGCTGTGCGCATTATGAAAGACGCTTGGAAACGCTTAGTACGAATTGGTGGAATAGCAACAAGGTAGGGATGGTAAGTTGCAGTGCCTCTGGATGTCCGATGGTAGCAGGGGGCCGGTGGGATGAGGTCGTGGAGCTTCTTGGGCGCTGCCTCCGAAGTAGAATCTGTAGAAGACCAACAAGCAGGCAACCTTGCGGCGATGAGCCAAGCTGTGCAGTTGCCATCCAACAGTTTTACGTCGCCAATGAGCCTCTTAGCTCTGCGTTCCACCAAGTCAAGTGCAGCAAGCTGATACTTAGCTAAGCCATCCCAAAGTGAGTTGCAATACTCCATGCAGAGTCGGACTTGTGCTTTGTCTAGAGTTAAAAGCTTGTCCAGGCTTGAAGTATCGTTTAGCCCTATTTAGGATGCCCAGCTTTCTGGCAGCAGTTTGAGCTTTGCCCTCAATGGTGGCGCCGAAGTTGAGACTGGATGTCAGCTCAATGCCTAGGAGCTCGAACCGATCAGTCAAATACACCCCAAAAGTAGGAGTTTGGTCGAAACATCTCCTTTTTGCGGTAAAAAAGACACGCCTGTTGTTGTTGGTGGTGTTAAAAGAGACCAGAAGGTCAATTCTACTAATTTTTAAACAACTTTCGCATTTGCACTGTCAAAAATGTACGAAAATTGAGGCTTTTTTGATAGTTTGCGATTGACATGCGAATGTGAAAATTAGTAGAATTAGCACTCAGATTGTCGTCACCCCACTGGAAGACAAGGCGTAAAGTTCAAATTTGTCCGCACTACCATAGCCTCTCTCAAGGAACGAACTTCATCCCCGCTAGTTGTTAAAACCGTACTGTCATCTGCGTACCCAACAAGACCAGGCTGAAGTAGGCCATTGATGTGCAGCAGGAAAAGAGTTGCAATGTGCTCTACATGTAGTTTCTAGTAAGGCTCAATTCACACTGGCGCAGAGTCGAAGCGTCGCAACGCGCAATATTTCGCCCCGGCGCGCAGACGCGTTGTCTCCACTCAGTTCGACATTGTGCTTCGTCCGATGTCGTCGCCGGCTGACGCAAGTCTGCGCATTCAAATGCGCACATCTGCGCGCGGTGGCGCGCGAACCCCTAGCTTCCTTTGCAGGTGAAGAAGCGCGCGTTCACGCGCAGACGTGCGTCGCCGAGCGTTTTCAAATTTTCGCAACACAAATTCGCACCGTATTAATAGAGAAATAGAAATTAATTCAGAACAGTTGAAAAACGTGACGCTTCGCGCCGCTGCGCTACGCCTCGTTTGGGTAATTTTGTCATTAAGATTTTTTTCATGTTCTATTTCTGATTTACGGTCCTAAACCAGGGCTGGACCTAAAATTTTGGAGACTGCTTCCCACGCTCTCGCATAAAACGATTATTTTTACAAAACACTATTAATTTTTATAAGAAATTCTTTTCCTTTAATTTTAAAATAATGGGGAGGTTTTCTTTGTTTTAATAGAACTTATTTGGCTCGGTTTCGCTCATGTCATTCTTCTACATATAATCGGCCACCTATTTTATCATTTATGGGTAAACACCTCTTTCTCGGTGGTTTGACATTTTCGGTACAACTTTCGAATCTACGTAGTCCACACACCTACAGTAATTATTGGTAGATGGTCTACTCTAGCAAATATAAGATAAATGGGAATACCTATAATTAGTTAGATCAAACGAGTTCGCCGACACCAACTTGTATCGCTAAACGAGTTGCAACTTCATTTATTTCGCCAAGTGCAGGCCAACTATTAGAAGTTGGAACAGCCCAACGAAGACGTCGGGACTCTTCGTCTGCTGTCGGAAACTTCCCGTTCATTTGCTCTGAGCGCTCTGAGCTCCGATAGTTTTCCGCCTGATTTCAGATTGTTGCAAATTTAACACAGAGTCAAAGCAAGCTCTTCTGATCGCAAAGGCACTAAATTAGCTGTCAGTTCCCAAACTGTCCGCTGGGTTAGAATTATTTAGAATGTTGTAACTCGCAGTACTTCGCTAGTCATACTTCCGCAAGTTGGCATTACGGAGTTTCCAGAAGCGGTTTCTCGGACTTAATCGCTTGAATATTATAATATTGGAGACTGAAGTTCTTCATTTTATATTTCTAACTTCGTTTCGCTATCCAAACTCTCTTAAGTCGTAATTCGCAGGGAACATGTGAACATACCTCATTTTCCCTGCGAATTACGACTTATCTGAAGAAAATGAGCATGTAAGGGATTTGCAAACCAATATGACACGGATACACAGATTTTATGGTTTACCTATAGTATATATCCCTCTTACATTGAATTTGGCAGCATACTAAAATACTTTGAAAGACCAACATGTACGAGACCAAATTACATATAAAATGAAGGTACAGGGTAATTTATCAAGAATACTTTACCTTAACGAATAAGATTTAATATGAAAATATCTACCAAGTTGGATGACAGACATTTAATCACAGATTGTGCAACAGACCCAAACGCGAGGAATGTAAACACGAGCTATTGATATGTTTGAGGATGGTTCCTTGGAAATTAATAAAAAATACCGATCTAAAGGAGATGGCTAAATTGAAGTATGGACCACTGCCCCAGCAACGTATTAACATGGAACTTAGCAATTTAATATGTTGAATAACTGAGTATTTTGTATATAAACCGTTTCAGGATCTGTTCATATCTTTACAATCCTGAAAATTAAAATCATATAACTCCTACTAAAACAGATATAGAAAACTTCAAACAAATAACATTGCTATTAACTTATAGTAAGGCGTCAGAATGAATCAACGCTGATTATTTGACAAATTACATTTTTTATTAGCAACCTATCCCAATCCCGCGCGATGGTACTAAATTTGATATCTACAAAGAGGAATTGCACCAAATACGTGATACAACGAACTTCCTACAATCCACGAGTAATAAATTCTCGTAAAACCTAAAATAAATGAGTTGAACGTTATTTCAACTTAAATGTATAGTTTTCAGCCAATGTTGATAAATCGTTGAAATGATGGTATTTGAAAAGAAAAGGATTATTAACTGACCCAAACAACTGAATTGGTTTTTAAGGTGGGTAAACAACAGCGTTGCCAAAACCAATTTATCAAATTCCCCGAAAATTAAAGCCGTATTCCCCAATTGGAGGCAAAATCCACTGATTCCCCACAAAGTCCTCTCAATATTTTTAAAGAAATTAAGGAAGTTTCAACAGCGTTTATGAGATTTCTTTTAAATTTTTTTTTCACACTTTATGTTACAAGCGTTTGCTCGATGGAGTTAACTTGACATTGAAATGTACTACAGTATAGGAATTTAAATAATAGACCGCAAAAAGTTCGAAAATTATACGAAATAAAAAATACGTATAATACTAAAATTAATAAGCATTTCTTATGTATTTTTGGAGTAACTTTGAATAAAAGAATAAATGCGAAAGCACACACTGATACACAAAATGATCTTACCATTGGTAAAAAAAATGTAAAAATAAATCCGGGATCATTTAGAAACAGGAGTGATTCGATATCCCTGTAACTTAGCAAAACTGTTAAAAAAACGGATTAATTAACGAATACGGTTTTAACGGATTTTATTTTGCCAAACAAAATCTGTATAAAATTTAAACTAAATAGAATTTCAGTAAACATATAATTTAATTTAATCCTCTTGCAGTACTTTCTTGTCATGTCAAACAGAAAATGCTTGAAAAACAATTAAGATATTTTTTTATGTTAGACAGTTCGCGAAAGTTCTTGGAAATTATTAAACACTAAACAATATTTAAATAATCCGAGTTAATATGAGATTCTTATACATGCTTGGGGCAGTCATTTAGCCATCTTCTTTTAAGGAAAAAATTCGGCTCTAACGAAAGAGGTTACATTCGAAAAAGAGGATCGTTATTAAAACTACTATGCAGAATACACAATGCTGCACTAGATGAACCCATGAGTGTCTAAAGCGAAAATCCTTATACGTTGTTCCAAAAATAATGGTATATATATCGAGATTTATCTATAAATTCGTTGATTGGCAGGTGCCAGGAGCCAAGTTTCATTATTATTAAAGTAGGTAGGTTTTATAATTGTTTAGATTGAAACTTTATAAAAAGTTGATGATTTGATACCACATCTCATCATCTTTAATAGTAAACCGATGAGGAACAAAAAAACGTTGCCTTTGCCTTGAACCTCTATGAATAGTAAAGTTTATCTAGTTGGTTTTTATAACATCAATATGTGAAGCAGGGTCTCAGTCAAAGACGTCCGTTATAAAAATAGAAATTGACGGATTAGAGCATACACTTCAATAACTCCGCTAGTCTTTTTACTCTTGGCTTCAGGCCTTGAAGTCTGCATTACTTCCACAAAAATAAGTTAACTACCTTCTTCTAGTTTTCGTATTTGTTACTAGTTGTCCTACATTGTAATAAGATAAATTGTAAAGTTCCTTGCTGGTTCTTCTCCATGGGAAAATACCAAAAAAATAACCACGTGTGAAATTAGATATTTTGAATTTGATTTAGATATTTTTATTTATTTAAGTTCACTACAAGTAAAAGACTTCGTCTTTTGAACTTAACTTATTAAATCAAATTTCTCCCCCAAATGTCGACATCTCACGGTCTCTTCACTCCAGAATCTTTCGACCCCATCGTCTGTCTGTTTGGCGAGCAAAGTGCCCACTACCCTTTATTTTTTTGTAAAAAGTTTTTTATTTTTCACTTTTTAGTGGTACCCCACACCTAACAACACCACTGCAAAATCTCAGAAAAGCAAAATACGCAATTTCGATTACTTAGATAACATAAAACCATCATCCAAGTAAACGAATTCCAGCTATTTCAATTTAAAATCCAAAATTCGTAACCGATTTTGATAAAATTTAAATGGAACCAATCTGCAAGTATATCCTTTCAGATAAAACAAGAATTTTTCAAATCGGTTTATAATTGACGGAGTTATGAGGTAACAAACAAAAAAAAAACGTACAACCGAATTGAGAACCTCCTCTTTTTTGGGAAGTCGATTAACAAAATAAGTTTGAAATAGTTGTTTCGCCCAAAAAGTACAAACATTGCGCTAAATAATATCAGAACGTCTGTATTACTCAGTCGTACTCAGTACAAATGCGGAGGCTATTACAGTGTCAAGGGTAGGCGACAGTGAGGTTTAGAACGGGGTTTTGGTCGCCCGTGTTAGGGGAGACGGGGGAAAAGCGGTCATTATTTCGTTTAAACTTTATATTTTTCGTCTATTCCGAGCAATTTCGGAAAACTTGCATAATTATAACCTCGATAAAGCTACCGGAGTAGGTTTAAATTTGTTTGAAGATAAGTTTCAAATCTTTGGGTTTTTGAATTCACAGCCAAAGTTACTTAACTATTACAAAATAATTAATCAGCAGGGGGATAAAATCTCTAAAGTCAAATCGTAATTAAGTTAACTATTTTTACCACAGTTTTAATTAACAGCTATATAATAATACACCGCCCAATAGGCCCTGTCCGCACAGCGATTTTTCACCGCGCGGTTTTTTTAAGCAATTCTGTAACACGTTGAATCCTCGAGTATCCGCACTGGCCGTAAAAAATCCGTGCGGAAACAATCTGTGATGTGAGTGATGCAAATGTACGCTATGATGAGGTGCGAATTTATTTCCGCGCGAATAAAAATCGTAGTCTGTACAGGGCCTTATCTAAACGATGTAGGTAAGATAAGAAGACAAAGACTAACAACAATATATATACTGAAATGAATTACTTAGTATCAGTTGACCTGTTGAGCTATATGAAGGACCTTTTTTATTTTTTTTATTTGAGATGGGTTTGCTCTTGACTCTAGTCTAGGTCAGAGATGACAGAGACAAAGTCTACGATGGAGCGAGCTTATCTAGAAGTGGCGTTAAAAGAGACCAGATTCTCGTCATCCCACTGGGAGACAAAGCTAAAGGTCAAATTTGCCAGTCCACCATGGCGTCTCTCAAGAAACGAACTTCATCCCCACTGGATGTTGCGCTGGAAAAGTATATCTCTGAATCCGTACTGTTATCTGCGTACCCAACAAGACCAGGCTGAAGTAGATCATTGATGGGCAGCAGGAAAAAAATTGCAGAGAGAACAGACCCCTGAGGAACACCGACATCAATAGCCATGAGGTCAGAGGAGCAGCCGGCAACGATTACTCGGATCGACTACTAAGGAAATTCGATAAATCAGCTGGGATGCCATGATGTCGTGCGGTGTCCCACAGGGTTCGGTTCTGGGGCCGCCCCTGTGGAACATCGGTTACGATTGGGTGCTGCGAGCCGACCTCCCTAGCGGCGTCAGCGTCATTTGTTACGCTGATGATACGCTGGTGCTGGCACAAGGGGGGTCGTACGCGGAGGCGGCCGACGTAATGACACGCGGGGTTGCGATAGTCGTGGAGAGGATCCGGCAACTGGGTCTCGAGGTGGCGCTGCACAAGTCCGAAGCCATGTGTTTTCATGGCCGAGGCATTGCGCCACCGTCGGGATCCTTGCTGACGGTAGGAGGGGTTTCCATCGGCGTCGAATCGACGCTGAAATACCTGGGGCTCGTCCTAGACAGCCGATGGAACTTCGTGGAGCATTTCCGACGTTTGGTCCCCAAACTGGAGCGGGCCGGGGCTGCTTTCAGGCGGCTCCTGCCCAATCTGGGGGGACCGAACGCCTCCTGCCGTAGGCTATACGCGGGGGTCGTGCGGTCCATGGCCCTTTACGGGGCCCCGGTGTGGGCGCGTTCATTGAGGCAGCGTGCTGCAAACCACTTGAACGCGCCCCAAAAGGTGGTGGCCCTCAGGATGACCAGAGGGTACCGCACGATCTCGCGCGAAGCGGCGGGTCTCCTTGCCGGATTGCCGCCATGGGATCTGGAGGCGGTGGTCCTCGCGCGCCTGCATGATTGGCGCGCGGAGGTACTAAGCCGGGGGGAAACTCCGCTGACGCGGCAAATTGTCGCGCAGCGGACGGACTTCCGGCGCGATCTCATGGCGTCATGGAGACGACGACTATCGCAACCCAGCGCAGGGCACGCCACAATAGCGGCGATAAGTCCCCTCTTTGAGGAGTGGCTTGAGAGGCGCCACGGCGTCCTCACCTTCCGCCTGACGCAGGTCCTCACCGGACATGGATGTTTCGGGAGGTTCCTGCACCGAATTCGGCGGGAGGAAACGCCCGGGTGTCACCACTGCGAGGATCGACCGGAGGACACGGTAGAGCACACTGTGCAGGTGTGCCCCGCTTGGGCGGCGCACCGCCGCGCCGTGTCCTCGAAACGGCGATTGGCGGCGACCTCTCCGGCCCTGGTCCAAGCCATGGTCCGGAGCGAGACGGAATGGGACGCCGTTGCCTCCTTCTGCGAAGCAGTCATGCTAGCGAAGGAGGTGGCGGAGCGGGAGAGGAGACCCTCTCGTCCCGGCCGCCGTGGTGGACGCCGCGGGCGTCGGGGGCCACCTGGTGACCTCCGGCCACCGTAGGCGCGGGCCTGTGGGCGGCGAGCTATGGGTGGCTCGCCGTCCGTCCGTCTAGTGACGACAGGCCGTGTCGACGGCGCGTTAGTGTTCCACGCCCGCCTCAAAGAGAGTCAGCAACACAGAGGGCCGACGCCTGCCGGAGTCGCGGGATTATTCGCAAGAGACACCGTGGCTCCGGAACGCAAAGGGCAATGAAGGAACATGGATGGGTTTTAGTCAGTAGAAGTCTGACACTCCCTCCCGCTACACCCAGAGCGGGAGGAGTCATTGGATGATTTCCCAACCCTAAAAAAAAAAAAAAAAAAAAAGCTGGGATGCCATAAGCATGAAACTTGCTGGGTAGACCAGCAAGTTTGCCAGTTCTCAAAAGCCTTTGAGATATTGAGAGACACATCAAGTGCTTCGCCGTGGCTCTAGATGGCTTCGCCCCAGCAGTTCATGACATACACGCAACAGAAGATCGCCAGTCTACTGGCGTCAATATGGCTTTCACCGGGGACGGTCTACCGTCCCCGGTGAACTGGTCTGGTGAACCGGTCACTGAGGAGATCATTGTCTTCAAGGTACGTCATTAACTTACTGTTCAGTTCAGGCGCACATTGCCTCAACACTCTCGCTGGAATGCCGTCAGGCCCGCTGGCCTTATTCACGTCCAGACTGCACAATACTCTTCGGGCCTCTAAAATTTGAACTGCGATCTCCGCCATCGAAGTATCACAACAAGGTAAAGTTGGTGGTTGCTTAGAGCCAGCGTAGAATTGCTTGCAAAAAGAGATGCAAACAAATTTGCTTCCTCACTTGCAGAGTGAGCCAGTGACCCATCAGGTTTCAACATTGGAGGCAAAGTGGGTTAACAGAAATTCGTTTCATCTGCTTTTGACAGGGACCAGAACTGCTTACTGCCCGGAGGTTGCTATGCTAGTTTGGCCCCAATACGTCCGGCATGGTCAAAACGTGCCCTACGTAGAGCCCGCTTGCAGAAATTAGCGGCAGAATTAAAGGCTATTTTCTTCGCGCGAACCCTACGTGCTTTAACCTTCCGGTTGCGGGCCTTGGTCCACGCTTGGTAAGCAGACTCTTAACGGGCCTCAGCGTGGGCGCATTCTGCAATATATCAAGGCCGCGATTTGTGACCGAGCGGAGAATAGAATAAAATACTCCATCCCCTGCCGAATCACGACCGCAATCGCGTCAGCACAGCACGAGGGGTCACCTAAGGAGAAGCACACTTGTCGCCATGTATAGATGCAAAAAAATGCCGCATCTCATCCCAATCTGCTGACTCTTTTCGTCATAGGTATTCTTCTCGTGCCTCTGGGGCTCTCATCAGAAGGAAAGCAGATCGATACGGATTTCACCAAACAGTGGTCAGACGTTCCTAGCGGGCCTGAGACCGATACTGAAATGACTGTCCGGATCAGTTGTCAGCAGAAGGACCAAGCATTTGGGTTACGTTAGTCGACTCCACGAGGGAATTGAATAGCGCAGTTGTCTCCTGGTTACCGCTGTGCGATCCGTATACGCCGATGTCGATAGATTTCTCTACGCCAGTGTTCTCAAGCAGTTAAATGGCAGATTCTTTTTCCCAAATTGTCAAAGCCACAGAGACGACTACAGCAAATTTCATCGCGGACGTACACACAGACCCCAGCCCGCTTCTTGAACTTGTGTTGCCTGGGTAGTTGAAGTACGCCACGTCCGACGGGGTTGTTATCTTCGTCTTCGTTAGGAAAAACAGGTGCGGGTTCTCGGTCTCAAGGTGGTGATGGACCGGATCAAGATTGGAGTGTAACCCCTGATGTTAATGAGGTGCACTTTTAGTGGGAGGGAGTGCAGCCGTTGTTTCACCTTATTTTTCTTAACTTTGTTTATTGAACTAAGGGATTTCTGTGTAATTATTTCTGTTTTGCCAGACAATTAACTAATTAAAATTATAAATTCTTTAAAAGCCGAACTAGTTTATTCATTATCCTGAATTTGAAGAACAAAGTCACTTACCTAATCGATAAATAAACTGTACTACCTACTGCATAGGCATACTTTTATTTAGACGAATATGCTATTCTACTGCTATTGGGATTACTAAACTCGATATGAAAAAAGAGTTTTCTAGATATGCTCAGGGTACATTTGAACGTAAGTACGCGTGCACTGTGCAAGTCACATCACATACCTAGAGCAGCACCACTTATCTAACAATTCAATCCTTATGTTCCATTTAGTTCGACTCCACTGTACGCAGGACAGGTGTCTCGGTGCCTGCCACAATAAATAGCTATTTACCAGCGACTGCGGCCTGCGGCTCTTGCTACGGAAGGTGTTCTCAATTTGTCGCCGGAATGAGATTGTCGCCGCTTTCAGTATTAGGTAAGTGGCTTTTACATTTCACTTTATACTGGCAACATTGATTTTGATTCTGTCAGCTAATGGTTGCTGACGGTGTAGTGGTATTTGTGGAGACAGCTTTTGGAATAGGGTGAGTTTATTTTGAATTGCTTGCACCTGAGGCATTTTGTGGGAAATGCAGGGAGTGAGTTTAGGAAAAAGTAAAATCAAAAATCAATTTAACTGCTACTCTTTTCTCTCTTTGGAATAGTAACCCGTTGATGAGAAGCCATTTCCTTTGACCTTTGAGGACTGGCATTTGCTCAATTTACGTGTTCGTTTTGGCATATTTTACCTGAGGATTATAATGAAATCATGTTATATGGCACTAAATCGCGGTTTTAAAAATAGAAGAGTTTTGCGGTCAGTAATAGAGACAGGGCTGAGCTCAATTATACTATGTGAAACTTAAATATTTCGTAGTAACATTTTCAAAGTTCAAGGCAGTATTCATTTAATTATTTCCAGTGTAATTATTTTATTCTTCTTTTTAATATTCCTAGTAATGAAACCTTTAAACGGCAGTTTAATATAATGCGCTCTACAAAATAACAACGTCATAACTTTTTATTCTATCTTTAAAGTTTAAAGAAAACATTACCCTACACTTCACCTCTAGACATACCTCTCCATCTCAAGATATTGGCACCTGCTTGTCCATTAAACGGCAACATAAAAATAAATTGTTGCTTTGACAACCCTAGGAGCAATGATTCTTTTTTAAATCTATAAGCTGTATCTTACCTGTTTTTTGCGAGTTTGCTGATGACGTACCTACGTGACCACAAGTAGATCCTGTATTGATCATAACAGCTGCTTCACAAACCGGTTTCATGGTTTACCAACACACTCATTCTCCACAAACCAGACTGAAGATGGACGTTTAAGAAGCAGTGTAAAGAATATACACTATTTTAGTAATTTAAAAGTAAATTTAATCAAAATGTTCAAGTGTTTCGTCTTTGTTTTATGTACAATAACGATAGTTTTTTGTGCACCCGGACACGAAAATCTAAGAGGTTCGTATAATTTGCCTTATTTGATCTAAACTCAAGTTTTTTTAACTATGTTTATGTTGTTTTGTGGAAATGGTACTCGTACATGTTAACATTATATTAAAACCTATCAACCGTCCGTTATGATTGAAAATCATTTACATAATTAGAAGAACAATAAGCAAAAGTTGTTAACCGTGTAATTATGACTGTGCACTTTAGAAAAACGTACTCGCTAATTAGTACTAGATTATTGAAGATAAACAAGCATAACTACTACAGCCGTACTAAGCAAGCACTTAATATTTTATTGCAGTATTATTATAATACCAACCTGTCTTAGCTCATAAATTCCTACTAATATTATAAATGTGAAAGTAACTTTGTCTGTCTGTCGCTTCTTCATGCCGAAACCACTGAACCGATTTGGATGAAACTTTATACAAAGATAGTTTGAGACCCGAGAAAGGACGTAAGATAGTTTTTATCCCGGAAATCGCACGGGGACGGGAACTATGAGGGTAAATAGGTTATATATATACCCGGAGTATCTTCCCTAGGGATCACGCTAGTGAAAAATAAGTCTTATACTTTGTTTTAAAATATCTTCTAGCTATAGTTTTTATATCCCAAGATTTTATCATCTTTAAGTGCAAAAATTAATAGATACTTGCCAATTTTACGAATGGCAAAACGAATTAGTATTTCACGTTCACAATAGCTTGATAACCTTTGTATTTGTGGAAACAATTATCTACAGTTAGGTATAGGTACCTACCTCAGCGTTGCCAACGAATATTTATGAAGATAACTTAAAATATTACCTACCGGTCTAAACTAAGTTCAATTAGGTATTCACAATACATAAAGGTCATTGACACCGTTTTATTTTTTTAAAGATGTTTTTCAATCATCAAATAAATAAAAGTTTATGTGCAACTTTGTTATTTTGAATAAGTAAGTTTTTACCTCTGGTTATCCTTCTAAGAATGCAGCTTGGTAAAGGTGCATGTTTTTTGCAATATAACTTGACCATAATTTATTTATTTAATGGATAAAATATTATAGATACAATCATATTATTAAAGCCGATTTAAAAAAAAAAGAAAAATATAATTAATGTCATTGGATTTCCCCGAAATTACCCCCCGGTTTCGGTATCTACAAGCCTTATTACTAACTACTTAATGGACTAAATAAAAACTTGCCGCAATAAAAGCATTATAATTGCATGATACATACCTACTCTTTGACACGTTTATCTTTTTTATCAGAAAAGCAGTCAACGCGTCAAGAACAAGTGACTGACCAGTTAAACGGTGCTTCAAGAACAAAACGTCAAAGTTTGAGTAAAGTTGATATCGTATACCTCGATGCTGACTCAATAGACCCATCAAAACTAAAAGACTTGCAAAGTAAAGAGTCAACTCGTCTAGCACCAGTCAATGACGTCACCAATCCAGGGCAAAATTTCCAACAGCTGTCTGAATCCAGTCTGGAATTAGTAACTCAGAATTCGAATTATATTGTGTACAAATTGAAGAGTACTGGTGATCCGGCAATAAATGTTTTGCCTGATGATAAAAAGGCTCAGGCTTCTGAAAATCAGTACTATAGCTATGATAGTGGGCAGTATTCTAGATACGCAGATATAAGGAATCCGCCACCACCACCACAACCTCCGGATGAAGGGGAACCGCCGCCGCCACCACCGTCTCGTAATGGGGAACCACCCCATCATTATCCACCGCCACCACCGCCTCATCATCACCACCACCACCACCCGCCTCTGCCTCCACCAGACGATTACAGATCAAGTTTTTACGACAGAAATAGCTATTATCACAGACCTCCCCCACCTCCACCCCCACCAGTCGATGATAGATCTAGAAGAATTTATGATGACAGACAGACACGGCAATCTCCTTATGATAGACCACCACCTCCATATAGAGGTGGGCCGCCACCCCACCATGGAGGACCGCCACCACGGGATTGGGGCCCACCGCCGCGTGATGGTGGCCGACCACCACGATATGACGAACCACCATGGCAACATCGGGGACCACCTCTGAATTATGGCGGGCCACCTCGGCACCACGGTGGGCCACCACCCCGAGACGGACCACATGATCGGTATGATCGTAGGCCACCTCCACATCACGGCGGACCACCGGACCGGCATGATAACAGACCTCCCCCGCCCCCAGACCGTTATGATGAAAGGCGACCCCCACCACGTGATGGACCACCAGACCGCTTTGATAATAGACCTCCATACGACAGACGGGCACCACCCCCTCCTAATGATCGAAGACCACCACCTGATCGAGAACAATATTACGACAAAAGCAAAGAAAACAATCAATACTCCCAGAATGAAGACAAATCGGGTAAACTGATCGATGTCACTCAAACATCTTTGACAACTGAAGCTAAAGATGATGATGATCAGTATCAGCTAGATATTAGATTGAATGATGATGAACAGAAGGCAGCTGAAGCTATCAAAAGGGATGTAACTGTAACGACTGCTCGACCATTGTTTCCGTTTATATTTCAAGCTACTCCTGTTACGCCTGAAGATTGATTTTTAATATACAGCTACATTTGGTTGGTATTATATAAAGTCTATGGACATATGAAAGAAAAGAAGCTTAATAATTATACCTCTGTATTTATGTATATTTGTTTTATAATAAATATTTCAAATATTTTCATTTTTTATTACCAATATCTTAATAAATAAGTACCTGTTGCTGTTGCTGAAGGTTATAGGTACTCAGAACAATACAAAGATACGATTAATGTATGTAATTATTTGTATTTAAGAGTCCTATTACGAATCGTAAATGCTCGTTTGCAATAGACGAAGTTACGTTGGTCTACGTTCGGAGTACATCTATAGTCCGCGAAACAATTTTGATACTTACTAGTCTGAATAGGATTATAGTTTATTTGGGCGCTCTCGCGAGACTGAGGAGCGCGCGCGCTGAAATAACGCAGAATATATATAGTACTTTAATTTTATTTATTGTAATTTTGTTTTATTATATTGACAAACGAAAACTAATGAAACGTATTTATTGTAGATTGAAATTTTATATCATATTAATTTATTTGATAAAATTGTTTTTATTTGGAATATTTAATGGACGCTGAATCAAGACATTTCTGGCTTAAATTAGGCTTTCTTTACGTTTTTTTCCGTGAAAATTCAAGGAATTTAAAGAAATTCTGGAACTCCAATAAACAAGTAAAACATTCAACTTACCTTTTAGTAATTTCAGCTTTTAAAAGAATTGATTGTAACAATGTGAATTTGACCGTCAAAGCTCCATCGCCGACATTTTTTCTTGCAAACTGAGTTCGTAAAATATTTATAGTAAATTACGTGAAAAGAAAAATGAAAATGTGAAACTCGAACTCGAACTTACAAGAAAGAGACTGGCACTATCGTTATTCAGGATCAAATAATTAAAATATCTTACTGCTGCTGAAATTTACAGCGTCAAAAATCATGAATTTCCGTAAAAAATGTAATAGGACTCTTAAGCATAGGTATGTATACTTAGAAATACAAAAAACCACATGACGCAACTTAATGTAGTTCGTGTTTTTTTTCTTCAAAATTACTAATTGGGATAGACATAGACCTTTTACCCGAATGCAAAAACGTTTACTTGTGTGAACAGTATTTTTCCTATGGGTTTTAAACCTATCATTACAAAATTTCGTGCGTCTATGAGCTGAGACAGGCAAAAACTATAAAAATATTGAAGCTAAACGATATACCTAATAACATAAAATAAATCATGTGTTTTATTATTTATAGACAAACGGTCGCCCCAAGGTTGGGGAAGAAATAAGGGTAATGGTAATCCTAATAGAGGACCACCTGCAAACAGAGGACCACCAGCTAACCGAGGGCCACCAGACAACAGAGGGCCACCAGACAACAGAGGTCCACCAGACAACAGGGGGCCACCAGACAACAGGGGGCCACCAGACAACAGAGGTCCACCAGCCAACAGAGGTCCACCAGCCAACAGAGGACCACCCGGAAATAGAGGACCACCAAACAATAATGGACCACCACAAAACGGACAACTTTATTACGAAGACAATGTAGGAAATGATGCTGGAAATAATGGTAGACCAAACAACAATGCAGTTCCCGAAACTGATAAGAATATAGTGAATCAAGAAGAAAATGACAAAAACAAGCAACAACTAGTAGCTGTTCTACATGAATATTTCGGAGATAAAGTAAATGACAATACAAGTAAGCAACCACCAACCAGGGCCCCAGCCTACCCAATATTTCAAGCAGTAGCTGTCACTCCAGAAGAGTAATATTTATTCAATAATAACAGGCTTAGCCTTTTATATGTAGAACCAGTTAAAATAAAAACCACCCCACTGACAATGTCCCCTTAACTTCAAAATATTACTTTAAACTATATAGTTTTAATGTCTAACATGTTTATTCATTCATTAAAAAACAATAAAATTAATGAATAAAATATTCAATTGACACTCGTAAAATTAAATAATTAATCAATAAGCCAAAGTAAACTTTACTTAATATGAAGACTGAAATTGACTGAATTCTTGTCTAAATTATTTTTGTGCATTGCCAACTTATTTTTCTTTACTCATAGCATTTCAAGGAATAATATAATGTCATTATTTGTTGCTTTTAAACTGAGAGCGTGCCTTATCTATTATATATAAACAATTAATTATCTGGGCGAGCAAGAATACACAAAGAGTCATGAAAATATAAAATCCCCTGTTTTTAGTAATCTCCAATAGCACTTAAAATCATATTTAGAGTTAGTAAGTTTCCATAAGGTTGAGAAGGGAAGCTAAATAAACGTTTAAAACTCTTGAATTATGCAAAATCTTTAATTCCATTGCAATAATTTCACTATTTTAAACTTTCATTAATAAATTTAGTAAGAACTGTTTCAGTAATTTACTTTACGTATAACACACCTTAATTAAAATACAGAAATAAACAAGTATTCTCAGTAAAATAACAACTACTAATTATATTTTTACACACAAACAAATAGGATGCAGACGTACGAAAAATTATAGTGAGAAACAAAATAGCAACACAAAGATATGTTACATGTCGAAGGGTTTTAGTAGTCAATTCCTAAAAGGTGGATTTGCATCTTCCGTCAGCGGTGCGCATGAAGCCGGTGAGACATGCACCTCTAAAGTTCTCGCGGCCTTTAGCAGTGGTCGTGGTCGGTGCAAGTGTGGTCGCATTCTCCGTCGGTGCAAGTGGAGTGCTAGTGGTCGCCGATTCTGTTGTAATCTCACTGACCTCTGGTGCAGAAGTAACTTGAACTGGCTTACTAGCAGCTGCAGCAGCGGCGAAGTCTTCTTCTGACTCATCCTCAACAAAGTGAATATTCGAGGACTCATCCTGGTTCTCCTGTTGCGTCTTCACATTTGGGTGCAATAAGGTATTCAAATCCTGTTTCACCTTATCTGCTGTCCCATGTACTGAATTATGGATCTTCCCGAACAAATCCTTCAGTTGCCCATCAGCACCGTTATATTGTAGAGTTACAATAACACAAAATAATATGGTAATAATTAATTTCATTTTGTGAAATTATAATGTTCGTGTCACGTCTGGTCAGATAATTTTCTCTTGACTGAAGTATCGAGAATGACTTCGGTTTATAAGATAACTCAATTGACCTTTTAAATTTATCTTACAAACATATTCCGAGAACTGATTAAATACTTATGAGTACGAGTGCATTAAATGATTCTCTTTAAATACTAGATATTTTCCTGTTAACAATTGTTTTTCACTTTTAAGTTTTTAACGTTATTTATCAAAGCACCATCTGAAATAAAACAGTTCAAATTAAAATGATGTAGGATTTTTAACTGTACAGGTATATATTATTTCCTAAGGCAAACCTATTCTCAAAAAACTACTTGTAAACTGATAACACTTAACATTAACAAAAAAGTTGTTTATTTTTTACAATTTAGGTTACGCGAAAAATCTCCAAGAAAAATATCGTATTCAAGTATTTGTATTCATGCAACGTAATTATAAATGGCTATAGATAATAAATGCCGCAGGTCACGTAACTCGTTATATCACGTAACGGTTCATATTATTTACAATTGATAAACTAACAACAGTTACTAGAATCTAGATAATTTAGTAACTAACATTGAAGGTAACGTCGCCAAAAGAATAAAAAACAAGTACCTTTAAAGTCTCTGCCTGCAGTTTCCTAGCATATCTCTTCTCATACCCAAGGGGCATTCCAGTTCTGGTACTCGTATTATTTGGCTATGTTTCGTCAATTCCTCAACAGGAGTCGTAGTTGCCAACCGAAGTTTTTCGTGAAAATTAAAAACAACTCTTGGCTCAGCCCAACAACACATGCTCTGAACCATCACTATTAGAAACAACACACATTTCGCGTCCATTTTATTGTAGTGCATTGAGCATACTACGTCGCTACTATACGTATATAATATAAGTGCGACGTCTCACCATGGTTGTCTGCACACTCCGTTCACGTCCATGGCTAGGCCTGCGCGACACCTCTCAGTATTAGGCGGCACGTCTATCATACTTTCTTCAGAATTGACTTCATCAGCAGATAATTTTTGTCGTACACGATTTGTTTTAGGACCTTCCTTTTCCTCTGGTTTTACAAATGTATTCTTGAGGTCTTTAATCGGGTTCCCGAATATGTCTAATATGAACTGTCCAGTGAACGCAGTGCTGGCAGCACAAACTAGGAAGCTGATTAATAAACTAAACACAATAAAACGTGTCGACACAGAAGTCATTTTACAATACTAAAACATATCGCTGCCCGCTGTACGGTTATCAGCCAACAATTACCAGGCCGCTACACAAATACGATAACATTCGCCAACATGATGTTAAATTATCTCTATTGAACTATTTGTTTATTTTATTTTACATATATCCGAGCACATTGCTTAATTATAAAATCAATAATATTCAAGAATGTAGCAACAGGCCACTCTTTGATGTTTGTCTTTAAAGTTAAACACAAATTCACTCTTAAGAGTCACATGTAAATTAACTCACTTAAGACAACACTGTTTAAATTTAAATGTCAAAATAAATACGATGTAATACGCACAGTCCAGGAGCAAGCAATATGAACTGATCTTGTTCAAATCTTCAATTCATGAGAATGTGGGTCAATCCTGGTCTCGAACGCCTGGGTCACCTACATACATCCATTAAAATAAGAGAGCTACTCATATATTTTTCTGCTACACACTTTGTTCAATACTTGTTACTTCAATGTGGATAATGTGTCACTCTACTGTCTCCATTTAAACAATAAATATTTCCTCATAGGGAATGTTGTTGGTACATCGTTATCGTTATAAAGTACTTCTGTACTCAATGTGCTTTAAAACTCTAAATAAGGGCGTACCTTCATCAGTTCTTCATTTAACTTATTCTTGTCACAGTCTGGATGCATTTGGCAGTACACATTGAGCCACATAACCATTTGTTTAGATTTATCAACACGATCCACTAAAGAATATGCTTCCAGGTCTAATAGCTTCGGTTTTGCTTTAATTATGACGTATTTGTTGTTATTTTCGCTTTTGTCTCGTAATATTTTGTATTCTTGACGGTTTTTCGGTACAAGTATAATGTACACAAGCTCAGTTTTGTCTTCACTTTCCTTCAGATAATCTATGATAGGACGTTCATCAGACTCCTTAATTGTATCGACTTCGTAAAAATTAGTTAGATCCTCGACTGTTTTATGCAAAACTAATCCTTGACTTGAAAATGCAAAGTAGTATAGAGACACAACAACAAAAACTAAGTTATCCATCACTATTTTCGTAACGACTGTCTGGACCAAGTTTCAGAGAAAGAATATGAAGAGAGACCGAGTTTTTAATCAATACAGTTCGCACCGCAAGGTAGCCTCATCCATATGGACCATTTGATCCTATTTCGCCAATTGACTTCTATGATTGCGTCTATTACCAATTGACTAACAAAAATGCATGCCTACAGTATGCTATGAGTGGTATAAATTAATCGTCGAGGTCAACTGCAAGGCACTACTTATGCACGTGATCCGTAAAGTATTATCTAGAAACTTAAGAATTATGTATGTAATACTATTTTCCAACTTAAAATATTTCATCCCCAGAATTATTTCCTGTAATGAAGTTAACTGTTGCAATATGGATTTGTGACATATTTTAGATAAGATGTTGGTATGAGTTAGGTATTTATGTATATAAAGATGTCGCACCCAATTTGTAAAATACGTCGTATTACATTACGGCTGGCTGGATTGAAAAATGTGTTGTTTTGTAATGTGGCCATCTCGTGTTCAGACAAAATTTAATTTAAATACGTTACGTTGCTGGAGCGAACATTTAGCTGTACTGTCGACCAGTCACCATTTTGAATAATGATCAATTATGATATAATTAAATTCTACCTTAAAATCATTATAAGGCTCACGCCAATATTGATTACGACCTTCCGTCCGTCCGTCCATCCATCTGTTTTTCAATCCGTCCGTCTGGCTGTCTGTTACCGGGCTATGTACAAGAAACGAGTCTTCTTCGGTTTTTGGTACGGACCCTTCGTGTGAGAGTCGCACATGGCCGGTTTTTTGATTTATGATGCAGCGCTACTGGTGGTTAGAACTAAGAAACATAAGAGGCGTGACTAAGATGCATCTGATTTCATTCCCTAAAGACATGTTGCTCAACTAAATGTGAAACGTGACCTGCTAGTACAATGCGATGTACCTATATGAGTAAAAACCTTTTTTATTTTATTTTTGTTAACCGCCTAGCCGTAAGGTAATACAGCGAATTTTAAACATTAACTACAACATTAATATCACTGCACTCGAACTGCAATAAGAAGAAAACCACACATGAACTACGACAACCCGCCCTTACTGCTCACGCCACCGATGTAGTGACGCGAGGACTTTTGCCTCCAAGTCCCAGGACGGAGATCCGGCCAGTGCACAAGCCGCCTTTTTTATTTAAAAAAAAAAATCCGCCGCCTCGTAGGAAATCGTGCGATAACCCCTGATGACTCTGACAGCCATCACCCTCTGCGGCTTCCGCAGAACAGTGGTGGTGCTGGCCGTCAGGTCAGCTACCCAGATCGGGGCGCCCCATACAGGGCCATCGATCGCCCGATTCTCACGTACAACCGCCTGCACTCGGTGCTCGGGTCCCCCAGATTGGGGAGCAGCGTTGACAGCGCCCCAGCCACCCCCAAGTGGGGGCCGAAATCCCACCGGCTGTCGAGCACAAATCCCAGGTACTTCTTGGTGGACTCGACAGCGATACGGCCCCCCAATGACTATGTGCAATCCCGGCGGTGGTGCCCGTCGGGGGCCATGAAAAGCTATTGCCTACGACCACCTCCAGGCCAAGGCGCCGTATGCGGCTCACCACCTGTGAGACCGCGGCTGTCGCTAGCAACGCTGCCTCCCTGTATGAGCTCCCCCGGGCAGTCACCAGCGTGTCATCAGCGTAACACGTCAGGTCCACTCCCGGCGGGAGCTCGCCCCACAGCACCCAGTCGTACCCGATGTTCCACAAGAGTACGACCGAACCCTGCGGAACACCGCATGACATGGGATGCTGGTATCTGCCATTGCGTCCCAGATAGGTGGCACAGCTCTCCGCCAAATAAGCTCCAATGACGCGGCGGAGGCTTCACCTAATCTAACCTTTCACGGTGAGGTTGTCTTCCAGAATCGACCGTCAGGTACAAACAAAAGCTGCTTAAAAACTACATGGTTCAAAACTTCTGACCAACATAAAACAAACAGAAGCACGTTATTCCAGTAAGTAATAACTACCTAATTGATGATTACGCTGGTTGGAGAAAGGCCTCTCATAGTTCATCATGCTGAAATCCTCGTTAGCCGCTCCCGCAATACAAATCCGCTTCAGCGATTTCATTCGTTTCGTTTCGGAACAAGATAGACCTGTTTTTTTATTGGGAAACTGACCATTTGAATTTAATTTGAAGCCTTTGCTTCAAATAAGGCTACTTTGTTGTTGCTAACAAAGCGGGAGTGTTCATTAATGCTTTAATGAACTCTTTTCTTTGCCGAGCTGGTAGTAAAATAATTAGAGTAGAGGTTCTTTGCTTATTAACTACCTACTATTTAACCTCGATTTTCTTTATGCTATCATTTTCCGACTGATTGGACCGGATTTTTAAAAGAACCGGTTGTGCGCTAGTTAGTCAAGAACATTTTACATTTTCATTACAGACTTAAAGATTTTTAGTTTTTCCCATAGGTGAGCTTTTTTATCTGAAGCAATGGTTAAAATTTGTGCCAAAAAAATCGTAAAAATGCGTTTTCCGATAAATTGGTAACGATATTCTAACCGTTATTTATTTAGCCATTGGTCAAGCTAAATATTGGTCGAAAAAACATATAACGTGTATTCATAACAAAGGCTTCATATACCAGCTACAATATCGGCCACAGTATAAAAGGATATGTCATGTCCTTTGACGGTAAAACTGACGGTAGAAAGTGAAAAATGCCACGCCGGGTTCACGTGGGAGGCATTTCGTGATTAAAATACCTACCTCCGGCTATATTGTAATTAAACACCACATGTTAAAATTTACACGAAATAATACAAGCAAAACCAAAATAATTTAATAATTGCACATTACAATACGATGTCAAACTAAAACATGAATGGCATGGCAGCGATCATGTTATGAAATAAATTCACAGTAAACTGCGCATTCACCTAACAGCTAGACTGTATATTTATGTAGTGTGTTTTGCAATAAAGATTTAAATTAAAATAAATTCGAGTTATTTGAATCCACCGGGTATTTCTTTAATCACATCAATTAATGAATAATGCGAACTGGGTAAGGTATTTTACAAAACAAAGTTTAACTATATCCCTAACCAGCGTATACCTACTGTGTAGTATGTCTGTGTGTTTAGTTGTGATGACTAATGACTAAAGTATGGTCTTCATTTATCATGAGCGAAATGAGCCGAAAGACGTCCACTGCTGGACATAGGCCTCCCCCAAGTGTCGCCACAACAACCAGTCCTGTGCGTCTCGCATCCATCAGCTACCTGTGATCCTCACCAGGTCCTCGGTCAACCTTGTGGGAGGCATTACAATATTGAGTCTCCCGGTATGCGGTCGCCCCTCCTGCAATTTTTGGTACAATTTTTTTTTTTGTTTAAAAAATGTTGCTCACACTAGGAATTTTTCCTGTATCGTGGGTACGTTTACAAACATACAAAGTCACATACACAAACAGCCAGACCCGGAACAACTATATGTAGGCCATACAAATATTTGTTCCGTGCGGGAATCGAACCCACGGCACGCGGCGCAGCAGTCCATCACTCAACCACTGCGCCAACCGTGCCGTGTAGGCTTGTGTCCTGAATAAAACTAATTAGTCCGTCAGTTAAATTGTCCAAAAATATTTGACCCGTATTTTTTCTTTTGTTACGGGAACCAAAATTGACGAAGTTACGACGCATTTAAAAATTCTCCATACGTCACGCCGCGCCGTGGCATAACTTTTAGCGGGTTGTGACGTCACGAGCCCCCACTCCCGAGTTTTGATGCGTTTTATCTTTGTCAATATTCATTGATTTACAAAACCAAAAAAAACGTGTCCATTATTTTTCAATACTCAAACTGACGGACTAAATAGATTTGCAATTTGTGGATGATGGAAACTAGCCTATTATCGTTCGTTAGCTACTGCCGGTCGATTCTGTTGACATCTCGCCGTGATCACTTCGTCGTTCACTTCGCCTAAGTGTTCTCTTTGACATGTTTACAGAATCGCACTGCTGTTCAATGTCGCTATTTGACAAACAGAACAAATTGAAATTTATTGACAGCTGTTGCCCGCGACTTCGTTCGCGTGTATGACGGAAAGTAAAAAATTCGTCGTTAGGTAAGATCTCTAAGATAAGATATGCGAACAGTCAATAATAATAATAATAATAATAATAATAATAAGCCCCCTAAACAACCACACGTCCTGATTGAACACCTAATCACGTGGGGGGCGGACACACGAATGGGAAATTACTGGCGTGGCTAACGTGGCTCTGGAAACCCATTCAACATGGAGACACGTTCAAAAAGAAAACGTTTAGGACCGCTGCCCGGGGGCGATCGCCGGGGCGCACCTGGAGCTGACGCTGGGTGTCTCAGCATGCGAACCGTCAGCGGTGAGGAGTTGAGCAGGCGGGCTCCCACCGACAAAGATACTACAGCCGAAAGCAGCGACGATGGTGACAGACTTACTAATAGGACAGACACCCCTGTAGAACCGTACAGTCCCAGTTCAATGTTGTATACACCTTCTAGAAAATCATCACCATCCATATCATCGTCACCTTCCGTACCATCGTCACCCCCAAGTAGTAGTTTAAATTCCGTTTCACAAACACCAGCTTTGAATGTTGCGCGGGAGGTATCTACCTTTTTACCCGCGTCCACCAAGGCTGGCAAAGCAAGAGTCCGCATGAGATGGAGCAAAGAAGTTAACCTATTCATCATGCGAAATTACTTCCTCATAACTAAATTAGAGACTGATATGACCACCTACAGACAACAACTGCATGCAATTTTTACGCAACAATACCCTGAAATTACGGTTTCTGAACAAAGAATATCAGACCAAAGAAGAGCTATTGTTAGGAATAAACTTATATCATATAAAGAATTAGAAAAATTAAAAGAAGAAGTTCGTAAACAAATAATACATGTAGAAAATTATGGAGGCACTAGCAATGTTACACAAAATACACCTGAAAACATTCTGTCAGAACAACAACAATCGCTCACTGAATCTGAACCATACAACTCGCAAACATCACACATTTCTACCCAAACCGAATCTTTGACCCTAACATTAGAAAATGATATTGATATAGTTGCTGTGGATCCAAACCCAATAACAGACATGTATGTAACAGAAATAATTGACAAATTTAGAACCACAGTCACACAATATTCTGGGATGGATCCAGCTGCTCGACCAAAATTACCAAAACTCAAGTATAGCCCTAACCTTTTCCGTTTAGTTAACTTATTTAATGAAAACATATTAAAGCAGTTTTTATCTGATGATACACAACTGATTGATATACATACCCTCATTTATTGCACTGCGGTAGTTATTGCTGAAGAACTTAATTTCAAAATCACGGAACACACCAGAAATACAAGATTTAGGGACAATATTAAACCAGCATGGCAGGTTAGGTTAGAAAGAGACATTGAAAAATTAAGAGCAGACTGTGGTAGACTTACACAGTATATCAAAGGCTGTAGATCACAAAAAGTAGTTAGAAGAGTTGAAGCAATATTTCATATTAATACCTTGCACACTAGACACGAAAATAACAATAGGAAACCAGAAGAGTATTTAGACACATTAAAACAGAAACTTGCACTTAAAGTTCATAGGCTTAGGAGATATAAGAAGGCACAGCAGCGTAAAAATGATAATGCAATTTTTGCTACCAATGAAAAAGTATTCTATAGGAATTTAAAAAAAACACACACCGATTCAACAACAGAAAATGACATAGACACACCCTCAAAAGAAGTATTAGAAACATTCTGGTCAAACATATGGGAAGAGCAGGTACACCACAACGATAAAGCTACTTGGATTACAGAAGAAGAAACAAAATGGAGAGCAATCGATGAAATGGAATTTAATGATATAACAGAGTCTGATATTGCGAATATTACAGCTAGATTACATAATTGGAAGTCGCCGGGGATCGATAAAATTCAAAATTTTTGGTATAAAAAGTTAACGACACTACACAAATCCATAGCAAAAAATTGTACAGATATAGTATTAGGAAAACAAAACATACCCGACTTTATTGCAACAGGAATAACGTACATGTTACCTAAGTCTATACACACATCAGAGCCTTCTCAATACAGACCCATCACTTGCCTACCCACAATCTACAAAATATTAACATCAGTGATAACAAACAAAATCAACGCACACATTGAACATCATAAAATAATAGCAGAGGAACAGAAAGGATGCAGGCGGGGTCATATGGGATGCAAAGAACAATTAATTATAGATTCGACTATCCATAAACATGCCACAACAAAAAATAGAAATTTGCATTGCACATACATAGATTACCAAAAAGCGTTTGATAGCATTCCACACTCATGGTTAGTACACATTTTAGAAATATACAAAATTAATCCTAAAATAATAGACTTTTTGCGCACAGTTATGACACGATGGAAAACTACTCTTCAGCTAAATAATCGCAACCGCATTCTTGTGACTCGACAGATAAATATAAGGAAGGGTATCTATCAGGGTGATTCGCTGAGCCCTCTGTGGTTCTGCCTCGCCCTGAACCCTTTGTCTCACTTACTCAATCGGTGTCAGGCTGGATATAATTTTAAACAGAATACCGAAGAAACTGCTGTATCACATCTCGTATATATGGATGACATTAAATTATATTCACAAACCGAAAAACAAATGAAAATTCTAATTGAAACGACAACAAAATTTAGTCAAGATATAAATATGCAATTCGGATTAGATAAGTGTAGGACATTACATATTATGAGAGGAAAAATAAAACCCGGTAATTATATAATAAATGACACTGACACTATATCAGCCATGGAACCTAACGATCTATACAAATATTTAGGATACAAGCAACTTAAAGGACTCGATCACACATCAGTTAAACAAACACTTAGCACAGAATATCGAAGACGAATGAACGCAATTTGTAAAACCTATTTATCAGGAAAGCACCTTACAAAAGCCATAAACACTTTTGCCATACCAGTATTGACCTACTCATTTGGTGTAATAAAATGGTCAAAAACAGATATCGAGCAGTTAGAAAGAATCACACGTACAACACTAACCAAACACAACAGCCTACATCCTAAATCAGCGATTGAACGGCTCACTATTAAAAGACAAAATGGAGGGAGAGGTCTAATTGATATCCATAATCTGTGGCAGAAACAAATCGCTAGGTTAAAAACGTTTTTCTACTCAAAATCAAGCACAAGTGACATACACAAGGCTATAACTCATAATGATTTTAATTACACCCCCCTGAACTTAAGTGAACAAACTTTACAAGACACAACTAACACAGACCCCCAAAAACAAAAAATCGAAAACTGGAAAAAGAAAGTACTCCACGGTAGGCACCCTCATGATTTGGAACAAACCCACGTTAATTTAGCAGCGTCTAATAAGTGGCTAAAAATAGGCAACCTGTTCCCAGAAACTGAAGGTTTCATGATAGCCATACAAGACCAAATTATTAACACTAAAAACTACAGAAAATTTATTATTAAAGACTCTACCCTCACAAATGATAAATGCCGCAGGTGTCATATTCAATCCGAAACCATTCAACATATAACCGGAGCATGCTCAACCCTCACACAGACAGACTACACTCACAGACATAACCAAGTTGCTAACATCATACATCAAAAACTAGCACTCAAACACAGTCTCATCCAAAACTCTAGCACTCCATACTACAATTATAAACCTGAAACGATTCTAGAAACTGACACATACAAACTGTATTACGATCGTGCCATACTTACAGATAAGACCATCCACTATAACAGGCCAGACATAACGCTTCAGGATAAAATAAAAAAAATTACTTACCTCGTAGACATCGCAGTTCCTAATACCCACAACCTTCAAAAAACAATAGCCGAAAAAATTAGCAAATACGCTGAGCTGAAAGACGAAGTCACAAGAATATGGAGACAGGAAAAAGTTTACGTTATTCCGATAGTTCTCTCCACGACAGGCGTAATCCCGCATCACCTTCTCCGTAGCCTAAAATTATTAGATTTAGAAGAATCCGTTTATATAAACCTACAGAAAGCCACCATATTAAATACATGTAGAATAGTTCGAAAATTCATGCAGTTGGAAGATGAAAACACTCTCTCATCATAGGTACACATTACACACTGCATTTACTTGGCCTTGGCCCGTAAATGTAGACGAAACCAGCCAAGAGCTGAGAAAAAGAAAACATCCGAAAATAATAATAATAATATCCTTGGACATTCCACACAACGCCCTATAGTCCCAAGCTAAGCAACTTAATGCTTGTGTTATGTTATGTTATGTCAATATTTAGCATTGCTTGACTCCTCTCAGCATTAGGAACTTGGAAGAGTGTTATGCAAGGCACGGGCTGTTTCGCCCCTTCTGTTCAAAATGTCGACCAGCCCTAATAATTTTCGTAATGAGAAAAGTTTTGATGGTAACTCTCTGTATATGATTTTAAAGAAAGGCGCTAGGGTTGTTAACACGCGATACAGGTACATAAAGTTTGGCCATGGGAAAACACCAACCAGAAGAGCAATCTACCCCTGCAACAGATATATAGATACAGAGTAGACACAACAACGGTACCCGCACCATGTTACACTCCTATTCTGTACGTTGTGCGTAGGCGTTCTGGCTAAGTTAGCCAGCCTAACCTCCCCCCAAATGCACAGCTAGTCACACAAGTCTCCTGGGTAGTTTACAGGTTTCACGGAGCGACCTCACCGTTCCGAGAATTTGTTCATGTCGCGAAGCCTGGGCCTCATTTTCAGGATGACGTGCGCAACTGATTCCTCCTTGTCAAAGCAATTTCTGCAAATTGGGTTGTTTGTCTGTGGCGCCTATGTTAAAGAGGTGTTTTTTAGGAGGACTGACCTTAAATTATCCTTTTATTATTCGGAATAAATTTCTATTTACCTGAAAAGTCGTTAAGTTACGTAGTCACGGATACCCGCTAGGCTATACAGCCTTGACATAGCTATGACTGCCTGCAATCTATAGTCGAAATCACGTAGGAAACTGAGAATACAGGTTATAAAAAAAAATTCCAGATCTACCACTTCAAAACCACTCTTCGCAAGTTCATCTATGTCCTCAATGCTTAGTTGACAGTAAAATTGTCTGCTTGTCTCTTTTAGGCACAAGAAAAAGCTAGCTACCACTAGTTTGTAGTGGGACATGCTAACTGCCCTAGTCTGGTTTTGTACGCTTAGTTTTCAATTGCTGTAAGAAATCACCGGAGCTTTAGTTTAGTTACCGATAGCACACCTTTCGTACAAAACATAACACTAACATCTTGTAAATAAATAGTTACCCTCCTTTTATATGTCATTTCTAAAAGACCTTTATTAAAAAGCATCTTATTTTATGTTTTGCTAGCCTATTTAGTGCCACACGTGGGAAAAAAGCCTCCTTCCACTCCTTTCACCTTTTGCGTGTCCACTCTTCCAGTTCTTGCGACATCTATCCAATGGCGTTTTTTTGACTAGCCCAATTTGTGTCCGCCAGCTGGGTAAAGGTATCCCCTTTTTATATTATAATTTACCCCATTCTTTGCGATCTCTAGCCAAGTTTGTCCCACAAACGTGATCAGGATCGTCACACCTCCTTCGCCTTTTGACCTCGACGGCGACTACCTCGCTCAGGGGTCCAGTGGGGCCGTACGGTGTGGCCAGCCACTTCAGTTCAGCTGCTTTCACTACAAGCTTAAGGAGTGCGAGTTTAAAGGCGTTTTAGTAAAACAAAAATCATTTATTCAACATTTCTACACAAAAGAAAAAAACAAGTACTTTGATAAATAAAATCACAGATTTATAAATGTTAAGGTTTCAACTTGTTCCACGATGAATCGTGTCATCTAATTCCAGGGATTTTGTTGATGAAACGTTGAAGTAACACTGGTGAAGCCAAGATGAATTTAATGCTTAGTGCCGCCGCACCCGCTCTTGAAGTGCTTTGATTTTTTAGGCTGGAACAAACATAAGGTTAGATTCATGATTAGAACATATTTTTAAGAGCGGCGGTGGTCCAGTAGTTAAGGGTACAACGAGTTCTAGTTCAAGGGCACCCAGGCATGCCTATTTCTTTATCTAAATCCGCCGTTTTGCACGGATATGACGCATATCTTCCCAATTTTTCATGTAATTGTAAATTTTTATGTATTTTTGTATGCGTCATACATGACGCAAATAAAATCTTTTTCTTTCACAACCACTAATTACAAAACAGTGTTCCCGATCGCACTCAACCCTAATCTGTTCAAAGTTAGAGTGAACAGGCTTCTCTTGGGCAAGCTCACTCCAATGTCGACTCTATCACCTCTAACCTAGACTGGAGTCATAAGCAAACCATTCTCATGTTAAAAAATAAATGGTAAAGGAACTTTCATGAGTAAACCGACATGTAATATAATAAAGCCAGAAATCGGAACTCATGTGATGTACACAGACGCGCAATAAACCCGCGTGGTGTATTAAGTTACGCCCACTTCCACTCACTGAGAAGAAAGCTGTGACCGAGGCTACCTGTGCCGATGCTGCTATAGGCTTATTATGCTGTACATGTTTTTCAGGACAGGCGTTTATTTTTTTTAAAATATGCAAAATGACTCTGCAAGTTAAGGAACCAATCAACTTTATCATCGTGGAAAGCCTCATATCCAGATCCTGAGATCAGCGGAGTGGGCTTACAAGGAAGCAAATTCACCAGAGACGTGCGAAGATGCGTAGCGAGGGATGAATTTGTTAAGCACCAATAGAATCGCTTTCTCTAAGCAAGCTAAGTAAATTAAGCGTTCTATTGGTTCTTAACAAACACATCCGTCGCGATGCATCCAAACTAGCCCGTTAACAACTCATACGCTTTTGCGTCTGGGATTGTGGGTGCGTATGTGACTTCCGCTACTCCGGACCAGCTGGCCTACCGTCCGCAGGCCTCTTCACAGACAGTTGGTGGATATTTTTATATTATTTAAAATTTTCAGATTTGTTCAAAAACCGGACTTTTTACTGCTGCGATACAGGACTAGGAAATGAAAGCTTCAGTATAGTTAGACCTGTGTGAAATACTACTAGAATATTTAGTCCAAAAACATAATAACAAGTTACTTTTATTCCTCTCAGCTGTTTGAACCGGAAATCGGGCGGATTTTCATAGTACTAACCTCATAGTTGCATTTGTTAGATTCATCCTCTTCTGAAGATGATGATGACGACGACGATGATGACGATGACGACGAAGAAGAAGACGACGACGAAGAATCTTTATTGTTTCTGCCCTGAAATGTTAAAAAATAATATCATTCACTCGTAACGATTTTATTGACCCGAATTAGTTCATTTGATTATTTATATTCATGAATGTCAAATAGGATTAAGGAACTATTCTCAACAAGTCAACCTTTGGGTTCATAGGGATGGGTGTTAAAAATTGTAAGGTAAACGCGGTTACAGATTTCATGTTCCACAATTTAAATTCAATACTCAATATATTCGAGCATTTAACGAAGTTCACTTCGCATTAACGTTATACGTCAAGTAAGTTATTAGTTTACTCTTTTGTGCAATTTCTGAGCTACGAATATTGTGCAAAAATACATGCAATAACCATATTACAAATCTAAATTAGACCTCAGGCATAGGAATAGACCCTAAGTTACTAATTAGGCCCCGGAAAGAGGAACATGATCATATTGTTCTCGTAGTACGAGTTGTAAACATTAAAGGTGAAGCTAATTGAAAAGACGATGGTGTTTTTTGTAAAGTACATATTTGATATTTTGGTATATGGTTTGACTTTATGATCTAGCTAAATTCGAAATGAATAAATGATGCGAAGAAACTTTCTCTACAGACAGAATGCTCATGCTGTTAGATTCTATGTTAACAAATTTTTATTACTGTTTACTTTTACATTATTTTCCTATTTGTGTATGTCTTTTGTGAGTCCCAAATAAACATTTTTCTTTCATTCTAAATCTATCTTATTACCATTTCAATTTAATGACGTTAGGCATTAAATTGATTTTATGAAAACCGTCAAATAAAATGCATTTAATATAACTGTCAAATAAAATGCATTAATATGCATTAAATTGATTTTAATGAAAATTGCTTGTAAGACAACAACATAGGTAAAAATTCAACGCTCTATAAATTGAGACGAGTCTCCCTAATATCTGTAAAATGGCTCACTACAAGAAACCCGTAGCCGTAACAATTAGAGTATTTGACTGTTTCACTGGTTCTCCATATTCTCTGGCTACGTAGGATTTACATTAAAACGTGAAGCCTGGGTTTAGAGCGTGCTAGCAGTTTTAATTCGCACCATTTTTTATCTTGCTATTTTTGTTACTAATTGTTTGCTCCGCGAACCTGTGAATTTTGTTATTCACTAAATGCGGACACACTAGGTACAGAAATATTGTTGTAACTTTGTAACATATACTTATCTAACTATTTGATAATTATTGAAATCAGCTATTGTTATTGTAGGTACCTACCAACTACATAATAGGGTAGATGACTAAAAAAATCTAATTAGTCCGTCAGTTAGATCATCAAAAAATATTTGACCCGTGTTTTTCTTTTGTTACGGGAACCAAAATTCACGAAGTTACGACGCTTTTAAAATTCTCAATACGTCACACCTTCGCATAATTTTTACTGAGTCGTGACGTCACGGGCCCCACTCGCGAGTTTTGATGCGTTTTATCTTTGTCAATGTTCATTGATTTACAAAAACAAAAAATACGTGTCCATTATTTTTCAATACTATAGCTGACGGACTAAATACGAGTAGTTTTGCAATTTGTGGATGATGGAATCTAGCCTATTACCTAAGGCTACCGGGTAACATTATTGAAATTGTTAATTTTGCAGTAGGTACATATTGTAAACGATATTACTATCAATACCAAGCCCAGATTTAACAATGACGTACTTATGTTGATTATTTTCTGTTGTTGTGTTATAGTTGTTAAATAGTCATCAGGGCATTCCTAGAAGGTTTGACCAGTTTACAATACGGAAAATCCCAGGTAAATTTTCTTTTCAATCACCTACTTGCGGCGGGTTTAACCGCGTAGTAATGAGTTTAAACCTTATTCTATGGCTTAGTCATTTTGTAAGTCACGGCGCAACATGAAACTGTTGCCTCAATGTGGTTGAGGTGCTCAGGGCCATTACCTAATACATACAACACTTAAAAATTATCCTGAGGCTTTAGTAGAGTAAGTGTTACGTTGCTGAGGCCTTTGTCTCCAATTTATTCTTATCAAATCATAACCGAGATGTATTAATACTTTATGGCTTATGTTTAACTTACCACCAGATATAGTAACATTTAGCAGTCAAAAATAGTAAATGATCACCAAAATTAAACCCGCATTTTAATGTAAACTTATAACCAAAGTTAGCTATCCTATTTAAGCAAACCAACTCCAAAAAAAATATTCTCACCCAGAAATAGTTAAAATGATACGCAACAAAATAACATCTCGTTATCCGATTAAACCAAATGATTCACCAACAATAGAAGGGATCTGGCGCTCGGCGGCCGCTACCGCGGCACGCTCGCTTCGCTCGCTCGCCTTCGCGCGCTAATGGCATGGTTCTAACCTAGCCTAACCCACATGTTTCACCAGCCATAGAGGGGATCTGACGCAGACACGTTACTATAGAATTTGAATATTATACTAACTGAATATTAATTTGCTTGCAAAGATTTGGTGATCATTTACTAAATTTGGTGGTCGAATACAATTTAAAGTGGAGTCGTAACTAAAATAGCTGGTACTATTGTATTTTTAGACTTTATTTTTCTGGTGTGAAGTAGATATTTTTGGTTACAAAACTAAGGGTATCAAAGCATTTTATGGTGGTCATTATATTTATCCCCATACTTTATTGCATTTTTTTAAGTGCTCATCATTTATACGTGACAATATCATCATGCAAACTTTGAAGAAAAATCTGAATAGCAACGACTGACTATGCCAATATTCTTCAAACCTTTTTCTATAGGCAAAACAAGAGCAAATCGAATCCATGTATCCTTCAGCTATATCCCTAGGTTGATGATGTCATTCACAGCTATAAATAATTGTTAACAAGCAAACATAATAATATGCTCATTCATATGAATCAGTGCAGTAATTTAGTATTTCCTGCTTTCCCTAAAGGCAGCCAAGTACAACGTATACTTACATTGTCACCGCAACAGTTTCCGCAGCAGTCACAGTCATTGTCTTCTTCTGAGGATGATGATGAGGATGAAGAAGACGACGACGATGATGATGATGAAGATGAACTGGACTCGCCACATTTGTTTCTGGACTTCTGTAATTGAATGATTTTAAGCTACAAAAAAGCACGTGTTTCACAAAATCTTAGAAACCCCTTTTTGGATTTTGCCAAAAATCCGAGCCAGCTGGATTTTTGGCAAAATCCAAAAAGGGGTTTTTAGAGGTTAATTAGTTGGCAGGATTTATTTAAGTAGATTTACCTACAATTAGTTATAGGGGTATAACTAACTTTCTTAATTTCCAATAATTTGGTTCTTTAGGAAAATCCTGGACAAACTTGAGAAATAATGAACTTTAATATGAGTTTATTTTCAAAATTATCAAACATCATTCTAACTCTAAGCAGATAATGTAAAAAACGACAAGACCATCGTATACTTTGTCTCTGTCATCTCTGACCTAGACTAGAGTCAAGAGAAAACCCACCTCAAATTAAAAAAAGACCAACCTAGTATTGAGATCTGCGAGAAGTTCTTTTCGCTGAAAAACTCGCCCTGGCCACCAACCTAGTATTGAGATCTGCGAGAAGTTCTTTTCGCTGAAGAACTCGCCCTGGCCACCAACCTAGTATTGAGATCTGCGAGAAGTTCTTTTCGCTGAAGAACTCGCCCTGGCCACCAACCTAGTATTGAGATCTGCGAGAAGTTCTTTTCGCTGAAGAACTCGCCCTGGCCACCAACCTAGTATTGAGATCTGCGAGAAGTTCTTTTCGCTGAAGAACTCGCCCTGGCCACCAACCTAGTATTGAGATCTGCGAGAAGTTCTTTTCGCTGAAGAACTCGCCCTGGCCACTAACCTAGTATTGAGATCTGCGAGAAGTTCTTTTCGCTGAAGAACTCGCCCTGGCCACCAACCCAAACTAATCATTTTTTAGATGCTGAAAAAATCCTAGAGGCAGGCCTATATGTTCTTGGGAAGTAGGTACTATACAGAAAACGCTATCAGACCGAACCCAAACAAAACTCAGGCATGCGCGTTCCATTTCCACAACAGCTCAGCTAGACGCGCTCTGAAAATCAATTGGCAAGGAGTCACTATTGAACACTGCAGTAACCATACCTACTTAGGTGTTTCACTTGACAGAGCACTTACATTTAAGCACCAATGTTTAAAGACGAAAAAAACGGCTAAATACGGGTCTCGAAACAATATTGTTACGAGACCTGTTTTTGACCACGCCCGAGTATATACTCAGGCGTTTGACTTCTACCACCTGGGGGGCTCTACCTCACGTGCTTCGAACGACCGGTCTGGCAGTCTGCTTCTCTGTGGGCGAATATGCGTGCCCAGTATGGAACCGTTCCGCCCACGCCATGGAAGTGTACCATCACCGGCTGCCAGAAGCCAACCCCAGTCAGCTTACTATACCCCACTGCCGGGACAGCACCTCCACAAGTCAGAAGACAAGTTGCTACTGCAGTTGACATTAGACACCCGCTCTTTAGTGCCCAACTACAAACTCAAAGACAGAGTAGCAGAGACAGCTTCCTTAAATCAGCAGTCTCGCTGTCAGGAAACCCAGCTGTGGCCCGTTGTAAACTGTGGCAAGACACCCCACCCAGAACTATTTACCACCAAGCGAACACCTTCCGGCAGGGTCTAACCTTCCGTGGTCTTCCAAGTCCCTGAACCGCCTCAGAAAGCAAGTAAGAAGGTGTAGGTAATCACAACCTCGCAAAATGGGGCTACCGTGACGGATCAACTGCAGGGTTTGGATGTGGAGCCGAGTTACAAATTATGCTCTACCTCCTATCTAGCCCTCTGTGCCCCAAAACATGCACCCAAGGAGACCTTTGCGCTGCCACCAGTGACGCCGTGGAGGTGGCTACGTTTTAAACGCACCAAAATCTAGAAGAATATCTGTCGTGCCAGCAACACAAAAAAGAAGATTTTTAAAAATAGCAATCCTTAAAAAGAGGAGTATAAAAAATTAATTCAGACGCAAATATGTAGGTACACATTTAAAAATAATACTCCCGATAGCGCATTCAAAATTCCATCGATACCTACGAATATTATTTAAACCAAAGATATTTATGCAAACATGATACCGAACCAGATGGATTGTGGGTTACAATAACAATCGCCACAAATAGTGATTGCAGGCGTCAATATCATAGCCTTCACCCGTGATCTGCTCTAAATTACTGCTAAATATAATAAAGCTAACAGGTCATTACTGGCTTAACGAGTATAATTACATGATTAATACACAGTTTTGAGTTATTACAAAAGTATAGAGACCAAATTAGAATAAAAACGAAAATAGCCAATCAAAGACACATTTTAGGTGGTCGCGCCCGTTGGTTACATGTACTTCTCTAATTCATTAACATTTATCTGCGCATTACTGACAAAATGTACTGAATACCTGTTTTTTACGCGATTGCAAAGCTGGTCCCATAGTGAAAAATGTTCAGATTGATGAGTACAATGACCCCTTAAGAGATATTGCTTTTATTCTGCTAGACGTTTTATAAAGGATATGTTATACTTACTTCGTCACACCGTGTACGACTGAAACAAAATTAAAGTTAAGGTTAATGATGACAGTTATTTTCGTAGTCATATAGATTGCAAAGCCGATCAGCAGCTATAAGTCGACCCCTCTCATAGTGTTAAAGGGAAAAATAATCCTTTAACCATTTATAGAGTGCAATTCCAATCTTAAACTGGATAACACATGTGAAAACCCAATTACACTTTTCTCGTAGTGGGAATTAGACTTAGCCTTAGGAATCAGGATTAATACGAGTTTCTCCCACGGCTTCAGTGGAACTAGAAAAGGTTTTGGTAGAAAAAAGACACAGAAACTGCGTAATGCCCAGGTCTGGTGCTGAACATGGGGTCCAAGGCTTGATTCTCAGATCAGACAAATTGTTATAACATTTCTAGAGTTCCGAACCTCTATAATTGATAAACGAAACCCTTAAATATACGGACTACTCTTTTGTCTGTACGTCTGTCCGTCTGTCACAAACGTTTTTTCCTAATCTCCTTTGACCCAAACACGGAATAAATATATTTTAAAATGGGATCATTTTTTGGGGAGCCAATTAGGAAACTTAAAATAAAAGTTTATTCAACTGTACGGTGTCATAATAATACCTATAGCAAATGAAAGAGCGTATTGTGAGGGCTTGTTTCATAAAAAATATTATTTGGAGTTATTCAAAAAATTTTGTTTTAAATTTTTATTTAGGGTATTATTAAATTACAATGTTAACAGTATCTACATTATGTACAAACGCATAAAAAAAAAACAAAATAAATCATTGGGCATCAAAAAAATTACACATCGCTGTCAACGGCAAAAGTGCCCAGAACACTGGCAGCTTTGCCAAGTTGAATGGCAATGCTGATTCTTTGGCCGAAGAAAAGCCCAGCCCTCTGGTCACGTGAACCGTCGACAAGTTGTTTGCTGATGTCCCGAAAGACTCTATGTGCACTCGGACCCCATGGGCTTAGTGTTTCAACGCCAAAAGGCTCAAATATATAACTCCCAATAAGGTTATTATATTTGCGCCTTTTGAGGTTTTCCGCACCTGCAGCAGCCGCCCCAGCACAGCCCGCCGTGCTAAGAAGATGGGATGGCAACACATGTTGCAACCCACACCAAAGGCCTACCCACCTTCCAAGGCATTATGGTCATCCCATCTGGCCTCTTCCCATCGTCACGTGCCAAGCCGTGGGGTTCTAAAACAGCTGGCACCCCGGCGGTGACAAGAGCCCGACGGATGATGTCATTAATGCTGGCATGCCGTGCTAGCTGACCAGCGCTCCTACTGCAAGACAGGCCATGGTGTCCGAGGCGGTCGACTGGTTCACCGCATTGACACCGATGTGGGGCTCCGCTAGGAGCACCCAGACGCAGACACGTAGCGATCCGGAAAGTACTGTCACTCAGCATAGTACCTATGTTGGGTGACGGTAGTGCCTGTAGCCAAAGACCCGACTCCCATTCACCCACAGCCAGCAGGCGGGCACGCTCCGCAGTATTGGTGGTCGTGTTTAAGAGGTTATTCCGTACCAACCTGCAGAGCGGCTCAAGAAATTAGATATAAAGGACCATTCCCCCTGAGATCTTGTCAAACAACTGAGTCTATTTTTTTTAAATACAGGTAGTATTTATTTGCCTATAGATTACAAGATAACCTATAAAAAACATAGACTTTTTTATAGGTTTTCTTGTAAGAAAGAAAAATGTTACAAAAATGATGTCCGTTCGGAACCCTTTGCGAGACCGACTCGCACTGGAACCCTTACCAACCAAGAGTTTGAATACGTGAGCCGTTTATGGCTGTAGGCTCACCTTTATTTCATTACTAGCTGACCCGCGCAACTTCGTTTGCGTCACAATTATCCATTAATGCTCCGCTCCTATTTGTCTTAGCGTGATGATATATATACATACCTATAACCTTCCCGGATAAATGAGCTATCTAATACTGAAAGAATTTTTCAAATCGGACCAGTAGTTCCTGAGATTACCCCTTACATACAAACTTACAAACATGCAAACTTACAAACTTACAAACAAATGTTACCTCTTTATAACATTAAGTATAGATTATACAATATGGGTACAGTGTACAGGTGTACACTCAGTTCTGTCTACTTCTTTGATACAGGCGCGATGATGCGGCGTGCACACCGCACTATGGTTATATTTCTTTTCTGTCTTGTGATCGTGTTATGTTATTTTTTGTTTAGGTACTTACCTTTTTTATAATTTAACTAGCTCTTGCCCGCGACTTTGTAAACGCATATCCAGTTAATCCCGTTCCCGTAGGAATTTCTAAAAATCCTTACTGCTCCTTAATGCTCTCCTACACTCTCCAAGGAACTTACACGCCAAATATCAACTTTCTACGATCAGTAGTTTCAGCTTTGTGTTGTCTGTCAGTCACTCACTCAATCACTCACTCAGTATTGGAATAATTTTGTATAAGTATTATACTTAGGTCGACTGTGTTTATGTGTATTTAAGTACCTATATACATTTTTGGTTACGTTGCATTGAAATTGAAGGCTTTGAACAAAATAATATTGGTACTTACCAAGACGTAGATCTTGCTTCTGTCATTGCCAGTATGGCAAGAGTCACCAACAATATTAAGAGGGTCTTGTTCATTTTGTTTATCTATCTGAAATTAAGAAATAAGTGGAATATTATATTAAATGAAGCAAACTTCATTCCGGGAAAACAATACAATAAGAAACAACCTATACGTGTGTAAATGCATTTCTTTCATAATTTTATGGGCATTTTTCAAGGACCGAAAAAATTTGTATTTAGGATATTCATTTTATCCCTTTAGCTACAACTATTTAAAAAATAACAACTGATCAAAAAACGTATTCAAGGTTTTATCACAATTTTTAAACAATGGTTGAATTAACTACGGATCAAAAAACTCGCCAGTAGTCAACTGATAAACGTATTAAGACCGGTATTATGCCTTTCAAGATCCTTATCCACTCTGCGCTAACACCACTGGCGGTAACACTCCCTTGTGATAATTAACGCACTTGTGTAAGTCACCCGACACCTAACCAATGTTATTTGGCATGCATTCGGATTAGGCTATTTAACAAAACCGAATTAACACATGCAAATATTAAACGTAGATCTTAAGAATTGTTTCACAGTTTCCAGATAAAAAGACAACGAAAAAAAATTACCGTCTAAACATTGGGTCTTTACACATGAAGTTGCCTTTTTTGTCCACACTTTGAACTATAATAACTTGGGTAGGACTTGGTATTTTTAAAATCCAAATGAAATTTGTTCTTAAAAAGTGTAAATTCTGTTTTCGTATCAGAAATTTATTTGTTTGGCAACTTCATAGGTAATAAAATGGACCCAAAACATTAAGTGAAATTATCCAGGGATTTTGAAACAAACCCTAAATTTGTATAAAATAAGTAAGTTTACTAACAGACTCCAAACTCCTGAAGAATGTTGAAACAGGTAACCTGTGTTCTCACAAAATGTCACTTTAGCTCAGTGGATCTAGTCAGTACCAGTGATTGGAATCGACTGAATTTTCGTATTTATCACTTTTATCAAATTTGGGTCAAATTTACTTAACTCTTAGCTTGATTCGGTAAGGTCAGTAAGATAGCAATGTTTATTGCGAAGAGATACTCGCCCTCAGAAATAAACTTATGTAATGACAAAGTATCTTCGCACTTGCGTTATGGATTTTATTAGGTTCATGTTTTTGTTAATTGGTAAACAAGGTCAAAACTTAAATTATTTTAATTAATATTGTATATTATAAGCCCTTTGTACCTACCCCACAGCAGGCCTTTCTTTGCATTTACGTCTATCTTAGTCAATTTGGGCCCAATCCTTTAGGTAGGAGTCCAGCTTGTCTTGGCGACTCAATTTGAGGCTACCGCGTTGCCAGACCTGACGTTCGAGACCCTACTTAGTTCTCTTATAGCTTACGTTTCGGATTGACCTGCCTCGTTCCATTTTAGTTTCATTTCTGTGTCTTGAGTTTTGTAACGAAATATACAGTTCCTTAAACAGTCTCTGGTTCTGACTGCTCAACACTCCACTCTATTGCTCGCTGACGCTTTACGAACCCCGAATGCGGACGTTTGATGTTGCCATAATTATTGACCATATTGGTTGTCCATAAGGGGGGATGGGAAGGATGCACATGTTCATGAACTTCTTTTTCAGGTAGAGTGGAAGTAGTGGTCCCATTAGGCGTTTCATCGACCAATAGAAGCTGTTCTCGTACTTTTTTGGTGCGTCGAGCCACTTCTTTATCTTGTCTCTCCTAGAGTGAGATTATTTGGCCGAGCACACGTACATACATAGCCATCAACCTCACATTTAAGGAAATAATACCTTTAATTTTTTACAATTCGTATATATCACGCAGTTTTATGTTTATCAAGTACTTGTAGCATTAATAAGTGTTATCCAAATAACATGGTTTTGTTATTGCACAAATCCTTAATTTAAGGACAGTTCGTCTCGATAGCCACCTAGAAGCGTAGTTAAGAGCTCAAGACAGACTTTGTGATATTGGTAAATATTTACATATGTCCTTATCTTAGTTATTTCAAAGAATGTTATTATTTTGATTAGCAAATTCCTCGAAACAACTAAGATAAGTTAAATTATTATCTACATTTAGATTTAATTTTTCAACATAAGCCACGAATTAACTTGCGTAAAACAATAACAGTTGAAGTTCATTTCAGCTAGAGTACACCAGTACTTACCTACTTTCTGAGAATTCATATCTAAGTACCTTTCACCACATAATTTTACATAGAGCGACTGTCTGTCTCACTCGCCTCCAAAACCCAGTTACTGGGTAACGCTATACCCCTTGGCAAGACCGGCTGTCAGGAGCTGCTTTACCTTAAAATAGACCGTGCGGCTGTTGTTAGCCCCAACATATCGCCACATCTGCAGTTTATTTATTCTATGTCAGTATTGTACACGCTCAATTCACTCAGCTTTATCAGGATTATTCGATAAACGCTCCACAGTCAGCGAGAAAACAAGCTCCTTACACAAATAGGGGATTTTAATATCCTTAAGTAGTGATGATACTGGCCTCTCGTATAAAAGACTTGCAAAGTAATCCACAGAGGGCGCTGCTATCGCGCGAATCTGCTTGAGTCATCTCATCCTTTTCAAATAAATAGGGTCCGAAAGATGTCTGAAAAGCAACGTTTTATTTTTTATCCATAATTCAATTGCAAAAAGATTTTTGGGGTTATGTGTTGATGTCTTCCTGTTGTTGTTGTTTTTAGATAAACTGAATGATGTTTAGGGATGTTATGTTATTTTGTGATATTTTGTAAACATAGAAAACACTGTTGGATACCCAAAGTTCTGTCAATAAAACCTAATAAATATAAATAACAAAACTTGTTCTATTGATTACTAAGACCTCCCTATGATATGGTAGTTTTCTGTTTTTCCACCCAACAAAGACCTCGAAGCTAAATTACCAGACTAAATTTGCATACGAAAAATACTGAATGAATAAAAATATGTTTGTGATTTTTCCAACAAGATAAATCAGTTCCAACCCTTTCCAGCCGCGCAGACACGGAAACAGTCATTTGGAAAATTCAGCAGTACAGGAAGCCATACGTCACATTAGGCACGCCGCACACAGGGCGAAGTGTCCCGCGAACGTGTTGTGTGCCCCGCTCCGCGCAGTATATCACACTCATTACCAAACGCCCCCAATGTACGCAAATAAATCGTTTTTATTACTCGACTCCTACTTATTGAATTTACCTTTCAATACTAAACGTTAGCTACTTATTGAATTTACCTTTCAATACTAAACGTTAGCTACTCTCAAAGAAAATTATGAACCGGTTTAAAACTTCTCGATGAAGTGGAGTTCGAAAATAGCATTATAAATTCACCGGTTTACAATCACAGCGCTACTTGGCGAAGGCAAAAAACCTTGGCGGGAAACTCGTTCTAACTTTTCCTATTTTTCTGCGTTAATTTCACCTGAACCCATTACACTTTGCAACAATTCTTAGTGAGAACGTTTCTATTAGGCTGCTCAAATTGCATTTTAAATGACTTTCGGAGACTTTGGAGAGGACATCTTGGAGCCCTCTCATGTCAGCTGATAACTTGTTATTGGTTGGAATAATAAACACTTGTTTAAATGTGTGTTGAGGCGATAATCGTATTTCAACTTCTTTTACTACTGATTCGCACGAGGAGGTGGTCTAGAGGTGAAACCTACTAAATGACGCGATTCTGTTAGAATTACTGTGTTATAGACCATACATGCCAGATGAATCTGACACCAGTCTTGCCAAGGAATACCGTGTTACCCAGTTAGTGGGTTGTGGAGGTCTGCTAGGCAGCCGCTCCACGTATAATACTGGTATTCAGCTGACCCCAATTTATGTAGTTGGGAAAAGGCTAGGCTGACGTTTTACAAATCGTAACAAATGAAAAGTCTTGTGTTACATTGTATTAGTACAGATATAACCACCAACTTTGTAACAAATAACAAACCCAAGTCAACTTCTCCACACAAAGAATCTTTAGAACCACTTGAAAGTATTTATGTTATGCAAATCAAGGGCAGGAGTTAACGGCAGGTAATCATACCGTACCCATAAGGATGAGACGTGGAAAGTACCTAAAGCGTAAAAGTAGTATCCAAGTTGAGCAATGAAATGTTAAGGATGAATAAGTTAATTGGCCCCCGGGGCGTATCGGCGGGCCCTCCTGTGGCACAGAGGAATGCATTTAAATTGGATTTTAAGAGTAGAAATCACCGGCGTTCTCTCCGCCTCTCCCAGCCTTGTTAGAGCCAATCTCAAAGTTTACGTAAACGAATAAACCTCCGCCGTGAAACCGAATTTATCGGTATCCATTCAAACTATATTTATCTATGATCGCTCGCCCATTCAAACGAAATGCTAAGCGTTGCAGGTTTGAAGAGGCCATTAAATATTAACGAGAGTTTTATTCTTTATTTGCAATCAAAAAATGGCAAATATGAGAACTATTTTTTTTAAAACGAAGATTAATTGGCCACGTGACCTCTCAGGTTCATTATCATTGCAGCACGTGCAGCAATTATAATTTAATGAATAAATCATGCAGGTATCACATGTCACTAACAATGTAGGAAACAATGAACAAATATACGTCAAATTGTGAGGGAATAATAGACGATTTCATACCACGATTAAGAACATCATTCTAATTTCATCAAACATAAATAGGTATTACGTGCGGGGAATTACCAGCAACAAATAAACCAATGCTTCGTTGGGTTGTTGACCTTGAAATATACATACTTTATAGTTTTTAGTTTTTTATTGGAACTCATTACTTACTAAATAATAACAGTCGCGTGGGTCGATTTTCAAGGTTAAGCAATGCTCGCGAAGATCAGTCTGTGGATGGGTGACTGTGACCGTCGTAACTTATCGAGGCTCCTCCATGCCTTGGAAAGAACGTTAAGCCGCTGATCCCGGTTACCATTTGTAGACCTTTGGCAGTCATTCCCCAATTCTTGAGTTGGGCTCCAAAAGCTTCCCCAATATATTATGTAGGTAGTTGGGAAAAGGCTAGGTAGTAATGATAACTTTTCAGTACTTATTTTTACATAGAGAAAAAACTTTTTACAAAAAATACAACCGACTTCCAAAAAAAAAACACTACAAAGTAAAAAATTACTTTAATTTCGGAAGTCGGTGTCAAAATACGAAGAAACTAACAAAAACACCGACTTCCGAAATTAAAGTTCCGAAATTATTACTTTGTAGAGTTTTTTTTTGGAAGTCGGTTGTTTTTTTGTAAAAAGTTTTTATTTTTCACTTTTTAGTGGTACCCAACAACACCACTGCAAATCGCAGAAAAGCAAAATACGAAATTTCGATTACTTGGATGACATAAAACCATCATCCAAGAAGACGAATTCCAGCTATATCGATTTAAAATCCAAAGTTCGTAACCGATTTTGATAAAATTGAAATGGGACCAATCTGCAAGTATATCCTTTCAGATAAAACAATTTTTTTCAAATCGGTTCATAATTGTCGGAGTTATGAGGTAACAAACATAAAAAAAAACATACAACCGAATGGAGAACCTCCTCCTTTTTGGGAAATCGGTTAAAAAGTTAACTAATAAAATGTTAGTGGAAAAAGGCCACACATAAAGTACCTACATTAGCACTTAGTATAAATAATATAAAATCGGCCAAGTGCGAGTCGGACTCGCGCACCGAGGGTTCCGTTCCTGTAGGTATTATATTGTAAGCAATTATAATAGTTGCGATTTACGATATATGACGATCCAAAAAAAAATACTTACTATATCTCGTTCAAACCAATTTGCGCTGGTAGTTTTTTTTTTGGTTTTATCATTCTTTTATTTTAGAAGTTACTGAACACACATTTTACCACTTTGGAAGTGTCTCTCTCGCAATCTGTTCAGTTTAAAAAAATGATATTAGAAATCTCAATATCATTTTTGAAGAACTATCCATAGATACCCCACACGTATGGGTTTAATGAAAACAAAATTTTTGAGTATATACTTACTATAAGAGAACTATACTTACTTAGAACTGAAACTTTTTTTTTTTTTGAGTTTCAGTACCCCCATAATTTGTTGTTTTTTTTCTATTTTATTGTGAAAATCTTAATGCGGTTCACAGAATACATCTACTTACCAAGGTTCAACAGCATAGTTCTTTTGCCATTTGGCTACGGAACCCTAAAAACACATCATTGAGAACCGCTTCATATTTCGTACATGAGCGATAATTACGCAATTTCAACATTTCAGTAACGTTTAATTACTTCTGCTGCAAATATTGAAATAATTAAGTGTTGAGAAATTAAACGGGAGAGCTCTCGTAATATAGCATTATGTACTGAGGACTTACAAGCGTTTTGTACGTAATCATTACAAGCTTGCTGGAATGAAGGATTTGTCTAGTATGTTAAACTTTGTGACTAATACGCTGAAAAAATAAAAATATCAGAGTAGTAGCTCGTTTCCCGACGAGTACAGCTGGTAATCATTTGCTAAGCTAAAATTTATGTAGGTACCTAATATATTTTTGGTTAAAAATTAACCTTTATGTATAAAATTCTTGCGTTACTGACAGACAAAGTACAGCCGAAACAGTTTCTTGGGGAGTGTAGGTGAGCAACTAAGAGAGGATTTCGTCAACGTGGTGGTGGTGATTGAGAATATCACTGACTGGAGAAGAACATGAGGCTACTAGGACTTAGGTATAGATATTAAATATACTAAGTCTGGAATCGCCAACCGGAGCAAGCCTGGTAATAATGGTTATTTTGCTGATGCTGATGCTATGGTAATGTACGTGCCTTCTCTATTCGAGAATAGGCGTTTTTCTGTGGATGTGAAAACATAGAATGAGGTGAGGCTGAAGCGGGAAAGAGGAAGGGAGTTTCAGACTCTAACTGTTTTAAACTCACCCGTGCTCCTTCAAATGCCCTTCGCTTTCCAGGTCCGCGTAATTCTTTCAAACAACTCCACAACCCTGGCAGACGAGAAGAGTCCTTTCAGTGGGATAGTATTAAGTATTTGTGTTTGCATGTGACAAACCTTATCGGTTCTAGAGGTATAAATTTAATTCACCCCCACTATGCTCGTTAACGTTGTAACATTTTGAAGGGGCCCTAAGTCGAATTAATGAATGTATCCCCAATGTACATAATTAACATTTGCGAGACATTACTCAAGTGACCTCGCCTTCTATAAATCTCGGCAAGGATCTGTCTTCTCGCTCGGGCTCGCCGTATTTTTGTGTAAATACTCAAGTTCAGTTTTTTGTTAGAGTTTTATTTGGACATGGACTGGACTGAGGGGCTTACACAGAATATCTTAAAACACAAAATATAAAATCTTTTCATAGTTTTGTTTTATACACTTGTATATTTTATCCTCTATCAAACTTTGATGGTAAGGGATCGTCGACTCGAAAGTGATGGGTAATTGAGAACTAACCATACATATATTTTAGTTAACAAATAAAGATATTACTTATATTTAGGTACAATACTTTTTGAAGCCTTTGATGTTTGTACAACGTCCATTTTTGCATCATAAAGTAATCTATGTTGCTGGACAGAAATCAGAGGGCCAATAGGGGAATATGCATGAAAAAAGTATTTATGAACTGAACAGTTTAGCTCGAAAAACGAACGAGATACAATTATTTTAAACAAATATATCTGTCCCTCTCGCGAAAACGCTATTTCATATGGCAGCTGTACCTATAGTCGTCGTGTAATTTGACGTCACATTACGTATCGGACTTCTCTTTCCAACTGTAGTCTTTGAAGCTTTATAACTTAATAAATGATGAAGGTATTTAAAAAATAATTTCATGATTTTTTACTAGAGCTAATAAGTATTTTATTTTGCAAATAAAAAATTGCACGCATATTCCCTATTCTACTAATTTTTAAACAGCTTTCGTATACGCATGTCAATCACAAACTGCCAAAAAAGCCTTAATTTTCATACATTTTTGACAGATTGCGATTGAGATGCGAATGCGATATCAATGTGAAAATTAGTAGAATTGGCACACTGACTGAGCGTGTATTGAATGACGCATGACGGTTCGCGCGATATGTTCAGAATATCGGATTATTACAATATTATTATATTAATTTGTTCACCAGACTAGTAGAATGAACATCTGTGAGCATTTACGTTCTAAATTAAAAGATTAAAAAATACATAATGTACAATCCGGGCTCAGACGTGCAGTACCTGGTCTTGATGTGGATCAGTGACCTTTTAAAAATATGTAGATCTACACGGTTTAGCTTTAAATTAGTGCTACAACACTTCTGACCCCGACTGTACGTTACTAGACAGAGGGGCAAAATTACTAATATACAGGTAGTCAGCTAATTTCTTACAAGCAAACCAATAAAACTTGAATTACACTACGCAATGACATACTTACTCTTCAAGAGCCACTACAGTAGATGCTAACAAAGCAATCAATATCGTCGAGATGTCCTGACCTACAATAAAGCTATGTACACACAATGAGGGCTTAAATCGCGCTTGGCGCCGTGCATACAGTAACTATGTATATAGTGGATCGTTAAAGTGGAAACAATTGACGAGAATCGCGCGCTTTAGAGCCCGACATACATTCATTGGAAATACGTTTATAATATAGCTGTTTCACATTGAGGTTCAAGGCACACTGACAACAGAGTCGCAAGGTCCATCTAAAAATTAACATAACATATTGACCTCTTCGTCATCATAGCTGAAAGACGTCCACATGCTGGACATGGGCCTCCCCCAAGTGTCGCCACAACAACCGGTCCTGCAGTGCTATTCTGTAACAACATTTTCGTGTCTCGACAGCGGAATCCGAGGTGAGTTTCAAATTCGTATAAATGTAAGACCTTATGTTTTGTGAAATAAAGTTCACTTTGTAAGCTTAGTCACTCAGGTGAAGCTCGATATCGAAATGGTTATTTACAGAATAGACTAGCTGTGCGTCTCTATTAATTCAAAACGAATGCTTACATTTCTATCACGACAAGTGAGTCTTAGTTATATTTTTACAGCTTTCTCTTAGACGTAATACGGTAGAAATAATTAAAATTATCTGCTTGATAAATCAACTAGAACTCATTCGGAGATAGTGAAACGAGCCACCAGCACTACAATTGCCTTACAAATCTATATCTCTACTTTTTTTTTTTTTTAGGAATGGGAAATCATCCAATGACTCCTCCCGCTCTGGGTGTAGCGGGAGGGAGTGTCAGACTTCTACTGACTAAAACCCATCCATGTTCCTTCATTGCCCTTTGTGTTTCGGAGCCACGGTGTCTCTTGCGAATAATCCCGCGACTCCGGCAGGCGTCGGCCCTTTCGGGCCCCTCTGTGTGCTGACTCTCTTTGAGGCGCGCGTGGAACACTAACGCGCCGTCGACACGGCCTGTCGTCACTAGACGGACGGACGGCGAGCCACCTATAGCTCGCCGTCCACAGGCCCGCGATCTATATCTCTACTATAACATTATAAAGCTAGCCCATTTATCGAGGAAGGTTATAGGCTATATATCATCACGCTAATACAAATAGGAGCGGAGCAATTTTGGACAATGTGACGCAGACGAAGTTGCGCGGGTCAGCTAGTCATACTACTAATAACAGCGATTTCTAATACACGACCAGTCTGCGTATTAAAACAATCACACAATAATAATAATCTAAGATGGTTTATTTGATACTTAGTAAGTTAATTAACGGATAACATAGAATCTCTAAGAAGGTAATGACCGACTATCAGCCTTACGTTCGCTGTGTCTTATAATGACACATTAGGCCAACCTCACACCTTAATGTTATGTAGCTATATGTTTAATTAGCAATTATTTTTATGCTCGATAGCAATGTCGGCGATATTTTTTCGGTCGGAAAATTAATTAGGTTTGAGGGAATAGTATTGTTTTGATAGATACGTAAGGAACTAGCAGGAAACTCATCACCTTTTGTTCAAATACTATGCAATTAATCAGCCTCAAAAATGACAACCGTTCTACAAAAGAGCTTCCTTGCGGACTCGACTAGAACAGGTAATTTTATTGCAAAAAGACTCATCGGTAATTTTCTTTAAGGGACAATAATGAACAAAACGTTTACAACAACAGTTAAATCACTACAACTTTAAATCTAAACTACCCATCATTACATCACTATAGATCTCAGATCAGCATATCCACAACCCCTGCGGCTGCTAAGCTAATAGAGCGTCGATTAAAAGTGGTGGTCTCTATAAAAATCAAAGATCTACCAGCCATCCTGCTTTATCAGGCAATAATAGAGGATTAAACCAATGACAGCAACGAAATATTTTATCAATTCGATAGAAAAAAAAATCCTACAAAAAACACGACCAAGGGCAAGTCAGAATCGCGTGTGTGAAGGACTCCCAAAGATTTGTTCAACAAAAATACTTTAAACCATAGACATATAGACAGACACACAAATGATCGCCTAAAGGTTCCGTTTCTTGACACGGACGTTTGAACCCCTAAAAATTTTGTTTTGTGAAATTTTAAAACTAGCCATCGTTACATCACTATTGATCACATCCCGACGTATTCACGATCCACGCTCCAGCTACATCTGCTTAGCTTATTATAGAGACGGTGAGGAGCGGTCTCGAGAGAAATCCAATGGTATTGTTGAATTTTCGCAAATGGCCCCTGTGCCGTTCACGCCGCACGAGCCGAGTCGTGACAGCTAAGGGAGCTGGGACACTATTACTTGTCTCATGAATAAGTACTTGATGCTGTATGTACTCCAGGTCTAGTGACTTCTTCTCATGTGTATTCTGTGTCTCTTTGCGAGTTTTGATGACGAGTGCGCTTAGTAAATATTGTGTCGAGTTGGCTAGATAAATTCGTCAGATAGTCTTATATTTGCCTAAGTTTTTCAAGCGTCTCCTATGGCATATTATTATCCCCCATAAGCTAATATTTCATTCGGGACAGATATAACCTATGGTAATCAGCCATACCTATTGTATCTTTCTGTCAGTGAATTCATTTTCATTCTTAGCCTCTTTATAATGTTTGGTTCGATTAATAATACTAAATACCTGCATTTATCTACCTCCATCCCATGACAGGCTACACGTGTAACAGCAAAACATACATACATAATTTGTAACCCATTATTCTGCACCAATCTCAAAATATAATAAGAAATTCAACCCCAACATATGTGTCTGGACCTTCATGATACGATATTCCGATTTGTGTTCAACCCCCTGAATTTTTGTTACTCATCCACTAACCTGACCGGGGCCTGTCCACTTAACTTGAATAATGATGTGCGAGGAAAAAGGATCGGTGAGCCGAACCGGCAAAATGCGAACCTCCGTGCAATCGGGCGCCCACGCCCGCCGCCGTCGAACCAACCCCGCGATTGAAAAACTAATGTAGAACTTTCCTTTTAATCTCCTTTTAATCTTGAACTGTTCATTTTTATGCAGAACTCTTTCAGAAGAATGAAAACGTTAGTTTGTGCTTCACGTCCATGTTTTCTACGCTTTTAAACCTAATTAAAAATAAAATCTCGCATGGCATAAAATCTGGATGAGGCCTAATAATAAAATGAAAGCAGAAGCCGGCGATGTAGTTGCGGTGCGTAACCCCGTGGAAAGAAAACGGCTTTCTTTACGAGCTATTCCGCTGAGCCAATATTTCTCCGCGACAGTGCTCGGCATCATAAAATAAAACGAAAAATTCCAGCACACTGCCTCTAGCAGCCATGAAATCATAAGAGGCGAGATTTTATACCCTATCGGCCAAGACACTTCGTCAGGTGATTAATACCATAAATAATACTTAGTTACTATGTGCTTTATTGTTCTTTTTCATGATGCACAATTTAAAAAAAAAAATTACAGCACTGGCTAAAGTTTTGGCTCCTAAGAACGTTTATCTTGTGCCTTTACAGTACCTACCACCATTTTAAATTATCATATTTAGCATAAATACAGGATTTTGTTGAATACCATGACACAAAAGCTTTTTGTGAATGAGTTATTTGCCAAATCTTCAATAGAAATCATAAAAGTACACAAAAATAAATATTTATGCGTCTAGTCGACTGGGCGTGTGGAGTGCACTTATAATGTTCTGCGCTCGAGTCTCGTACGACAACCGCTTGACAAAATACTCTGCCAATTGTGTCGGAGTACCGCCCTCAATTGTTCCACATGAAAAATGGCCTATTCGGATTGTTCCCGAACAAATGCGTGCCGTGCGGGTCATTACGCTTTGTTTTAGGTATAAGTACGACAAAAAATTCACTGTGAAAAAGCTGAAATTTTCGCTTCCGCCCTCTTGAGTTGTGAGCAAGCAGTGTTTAAACTAAGGCCAATTGTTTCGCCTTGAAAAATTATTTCCAGCAAAAGAACAAACATACCTATTGTTTTATTTAGCGTACAATAAAGCTTTCATTTGACCATTAGGTATGTAGTGGTAGTTCTTTATTTTCAGAAGTTATCTACATTCTGTGAAATTGGAAGGAAAAATGTTTAAAGATGAAAGTCGACGATGGAAATCATAACAGAGATTTTACTACTCGACGAGCGATTGGAGCGAGAATGCCAAAGATTGTTTCAGAGCTCGAGCAGGATTGAGGCGATAATAACAATGTCGTCACTTCCTCAATCTAACTTCTTCAATATTTCCTGTCGAACCGATCCGCTATAAATTTTTATCCGTCTGGAATATTTTTATTCGGCGCCGTATCGGCCGTACCTACTCTTTTAAGTATAAAATAGAATTTTATGAGATACATGTTTAGAGGAAACTTCTTTTGGAATGAGCTATCAAATAAAGATGGGTATGTAAGATAACTGTACTGTTACATATTTTTCAATGGAATGAAAGATTTTTCTTGAAAACAAAACGGTGTAATTTGGTCCTTTGGTAACCTTTTCACCTTTTTCCGCCTTCTGTTAATTCTGAAGTATTTTGGAAAAAAATAAAAGGAAAGTTTTAGCTAAGGAGGTTGAATTAAACGTGGGATGCTGGACTTATCCAAAAACATTTTGGTATACCCTATTTAGGGACAAAACGGAATGTGGCTTAATTCATAATTCTAACCACTCAGTAATTTTCTTTCCTATTCGGGTTTACTTTACAATATGGTTAAAGTATCCGTGTGTATACATCCCCTAATACTTTAAAGTAAATCTCCACTCTGAGAATTTTGTAAAACAATTAATACAAAAATCAAAACAAAAGCAGGTACCTTTTTTTAACTTTTTTCAAACTTGTCGGACACTCATGTCACAGTGAGTGGGTTGCTAGACTCAAATTAAACATTTTACTGGTTTTCAACCCGATACCATCTAAGGAACGACTATGAAAAGTCTCAAGTCTGGCGTCTTGCAACGTTCAGGAATCGAAACCGAGACCCGCATCAAATGGCAATCAGGCACTGCGCCCATTGAATCTTATAAACAACTAGCTGACCCGTGCCCACTTCGTTGGGCGGTAAACATTTGTGATCAAATTATGAGTGTGGTACGGTTAGTACTGACTGCTATGATTTATTTCCTGACGGCCAAAAGGAGGGTTTTGTTTTTATTGCATAATAATATGTATGTAGCTAGGCTAGCGAGCCGCTGCGAGCGCTCAGCGTTAGACTCCCTGTCCCTTGTTGCAGAGACATGCTGCTTTAAATCACTGAGACGCTGTGCACGTTCAGCGCTAGATTCCCGAGCACGGACCTGCGATGTTCTCCAGCTTTGGTTAGCAAGCCGCTGTGAACGCTCGGAGCTAGTCGATTTCCCAGCGCGTGCTTGCGAAATATTTTCTCTATTCCTCGAGAGGCTCTTCCGTACGGCGTACTCGAGCTGCTCTTGTCTTATGTCTGGGATGTCTGACGGGAAAGTTGTGATATCCTTTTAGGCATCATAAACAATCACTGAAACTGTCCGAAAAAAAAACCACGATTCAGAAAAATGACGTTATTGCACAACGCCGTCTATGGGTAAATTGATAAAACGTCCGTACCTACAAAGCATGTTCTAATGCGGTTCGTGAATGGACGGCGCGGGCGGCGTTTTGCGATTTAGTAATTTTATATTATCTTCGAAACTATTCAACCAATTGACATACTGTTTCGGGCAAATCGTATCTCTATGATGTTCTTGTGATCATAATAACATTTTTTTCGATAAGGTTTAATATTTTGTTGTTTAAAAAATCGTCCAAAGATAAGTACGTCGAAAAATACTTTTTTTAACACATAAAAGCTACTATATCTGCTAAAATATAAAAAATAGAAATATGGTGCCGCGGACTTTTTTGTAGAACTATTCTAGGCGGACCAGGTTGCCATACATTGTTTTCAATTATATACAACAGTTAAGGCAGCGCACGCAAATAACTCTGTTGTAAGAGCTATTTTTTTCCGCCTGGATAGACAAACATTGAGATAGTTCGACTAATATGCATGATATCTTTATAATTTATAGCCTATAGCACTCACGAATAATGTAGTTTTCTACCAGTGAAACAATTTTTCAAATCGGACCAGTAGTTCCTGAGATTACCCCCTACATACAAACTTACAAACTTACAAACATACAAACTTACAAACTTACAAACAAATTTTACCTCTTTATAATATTAGTATAGATTAGCTTACATCTTATAATCTAGGGGAACGGTAGTCTCACGAACAAAAATTTATTCACTAGGCGTTAATACATTATTATACCAATAGATCCTTGAGTAACGAAACAGCCCGGCCACATATAAGGGTTTGTAGAGAACTTGAGACTAGGATCCACAAAGAACGTTATTTGCTATGATGAAAAGTAGAGAGTGTTAGGTTAGAAGCTTGGCTCTTCATAAGATCTGATAACTTCACCAATATTTATTAAAATCGTCTTAGCGTTACTTAATTAATATGAAAATGTTCTTAGCGGCATCACGTTTTCAAGAAAACCTTCTACATAATTTAAAGGAAGGAACATTTACGAATAACAGGTTTCAAGAGATTTCCAAGAGATTCTTGGAATCTCGACATGTTTACATGCCAATTTACGGTTGCGTAATTAAACTAATCGTAACAATCAACGCCGTGGTTTACTATGAATTAATTTACGTAAATAAATGAAATGGTTTGCAGGCCTAGGCAACTGTGATTACGTTTATTCTGTGGTAACTATTTTAACAAATTCAGTAAAGATCCTAAATAGGTATAAAAGTACAATATCTGTGGAAAACAAAGGTTCAGTGAGCTGTCATTCCGCCTAAGATTGCCCGCTCACTAAATTTTGAAATGCACTAATGTTCGACTAAAACCTTGTACCTAATCTAATCCTAAGGTTTGTTTCACACGTACCACAACCACACTACAACCAAACCACACCACAACCACACCACCACCACACCACAACCACACCACAACCACACCACAACCACACCACAACCACACCGCAACCACACCACAACCACACCACATCCAAACCACAAATAATATAATTTAATAGTTTCATTCACACGGACCACATTTTGCCGTCATTATCGACCGCGTGTGTGATACAGACTACAGCCACGTCGTAAGTCGTAACACATCCCAATTTTGTAAGTACAACAACGCAAGCGCAAGAAGTCACAGCAAGACTATTCACGTCGCCACGGTGTGGTGTGATTGTGGTACGTGTGAAACAAACCTTATATATACAATTCGTCCTTTACTGATGAGTAAGGAAGCACTAAGAGACGATTTCCCGAAGTTCCTTCGAGAACAAGAAAAAACTGGGTATGCGTGTACGAAATCGTGGGCAAAAGCTAGTCTAATATAACCGGTCGGGTCCTTGTGGTTCCAAATGGGCTCGCTTTCAAATTACAAAACCAAAAAAAATTATTATTATTTTTATTTTTACTTTCTCGGGTCCCTGGAGACCCGGTCCTTTGGTAGGCGTACGAGGGGCCGAAACCAGCTCGCAGAGGCCCCGTTAGACATTTCAAATGTAATGGGGCACCAACCGGCGATTATCCCTGTATGCACTGAAAGTATTCCCAAGTACAATCCCCGGTTGGAGCAGTACTATTGCAGAATAATTATGGAAACAAAATGAAACGCTATGGGTTTGGGTGGTTTAGTGGACTGGTAATCGTTTATTATAGAATAACTATTGGCCCCTGCCTGACCACTAACAATATACACGGCTTTTAAATAGCAGGGGGTGACTTGCACACTCAATGAATGGGCCCCCGAAAACGGTCGCTAGCACAAAGTGACGTAGCGCCAAGGAAGCAACATAGCCTGAGGTGCTAGAGGAGTGGAGAGGTATACCACGGCTATCAGGACAATTCCGGAAGTGCGGTCAAGATCCCTACCAGCACCTTACTGGATTATACATCCTTGTACGTGTGCTCTAGCGAATCTCCACTCAGACCGGCCAATTAAGGCAAGAAAGAGGTGGAAGCTCTGTTCCTCGTCAGTTTTCACTCTGGCCAGCCAATAAAGGCAAGCTGGAGATGAGGAACAAGACTTCTCCCGGGAGATAAGGTTCGTGGGGTCGCTAATGCCCAACAGTTCGCCACAAAACTGCCTTGCAGATTGTATCTCTCTTTGTCTGGCCCCTCACCCTAGGTATGACCTAAGGTCCATCGGGACGCGCAAGCCCCACCACGACGTCAACGTAGAGATACTGCGGTAGGGTTATTTTTTATTATTATTATTATTATTTCAAATTATAAAAACTTAATTAATAAATCAAACAAGCTTATACTTTTTACTTTACTTTTTACTTACGAATAAAGCGAGCCCATTTGGAACCACACGGACCCGACCGGTTAAATTAGCCCGTTTTGTCCCACAGCTGGGCAATGGCCTCTCTCTCTCATTTCCACACATGTCTGTCTTCTGCTAGTTTATTAAAATTACTTGTGAAAAGCATCAGCCCTCAAAACCATGAAACGTAAAAGCCGACATAAAAGATAAGACCCGTAAGATTTAAAATCCATAAAGACGACTTTACAGTTTTCCTGTGAAGCAATAAAAAACTTTTTACAAAAAAATACAACCGACTTCCAAAAAAAAACACTACAAAGTAAAAAATAACTTTAATTTCGGAAGTCGGTGTTTTTGTTAGTTTCTTCGTATTTTGACACCGACTTCCGAAATTAAAGTTATTTTTTACTTTGTAGTGTTTATTTTTGGAAGTCGGTTGTATTTTTTTGTAAAAAGTTTTTTATTTTTCACGTTTTAGTGGTGCCCCACACCTAACAACACCACTGCAAAATCGCAGAAAAACAAAACACGCCATTTCGATTATCAAAGAATCATCTAAATAGTCAAATTCCAGCTATTTCGATTTAAAATCCAAAGTTCGTAACCGATTTTGATATGATTTAAATGGGACCAATCTGCAAGTATATCCTTTCAGACAAAACAAGAATTTTTCAAATCGGTTCATAATTGTCGGAGTTATGAGGTAACAAAACATAAAAAAAAAACAACCGAATTGATAACCTCCTCCTTTTTGGGAAGTCGGTTAAAAGCAGATCCCTATTACAATTCAAAAATTATAGATCACAAATGTAAGCACTAAGCCACACTGCCCCTTTCCACCTTCCAAACCTCAAAAAATAACATCCTTTGATCATTTATTTCTTTGCTGTTCGAGCTTTGCTATAATAATAATAATAAAATAATCACTCCGCATCCATCCGCTGCCAGCCACCTTCTTTAAATCATCGGTCCATCGTGTCGCAGGGCGTCCCGCACTACCCGTTTGCCCATACGTGGTCTCCACTCTAACACATGTCTGCTCCATCGTCCGTCTGTCCGTCTACAGAGATGGCTGGTCCACTTTCGCTTCAGCATGCTGATTCTAGGCACAATGTCAGCATGGCCGGATTTAAACATTGTGCCGCCTCTGGGCACTTTTGAAAATGCCGCCCAAACACTACATTTTTCTTAAAGTTATGGTATCTTATTTTTTAGCACGCACAGTTTATTTGATAAAGAAATAAGATATTTGTTTTTAAATAAAATGAATTGATCATCATCATATCAGCCAATTGCCGTCCACTGCTGAACGTAAGCCTCCCCCAACGAGCGCCAACCATCCCCGTCTTGAGCAGTCCGCATCGATCCATCTTGCCGCAGGGCGTCCCACACTACGTTTGCCCATACGCGGTCTCCACTCTAACTAATGTCTACTCCCTCAGCCGTCTGTCCTTCAACAGCCATAGCCGGCCTACTCCGACTTCAGCATGCTGAATATACGCTCAATGTCGGTGACTTTAGCGCGAATTCTATCCTCTAGAGAAACCCAGAGCATTACTCCTCTCCAATGCACGCTGAGCAACCTTGAATTTATTGACACAGTGTCCATGTCCACGTTTCGGCTCCGTAAGTCATAACGGGTAGGACGCACTCGTTATAGACCCTGATCTTAAAGGATTTGGGATCGATGATTCCAAGCGAATTCCTCTGGTCGCCTGTTTCTCAAAGTTGTGCCGCCCCAGCTGTATAATTTACGATTACAAGCCTCGGGGTGACATGAATATTGTATATGACTTTGGTTTTGTCCAGATTCATCCTGAGACCCGCGCGTCTTGAGGAATCTCTCAAGCAGCTCCTGCAGAGATTCCGCCATCATGACAATATCATCCACAAATCGGAGGTGCGAGATGTACTGACCGCTGAAATTCATGCCCCGTCCTTTCTAATCAACCGTCTTGGAAACGTCCTCCAACCAATGATATATAAAACTATAGATACGTTGTCCGCACTCTAAAATGACAACATGAAATGAAGCCAATTGGCCACATCGCGCTTAGTTACGCACCAACCTGTCGCGCGACACTACGTTTGTTTTAATTTATATTGTGTGTGTAAACCTGTGCAAAACATAAAAAACATGCCGTCGTGTGTTTTCAGACGATGTACAAATTATACTCCAAAAGTTTCTTCATGCATATTAGTAGCTATCTAGTATTTTCGCCGTTTTTAAGCGCCGCGATGTTGGCTTATGACGTTTCTATATATAATACGTCATTGCCTCCAATGCGTTCGTAAATAGTTTCGGAGAGATGACGTCTCCCTGTCTTACACCTCGACGCAGTTGGATAGGTTTTGTACTCTGTTCATGTACTTGGAAAGTCATTGTTGCGGCCGACAGACATCTCATCACCTCTACGTAGCGGCAGTCGATGATAAATTTCTGCATGGACTACAGGACAGCCCAGGTCCTGACGGTGTCGAAGGCTTTCTCGTAGTCCACATACGCTAGGTAGAGAGGCTGATTATAATCCTCGGTTTTTTGGATTATCTACCTGACGGTTTGTTTGTGCTCTACGGTGCTGTAGCCTTTTCGAAAACCGACCTGCTCCGGCGCGGTGGCGATCGGAAGTCATCAAACTTTTGAGTACCTACCTACGACGATTCTAGATAACCCTCGAAACCAGCTTGTAGTGAAATGGCGCGGTAGTTCCTGAGGAGCGTGTTGTCGCCCTTCTTGAAGAATTATAGGTACCACCAAGCTCCTGTCCCATGCTTACAAGCTCTGTCAAGACAGGTGTTCCTCCTGGTTTGAAATGCATGAATGTAATCCTTTTTTTTTTCAAATCAATTGTTTGATTATAGTGTCACGCGCCAGAATTAATGCCGGATACAAAACGTACTACTAGCGCCATCTAGTATCGAGTAGTGAAACTAATGGAGTCACGATCTTTCTAGACTTTTCGATACTAGAACATTCTCGATGTTTCGACACCTGGTCAGTCGGGACCGGTATGTTCCCGAAGTTTCTAGATGTTTCCATTCTCGAAGGTTCTGGAAATAACTGTGGGACTATATAAGGTGCGCATTGCTCGCGACTGAGTCAGTATTGAATTGGTGATACAAGTGAAACTTTGGAAGCGATCTTCAACTGCGAATTAAGTGAAGTGAAGTGTTTAATAATGCGATTGTGTGTTATAATTAGTGCGTTTAAAGTGATAATTAGTGTTGATTATTAAAGTGAAATTTTTTTGCTTAATTAATCGGCTGTTTTTATTGTCACGAAACCCAAGCTCGTAACAATAGTTTATTTTGGGAAAAATGCAGAAAAATCTCAAAAATATTTTTAACACAAAAAACTACTGATATTTCTTTTAATTTCAGAAAAAAAATAGTTATCATTTAAATCTTCAAGGAAATACATTAACAAAATTATTTTGATTATTAATTTTAACTGAAAGTGGCAACATCACTTTAAAAATTCACAAAAAATGCATGAATTTAATTTCATGAATTATCCGTTGGCACTAAAAACGATAATTGAGAGAATTTGATTATATTAAGCAATAAAAAAATATTTTTACTTTACAAATTTTGCCACCCTTGAAAATTTGCTGCCCTGGGCACTAGCCCCGACTGCCCCTAGTGTAAATCCAGCACTGAATATCAGTGACTGTAGTTCTCTGGCGAATGACTTCGTTGCGAACTCTATATACCAGAGAAACCCCGAGCTTGCTCTCTATAGCAATGATCTCTAGTTATAGCAATGATGCCCCTATAAACAAAATTGTATGCAATCATTTGGCAACATTGTCTCTAGACCGTTAATAGCAGCGATCTATGAGAAGGCACTAGCTCGATTTAGAGTTAAATGATGATCGCGTACGTACGAGTCTTTTCGTGGCTTTATCTTTTTAGGATCAAAGCGAAGCATAACATAGCTTGGCGTAGAGTGCCGTACCTCGACATTGCCGGTGTATCTTGGTGTAGCCCGGTGCAAATTTACGACGAGGTAAGTCGAGGTACGCGAATATACGCCAAGCTACGTCATGTTACTATGTTTTTCGAATCACATTGAAGGATGTTGTATTGTAGCATAGCGTAGCATGGCCTAGCTCAATTGCTACAAGTCTTTTGATGATCTTTTTAGTATCATAGCGTAGCATGTGTCGTAGCACGGCGTAGCATGTCATCGGTCGACGTCGCTAGGTGTCTCTTGGCGTCTCTTGGCGTCGTATAGCGTCCTTGGTGCTGCTCAGAGTAGCATGGCTTGCGTAACGCGGCGTAGGAAGCATGGTGTAGTCTGCGTTTTTAAACTGTTTAATTTATGGTCTAATTCAGATGTGTTTGAATAAACAACTTCTTGTTCCTCAGAGAAGGTTTAGGTGGACCCTTGGTCTTCAACCGGAGTATGGAGGTCCCTGTTAATTACTAAATATGTAACTGAAAAACCACATGCATTTCTAATATCTACTAGATCTTTCCGTAAAGCACGAAGGAGACGGTTTTTATTATTAGCATGTTTCGCATTGCATAATTCATAGAAAAAGATAAGGGATTCAAGTTTATAATGTCATGCTGTTCCAGTGACATTGGCAATGGTTTAAAACGTGAAACTGGGGTTTTACATAACGTAATTCAGTAAAACTATTTCTGCGACTGTCGTGAAAGCAAAAATGTTTTTGAAAAGATTTTCACAAATGTAGCTACGAGTACCTACTTATAGTTTAACTTTTTTTTTACCGATAACAAACTGCTGATACTGATATTATAAGACATCGACTTTCCTTTCTACTACACGACATTGAAAAAAAAATCGACGTCAATCGATTGAAATATACGTTTTAATCAAATATAAATCTTCAAAGATTTTAAGATCTCATACTTTTATAGAACCAATATCTTTACTAACATCGAGGAACCGCCCAACTTCACAAGTCTCATTCCACAACTTCGCTTCCAAACAAACCCACACGTCTCACCTTTTAAACATTATCACCTCAAGTTATCGGAGGAATGAATGGTCATTAATTAATTAAGTGAACCCTTTGCGATGTGTCCCTGAAGAGTCGTTGCTTAATTAGCATTACTCATGGGCTGGTCCCGGACTCCCGGCTCCACCAGATGCGATAACATATATTGCTAACTTACCTTGTTACCTGGGTGTTGGTAAAATTGCGGATACGTCGATGTTTGTTGAGTTCTTGACGGTCAGTGTTTTAATTTGTAGTGAACACATAGGCATTGTTAAACACTTTCATTTTTTGAAGCCCCATTTGTCGTTTTTTTATGGTATGAACAAACACCTTTTTATTTTCCTTCTATTTTTTAATTCTATTCTAATATCTTTGTCAATATTTTTCGAAATGTTAAAGCATAACACAATAAGATCCTTCGGCATTTTCCCGTGATCCCAACATTAGGCCAACTAATTGATGACCGCAAAATGGCCATTATGCACTCTTTTCCTAAAAATAGAATAAAAGGACTTTTTTGTCCTTTTAAATTCTAAAGATGTGCCCACAGTCACCAATAAAGAGAGAACAACATCGAAGAACTGCTCATAACATTCAAGTATATATGGTAGTTTAAGTGGTAATCTACCCCCACACGAAGTATTTATTTTTAAACTTCAGAGGACCGTAACAGGTAACGTATGACCTTGCTTTATACTGCTATTTTCCTCCGGTGGAAAGAACGCCGTGCTAGCATTATTCAAAGCCAGACTTTACTAATGCATTTTATGGTCGAGGGTTATATTTACGAGGCCCAGGTGAACGCAAAAAACGTACGTAAGCACCTCATCGGGGCCGATTTTAATATTAGTTTAACGCAATATTACTACGAAGCTCATCCCTAGCTTAAAAATAAAGTTTAACTTGTGAATATAAAAGAAAAAAGATAAAGAAATAATTTAAGGTCTGGAAAAGGCCATTCTGCAACAAATAAGTAGTTATTTATTTTTATCACCGCGTCCTAATTGCTTGTTATCTTTCTTTTAGCACCCAGGACTTAAGAAGCCATTCTATAATCCCTGTATTAAGAGTTATACGTGGCGGGGGATTTGAAACGTGTTTTCCCCTATTTTCGGAGGCCAAGCCGTCGCGTCCCGCTATCCTTAGGGATTTCATTCCGAAAAACCTCCATAAATATTTCTTACAGTATTTGTATCTTCCTTGGAGTATCGTTAGCACAATGTTTCCCTTTTTCCTCTGAACCCGGTTAGCATCTGCTCCCACAAACTAGTTTGTCTACACACCTACACCAGTGCGGGCTGCGTCTACACTTACTGTTGAGTAATAAACAACTAGAACTATTATTAGCAGTACCATCCCTCAAACAACCAACATTTTATATCAATTAGTGGACTGTCGGGAAAAATATGAAAACAATATATTTCTGTGAGAATAGTAGTCATTTGTTTTGATTACCTCGTACTTCAATCACCATTTTATATTATGAATGTACGATCATATAACTGGTGAATGAATAACGTGCTTCTTTAAGCTTTAGTACCTAGAAGTTGCTAGAACGTGTACAATTGCACTCATGGCACCAGGCAAGGACCGAACGTGACAAACAAAAACACTTTAATACATTTGCTTCAACGTCATTACAGTTTATCGGTACTTTGGCGCGAACCCGAAATAAATAGCCGCTATCAAAGAGCGATTACACAAACTGTTCACAAGCTCATAAAAAGACAAACATTACGAAATCTCTGATGTCAAAGAAAAATAAATCGGCAATAAAGTTTAACTGCTCAACAATAATGTTATAATGGTTGTAACAAAACCGATATTTTATCATATTGGCCGAACAAATTAGAACTTGAGTTTTTTTGGACTTCTTCAGATACTTTACTTCTTTTTCTTCTACATATTTCAGTTCCAGTAGTGTAGTAAATTTTACTTATGCACTACCTAAGCTGTGTCTCGACTTTAGATAGGTTACTTCGTCACTTCCCGAGGACATCGTAAGGAGTGACTTAGAAAATATATCAGAAAGATGGACTGCAGTATGCTTTTCACAGAATTGACCAACTCCTAACTGCACATAGGTAAGGGCTAAAGCGATCCGTGGCCAGAGATTTAATATGCAACGTTAAGCAAAGCTATCCGCGGTCGGTCTACGAATGGGTGACCGTCTTAACATACCGAGTCAGCACGTTGAGGTCAGATAAGCAGTCGCTCCTTGTTAAATACTGGTACTTAGCAGAATCCGGTTTGACTGGAAGCCGACCGCGATATAGTTTTTTTTTTGGGACAAGCCCGCCACACTTTCCCAACCACTGCACCTACTGAAAGCCAGAATCAACAGTGGCGCAGCAGAAAACGCCGAGCTTCTAAAGAACTGTCTTGGATCCCGCATCGAAATTAATCAGAAGAGTACAGCGGAGGAGTTGGAAGAAAAAACGCGATATAGTTGGAAAAGGTCCGATCAGGACTAGGCCCGGATCGACGGCGCGTTGTGATCCACGTGCGCCTCAAAGAGATATTTAAACATACCAGACCCGCTACGGCCCGTGCCTGTCAAAGTGTCACCCCGGCCCCGGAACGCAAAGGGTACGCATGTGTTTTAGTCAGTAAGAGTTTGACACTCCCTTCTGCTTCGCCCAGAGCGGGACGAGGAGTCATTTGATGATTCTCCATCCTTGAAAAAATAAATAAAAAAGCAGACGATAATTCATAAAACTAAGTTTTTCTACAAAAACAAATATGAAAGTGACTCAAACTCGAATATATGACGGAATATCAGGAAAGGCAGCGGAGCAGTCTTAATGATCCTCATCCAACATGGGCGTGTTATATCAGGATCTCGATCTTTGACATAATACCACATTTGTGATTAATAACAGTCGCTCGTTTTATTCGATTACACTTGAACAGAAAATGTACGGTAGAATACACGATGAAACTAGATTACTTGCGCCTCGTGCGCTGTCTGTCAAACAAATGCCAGCTGTCACGACGTAGGCGCAGACTTAACTACCCTATTCGGCGTTATCCACTCATAATTTAATTTTCTACCAATTTAAATAAATCACCGTTTTCAAATTTGAATTTAACAATATTTATTAATTTATTTGAAAAATTTCAGTACTTATAATCTGAACTGAAATTAATAAATCAATATTTATTAAATTCAGTACAGATAATAGTCAATGTAACTTAAATGTTGGATTCTCCTTTAACTTAACTGCGCGCCGTCATATATTTACTGTAGATTAGTTAAATTACATCAATATTATATCAGCTACAATACGTAATAATTTTTGTGCAGTGGAGTTAATCACAGTGTCCAATAATTAATTGTTAACAATGTTGATGCAGTCCGTAAGAGTAATCATCGCAAACGACTATGTAAGATGATAGGTTAACAATTTAGAAACTTGATCAAACGTAACTCTGAAGATTAGCAAGATAATGAGATAATCGAAAAACAATATAAAATCATTGGATCTCTTAGAAACTTCTACGAGATCAGCGATTTAAAGACTCCTTAATTACGTATTATGCCATTTACCTACGCTCGCGATAGATTTTCTTCGGAAAGGCAGTATAAATTTTATTGCATATATTTTGAAGGTATCGAAACTCGAGCTTAATTGCAATTCACGCCATTCGCGTTTATGTGCTTGGCAAAAACATCTGGCCCCTTGATTGCTTACGTTTTTATGTGCACTTAGAAACTCAAACACCACTCCCGGGGAAAATGTATCCAGGTGCCGAAATAATGCAATCACAAAGCTTCACATTTATTGCCATATCGTAACTTATATTTAAATTGGGAGCGAAACCTTTTTTCTTCGCTAAGGATAGAGTTCCGCGTGAAATTGTCAAAGTTTTCAAGCACCTACATATCTATGATCTTTTGATTGTAAAGAGCTACAGGTCTGGTTTGCCAGATAACAATCTTCGCAGAGTTTACGCCACCTTGGCTGGCTCCATTAGCAAATTAGCTGTATTTCTGATTACATTAATGTCCCAATAGCTTTTCATCACGTTGTGGTATGAGTGGTAAAATTCCTGGCTTTATAGGTAATTCGAAAATCATCAATTAGGTTAAAAACCAATACTAAGTAGCTGTACATACGTCGTTCCGTTGGCGTTTTGTCTATAGCACATGTTATGTTAAAAGTTAGTATCTCTAATAATGGTCTCATGAAAGCGAAACCGTGTATCTCGATCCGTTGGGGATTTTAAGTAACCACATCGTAAGGGTCAACTGAAAGGTTTGACCATACAACAAGCATTCGCAATTCGAACAATGGATTTGGACACATATCAACTCTAAATGGCAGATACTTGTTGTTTTTTAGTAGTGTATTTCTTCAAGAGCAAAAGAAAGCAATTCTTTCTGAAAATATTATACCTTGCAAATATTTTTAGCTAAAGACTCAATATTTTTTCACCATTTTTTTCAACTGAGCTTATATTCATTTCTACAGCTAACATTCAAATATCATTTGGCAGTATGGTTTCAACGAACTAGCAAATGAAATATGAATTTTAGAGAGTCGTACCAAAAAGTTAGTGTGCCTATAAATTCATTTTTATGACACCCAGTAAATAAGTTATCCATACACATACGCTGTTAGTAATAAATACAATGCAGACAGATGGTCACCGGCTACGCATGTGCGGAGAGGCCATTTTTATATAAAAACTTTATTTTTACTTTATTTTCGGAATAACAATAGTTTATTATGAGGCCAAATCACCAGTAATACTGCCACCTTACTTTGAAACCTCCGAAAATCAACATCAAATTCTAAACTACAAGTAAAACAAGAGCCAACATTACGCAAATAGTTCCCCAAAACTAAAATAATAAGATGTTGAAGTGTAACAACAGCCGGACACGGGATAAGGGCATTTGAATAGCCCCTAGGTGGCGTTAGTTATTCAGCTCGCGAGTCGCCGGCCGCCGCGCGCGCTCGTAAATCAAACTCGCCATTCGCTTATGCATTATACAGTTTTATTTGTGCGAGTCCGCTGAATAGGTAATAAACTATGGCAGGTGAAATGCCCTGCGTGTTCGAATGCGCCGAGAATTTGAAACGTAGGCAAATATTCGTCTGTTTACTACGCCCGGGAACAACATAGTGTTGGTGATTGGATTACGTGTGTTGGTGGTTTGGTGACGATCTTGTTTTGTTTTTTTAATGAATTGCGAGCAATACTGTGATTGCGTTTGATTGGCAAGTGAATCGAAACGATTGAAATCATTAAAGAAAATATAAAATCTTGAGAAGGCTATGTTTAGTTCTTGCATTTTTTCAATCGTACGTGATTGGAAAAAATGCAAAGATTACGATAAGTTAAAAAAAATTACCGCAATCTCATTACTGTGCTTACCCTACGAACGTAATCAATATTTTCAACAAGCTTTCCACCTAAAAACTTGAAGTCTAATACCAATTAGCCTACTAATTAAAACCACCATCTCATTTGCTAAACAGCGCAGGTTATTAGGTATTTTCGAAGGTCCCTCCATCTCTCGGGGCGACGGAGCAGAAAATTCACTGCGGTCCTCATTCCACACGGGCATGCATACTAGTACGAACGTCGGTACGTCTGGAGGCCGGCCTCCGCTAATCCTCTTACTAATTTCATTATTTTAGTATCAACTTTTTTGCTCCTTTTTTCATTCATTTAATTTAAAAGGATTGTAGCTTGAAAACCTGGAACGTTTTCCGTACAGCTTTTGTGCAGAAGTTTGTGAGTGAGATGTTTTACAGATGAATTATATAGTAAGATGGTTTTCAGATTAATGTTATTTTTAGATCTAGTTTATTACAAACCATTAAATTGATAAAAATATATGTAAAACAGGTACCTAATTGTATTTGTATTAGGCGGCCTTATCGTATTCCGTGCATTTTGCGGTTATTAAGACAACGAGGATTTTTCAGTGCACAGATGTCTAGGTTTATTTTTCGTTATGGAAAGACTTCTTGTGTGGTGCAGCTTATTTTTCATGTTACCGGCATCCAATCGATAATAACACAACAACACAGGCGTAGGTAATTTTGACCAGGAAAACCGAACACGGTAAAATAAGCATACTTTATAGGTTGTATTGATTTTATTATTATTGCACAACAGATACAATCCGGACGCCGATCACCATTCATGTTAATGAAATAGCAAATAAAATGATCGCAATTACGGCAACGTTTTTACTGCATTGTTGGGGGCCCGTCGCCGAATCACCTGACATTACCGTAGCGACAATATTTCCAACGAATTGGCCATTTATTCAAGCACCAGACATAATAACTTTTGTAATTACAATATCAACATTTGCGTTGCATGCCCTCGTTCCTCTTTCCGCCAAGGAGGGTGGTTGATGTTATAATTTTGCGGGATTTGTTACGATTTACATATTCCGCTTAGGTAAGACAAGTACAATGATGTTTATCTAAATAACGAATATCATAATGGAATGACCGCTCACTTTGTGATCACATCACTTCGACATGTTCTCAGACTCGACCAGCAGGTTATCATAGTAAAAAATATTATCTTTCAAATAAAGAAATGACTGTCAGTCGTTTTATAGAATTACAAAGAATATATCCAGCAGTGGGCAGTACAGGCAAGAATAATAACAAATAATGTAACTAGGTTGATAGATACATACAGGGTAGTTTTATAATTATTAGGAATAATTTTAATAAGAGAACAATCCTGAAATTGAAAAATAAAAAATGCTGTTTACTACATTTTGTGATTGGTGTGAATATAAATGTATAGGTGATTCTTTTTTTTTTTTAATCACAATAATGAGCACAATGACCTTTATCAGGTTTTCTTTAAATCTGTGACATCCTGTGGAGGTACCTATATGGGAATTCTTTGTCTGAAGTTTCTCCGCTACGCTATCAACGAGTTCCGCAGTCACTCCTCAGTCGCGAAGCTCGCTGTACCGCTGAAGTACCTACCTTCTAATATGATATTCAATGCGAGTGACAGGTAGAAACAGGCTATCAAAAGGAATTTAATTTAATTTCCCTTTGCCTGCCGATGTGTTTCACGTACGCACATTCGATTACAGACTTTCAGTTAAAGGCAACGCTTTGTAGTTTCAGTACGTAACTAATGTTTTGTCGTAGGTGCCAGATGTATGTGCTGCACATATATCTGGTGCCTACCATAGTGCTCTATTACGTAATAATTTAGAGAGAACTGATTTTTCAATAGTCAGAAAACGTTTATTGGAAGAATAAATACGTCATATTGACATATTTTCCATACAAAAGCTGTCAGACGGCCATTTTTATTCCTCGAGTAAAAGTTATTGGATTGTTGAAAAATCAGCTCTTAGTAAAACATTTTAGCAATTTGAATTTAGAATCTTCTTAACAGTAGGTATTTAAACTAATCGGTTTGTTTCCTATAATGTAAGTCTGTATAGTGTAACAACTTTATCGAGAGTTTTTATAACCATTTTTATGTAGTCCTCTCTGTATAATATTAATTTAATTCACAACAGAATAAAACTGCACGTGACCATACTGTCAAAAATATTAACAAATTAACATGGGAAAAGCGTGTGCACATTTCATAAAACAAGCTTGGCCCGCACTGTATATTGAGTGAGGTTTATATTGAAAGTTTGCGCCCAGCCACGAGCCACGCGGGCCCTAAGGACACACATTCTACTTTGTTCTTACACACAACTTTAAGAAGTTCCTAAACAGATGTTCCGCCTGACTTTTGTCCCCAAGTAAGTCATGTATCCTTGTAACACCGTTTTATGTGCGACGAAAATAATGTCTGCTGTCGATATTTGTAATATAGGGTGACAATGTTTGCAGGCATGCCTTCGGAAATTGTTAGGTAGGCCTTTTAAAACTTCCTCGCAAGAGAAAAATGGTGTTTGGTACGCGAGAGAATTTATCATTGCATCCTTGGCTTTATAACGCCTGCACTCGCATTTGTTTTGGGCTTTAATCCCGTCTTATTAGCAAGTTCGCCCACTTGTATCAAAATGCACTATTGCTCTATGTACTTCTCGTTTTTCTGTCAACTGAAGTGTATTCCAAAATCTTACAAGGGCTTTTTCAAATCACTTATTTTTTCATACAACACGTCAAGATTACTTTTAGCATGCAAATTGAAAACAGCTGCACCAATAGCAATAGAACGCTTGTCTGACTGGCGAAGAATATTTTCGAAACTGAAGCAACTCATTGAGTTTCAGGCGAGGCCAAAGTGGGAGCTCAAAATAGTGGCTAAACGTGACTTGCCGATATTGCATCATTTGTACCGCATCCGCCGCATGTGCAGTGTGCACGTCCGCCTGATCTTGAACGTCGCACAGTATCGTTCCTCACATAACCCACACTGCAATACTTTGTCACTCCTGTGTTCTTGCTTCCCCAGCTCAAATGCACCAAATTAATCATTCCCGTATTGAGCATCTGATTGGATGTCAATATCGCCTAATTAGTAATAATATTCACATGCAATAGTGGGCGTTTTCGACAGCGAACAGACTAATGATCCTTGATAGATAGCGCTGTTCAATTGAGCACGCAGCAGATATGGCTGATATCACTGTATTTTTGTGAACTTACGCGCAATTAACTGATGTGTCTCTGCATTGTGAGAAAAGGCAATGGAAATCCTTGCTCCTTTATAAAATACCTGGTAGATAACTTTTCCACAAAACCGGATTCCATAGGCAATTAACCTTCCGACGGTAGATTTCAAGGTGATTTATCAACCCGCAGCCTTAGAAAAACATAATTGAATCTAGTGTAAAATTTTCGGAAAGCAAAGACCTCTTCGAAAAACTCTCTCGTGTAATGGAAATCGTGCCCCTCGGCCCCCAGGGCATCGCGGATTCTCTGCACAAAAGGCCCAACAAAAAGGTCCTGCCGTCACATGAACATTGTAAAACTCGGCCTCGTATTCACGTCTCCACTTACAAACCAATAGCGTCTTAAAAACTTCACATGTAAGATTCAATTTTGTTCTACCAAGATTGTTTTGTAACAGTTTTTTCCAATCCGATAATGCGACCTTAGCGTCGGGATCATGGTTTACTACAAATTGTATTAGAGTAGTAGATTTAACTATTTACGCGGTGTACGGTCCGGCCGAGCGGTCGCGTGACTCCTCCGTACCTTGTGGAATGCTGATTCTTTTGTTATCATACATGGCATAAATTCTTTAGAACCTCGCGTCCCTGGGAAGCTAAAATAACTTTGGTGTCGTGTAGAGATATTATGTGTTCTGCTTTACAAAAAGGATTCACATTTCAAGATTCATGTTTCCGAAAGTCCAATCTCTTTCGTCCATCAGGCAGACGATGCTCCTTGAAATGTATATCAGTACAAGGCTATCGTAGTACATAAACACGGCACTACTACGTTAGAGTAGGATACTCAGCGTAGCTTCATCTCGAGTGCATCTCTCACGATCACGGGAGCTTTTGCCTCTAAGGAATCGATTATCCGTAGACGTCTCGCATTCCTCAGATATCGTCTTCATCTCGGGGCCGATATGACGAGGTGCATTAAAATATCTATGTATAATGTTGTGATGCAATCGTGTTCTACTTATTTTTCACTGATAAGTTATCTATACTAATATTATAAAGAAGTAAAGTTTGTGAGATTGACGGGGGTAATTTCTGGATCTACTGAACCGATTTTGAACCTAACAAAGTGGGCACGGGTCAGCTAGTTTAATATAACTTTAGCGATGAGCAAAATGAAAGACTTATCTCATTTTATATTTACTCGAAGTGTTCAGTTAAAAAAATACTAAATATAGGTTATAATGGTATCAATATATAATTAATTTTCGAGATGCCACGAATAGTGATTTTGACGAATACCGAATATTTGGCTAGGTCCTCGGCCGAAGCGACGAATATTCGACGACACTTAATACATTTCACGGGTGACAGGTTCCAGCACAACAACCAGTACCTAAAGTGTGTGCGGTAACTCTGCCACCGTGGACGTATTTTCTTCATCGCGAGTAGGTCGTGTTACAATACGCATTATAATTATTTGTTGTTTTTTACGTCAAAGTGAGTTTATCATAAAAAAAAAACGTTTTTTGTGACATAATAACTAATTACCACTGATAGATTTTAAGTATGAAATATGCGGGTTTTTATTTAAAATAACAACTGAGTGACCAATATTATACGCATCTTTTTCATAATTTGGCATTGGGTATTCGGCCGAATATTCACCCCGGCCGCAATATTCAGTCGAATACCGATTGTTGAAAAAATAGCGTAGTCTCTAAATAATTTGTTTAATTTTCTTTTGAAACTGTTGGTTATTGAAGTTATCAAATATTTTCCATACAAACTTCGATGAGTAATTACGAAGTTTTCAGTGTAGTATAGCACTTCTTTTGTAATTGAAACGCTTCTCTTTTTTTGGACCGTTAATTATACTTTCTTGAACTACGTTGTCAGCATTTGCGTATCCTGTAATAACGCATTTATGAACAACTAGGTACCTAATTAACATTTTTACAGGATTATGTGCTCATGATTAGTTATTATTTATTTTGAGCATTGTTGCTTTAAGCGCTATTGTTGCTCTGGGATAATTTGATCAACTAATCGTGGAGCATATGAAATTATATTCCTAAACCTAACAACCGGCTAGGAGGTTCTTTCATAATTTTCCTCCGCTCATACACCTAACGTAGGTAAACACTAAGTACCTACCTACAACAACTCGGAGATGAAAAAATATATACAAAAAAATAAGCTCTCTTCGTGGATGAGAATCTTAGCGTCCAAGTAAACATAAAGCCATGAAAACACAACAACAAGCATTATCTCGCCAAAATCCTTGTATCGAGTTCTGGAATCGTTCGCATTGTTGTCCTTTGTGTTCGCGTTCGCATTCGTTTTCCATCGTACACCATTATTCACATTAAGTGGACAGATCTCGGGTCAGATCCAGGCACAAGAAAAGCACAAAAAGTGCCCGCTTTATCCGAGCATGATAAATCTACTTCAAATCCGAGAATAGCGTCTTTTATGAACGAAATTGAAATAAACCGACCGTGCGGATAACGGCTAAGTAAGAAGATCGAGATCCTTTTAGAATATATTGGTGAATCATTTTCATTCATCAAGCCTACTTAGAATACCTTCTATCTACGTACTTGTGTGGGTGGGCCTTTTAAAGTAGTTTTGCTATTATTTTTTCTAAGAAATGCTTTCCTTATTAGCGTACAAACTATATCTCGAATCTGGAATAATTTTCCAGGTATTCTTTACTGCTTGCACAAGGTAAGTTGTTTTTTTTTAGAATATTCTTATTAAAGTGCATCCACACCGCAGTTACTTTTTGTGGAGCAACAAAATGCAACAGGATAACATTAGGTAAAATTCTTCAACTTATGACTAACCACCATCCGATAATAAAAAGTTATTTGTTGTTGGTATTTACTTAAGAACAAATATTTTTTTGCTTTCGGATGTTGCCCACTAACACTTGTTTAATATGATTCTCAACAAAATGTAACTGCGGTGGGAATGCACCTTTAGAGTTCTTAGGGCTTGATCTTAGTATATGTAAGTACTTATCTTCAATATCTAGTTTATGATAGAAATTCACAATATTATGACATATTTATATTAATTAAGTAGACATAAATGGTATATTTCAGGACAACATACCTAACTACGAACCATTTGAATTAGAGCTTTGAAGAAAAGCCAAAATGACAGAGGCTTCGTTTCCAGAGTTAAACTTCTTAAGCTGGAAAATATGTAGAAATGCAGCTGTATTGTAACGTGGAGCAAGCTTGAAACTGTTATTAAAATGTTGTTAAGATCTATTTTGAAACATGCATCATCTCGACCCCTTATTTTTATTTCTCACTAAAACATTTATTTTCTTATTCCACATAACAGATCGTTCGGAAGATATGTCCCTATTTTTAGTGGTGTAGATGAAATCGACCGTGAAATGGTTACCACACGGAGCGGTTGTCTCGTGAACAAACGAATACCGGATCGCCGTTTGCCGGCGGGGCGTTTGCCGGAAAATTGGCTGGCACACCACTACGCTCCAGCTTAATAATAACAATGTATTGAATGTCTGCCCTGTCCGTGATGGGCTACTATCTGGTACAAAAGCGGCAAGAGCGTTCTGATAAATTAAAATGATAGGAAATGTTGACTGGTTGGAATATGCAGTGCAAAGGAATTAATTAGGTAGTATTAAGTTATATTATTAAATAAGAAGTGCAATTTTGAGAGGATCTTAACACGTGTTTGTTTTTTTTAGTTTTATTTCCATGGTTTTTAAGGTGAGGAATCAAGACCAGGATCTCATAACTCAAGATTTCACTCACCAATGATGAGTGAAATCTTGAGTTATGAGTTCCTTATAGTCTTGATTTTTTTAGAATACCTCACGTGGGTAATTAATCTTCATGTTGTCCTTTATTGTCTCATTGAAAAAGGTCTTTGTCTAAAAACATTTTGTTTCATTATGGTTTCATTTGCTTATGTGATGTCGTCAAATGAATTGTCAATTTAAATTCGACCCCTTTTACACTTTTTTAGGTAAATTAAGTTTATTTTTGTAATTAACTTTTTTTAAAGCGAATAAATTCCAAAGGGTGTTAAAATTATTTATCTGTTAGTCAACTTCTTTATTTTCCAAAAAAATGAGTGAAGAGGAAAGCGAAGCTGCCGAGATGCGAGATTCGCTAAGTGCTATCACAAGGGAAATACAAAAGTATGTATTTAATAGTTTAGGAGCTAGCAACGCACTATGCACAAGACTAGCTACCGTATCGTAAACTAACAACTACTAACAATATTGTGGACAATAAAAACCTATTGGTACTAGTAGAAGTTAGGTAGAAACTTTATCATACTCTGAACCTTAATTTGCAAATCAAAACTCGGGCCAATAAACGTTCTAAAACTGTATTGCTAAGGTAAGTAATACTTACCAATACCAAGCCCCGGTAGCGTCACCAATTTCATATTTGGTGCCGCTGGAGTCACTTTCAGCGCCGGGCAAAGGTAGCTGCAAAAAAAAAATGTTTTATTAGTCAGTTAGAGTTTGGCAGACCCTTCGGCCCGTTCTGGAGCGGCAGATGTACCAGAGAATTGCTAAACAAAAAAAAAAGTTAGGTGATATTTCTTAAAGTGTAGAATGCCATGTCAAGTAAGTTAGGTTGGTCCGTACCCAAAGTAGTACCTACCCTCTCACTCCAAAATTTAAATTTGATGAGTTTCCGTCATTTCCTATGTTTTTTCAGGCTTCATAAAAAAACCGCTGGTGCAAATGAATTCAACTATGCTGAAATATTGAATAAACTAATAAAATACAAGTGCGATATAAATGTGAGAGATCTCCAAATAAGGCATTTAAGATCAAATCTTAAAACGGCGTGCGGTAAGTAAATGTTACCTACTTAATTAAACGTGTAGGTACAAACACATAAGTATCTAGTAAAAAGGAAAACTAGGAGAACGTGGAACTCTCCACGTCGCGTCGTCCCAAACGTCTATAAATTGGATCAATAATATAATTGAGTAAAACACACTAACATCCTTTAGATGACACGAGTATTCCAACTAGATTGGTGATATCTAGTCGATCCAATCACTTCTTGAAAACTCGGACTGGCCACACATTCGAGGTGGCGTTCGCCAGTCCCCTAGCCTGGGCGGGATCTCACGACCTTGGCTCTAGGGGCTTGCCGCAAACATAGATACACTTCTTTTCCCCCTAAAAAGTAGCAACTCTTCTAACAATTTATAATATCCATTGTATGCATATTATAAATTGTTAGAATATATGTATAGAGAAACAACAAATTGCATTATTTTCCAATATCATCCCATCTAACATTAAACCGTCCCCGGCACCGGGCACGTCGGAAGCCACCCTGGTTCTTGCAACGCAGTCCGACCCTAGTTCTTGAACCAGTTCAGTGTGGGAGCTATCACAACTCTTTCTGGGGACCTAAGCCCTTTTTTATGTTTGGGAAATCAACAAATGACTCCTCCCGCTTTGGGCAAAGAGTCGTCATGAGTCGGTTCAAAGGCTTATTCCTTGATATACAGTCACCAGCACATCAAGCTACCCGAAACTGTCTAATTTTACTTACCAATCAATCTTGAAATGGCGACAGGTCACTGGGACAACTTGCGACCCACGGATGCCCCTCAAGTTGAAAGGCAAAATCTACAAGACCGTGATAAGACCTGTCGTAATGTATGGATCAGAATGTTGGGCTGTGAAAAAGACGGATGAAAATAGATTGCATGACATGTGGCGGAGATGAGAATGTTGAGATGGATGTGTGAACAAGAATGGATAAAGTGAGAAATGACTACATTAGAGGTAGTTTAAAAGTGGCGCCAGTGACTGAAAAGTTAAAAGGGAATCGCTTGTCTTGGTATGGTCATGTGAAGAGGAGAGAGGAAACGCATTTAACTAAAAGAGTAATGAACATAAATGTGGATGGATGGAGAGGGAGAGGAAGGCCAAAGAAAAGATGGATGGATTGTGTAAGAAGCGATATGAAAGAAAAGGGAGTTAGTGAAAGTTTGACGGCTGATAGGGCAGACTGGAAGAAAAAAACGTGTTGCGCCGACCCCAAGTAACATGGGATAAGGGCAGGAAGATGATGAATCTTGAACGTTATATCACTCACTATAAAGTTGAAAATCTATTGAAGAAATTTGACAGATTGTTGTAACTTGACGTGCTGGCGTCTGTACAAGTATTTTCCGATAGCTTGCGGGAATGTAGGTGTCGAATATGGTAAGTATTTATTGCTTTAAAAAAATTTAGTTATACTATTTCCATTCTTATTCAATATTCAATGCCACCAACTTACAATTTGCATTATTTTCAGCTGTTGCAAAAACAATATCTTCAGCTAAGGCGTCTGAAATAGCATCACTTAGCACACATTTAGAGTATACAAGAAAGCAGTATTTGAACTTAGAGAAACAACAAATTGATAAAAACCTTATAATCAACAGCTTAGGTAAAGAAAACCAGGCTCTTCGAGAACTACTTGAATTTTTCGGCAACGCTATTAAACTGTGCTACCAACAATTACAGGGAATACGAAATGAACGCGTTAAACATGTTTCTCCTGTAGAACAACTGAAATACATTATTGTTTGCTGTGGACAGTATCACGCGGACCACAGTAATGATCTTGAAAAGTGCATTCGACTGCAACAGAAGAACAGATTTCTCAACACTAAAATGATCATTATGGAAAATCATTTGGAAGCAGCTCGAGATGAACTTCGAAATCTTCGTACTTGCGTAAAGCCTTACAAGGATAAAAACGAAGCGATAACTAGACCGCAAGCATGTGTCGGTGTTGTATGCTCCGAGTACAAATTAGGCTCACATCAACAAAACTTCACAAAACTAACGATGACAAAAATTGAACTGTCCAAATGTTCATCATTAGCAAACATTAGAGAATTGGATCTGACGAATCATATAAAATCAGTGAGAAAACTTCTCGATGATCATGATAATCTAATAATAGATTTGAAAAACCTAAGCAATAAATGTTGAAAAAACTTTGCCATACATTGATTTTAGATTGCTGCCCGCTCCCTCTCACAGAAAGGAGTCCTATGTCCTAATAGTGTGTGGCCTAATTTTCTTTAGCTTCTAAAGAGACGTTCAATAAATGTATGGAGCTTGGTACTAAAATATTTGATTGTTGAAACAGCCTTCTGAGCAATATGTGCTGATGGAGTGTAATTATTTAATGTATTTGGGCATTTAATGTTTTTTACACCCACCCGTTTTTATTTTTAAACTAGTGTTGTAAATTAAAATACTTGCATCACTAAATCCAAACATTAAATCAAAATTATAGGGTTGGCATCCCAGTGGCAAATGATTTGACAATGACAGTCACTCTAGAGATGTGAAATATCGTTTTTACACTATTGCAAACCTTATCTGGTGGAGTAAATACATTTTCTTTCTTTTCTTCTTTCTTTCTTTATATGTAGCGATTTCGAATACCAGAAATTGCGTTTATATAGGTATTTTAATTTCGGCTGAATCTACGTGGAACTCGGAAGTGGTAGGTAAGGTACTATGACTGTTAGGTTTCAGTTTTTCTCGATTTATATAGGTTTGTAACTGTATTCTCGACGTAGTCCCGCGCGTATCGCAATTGTACACGATAGCACAGTATTTCAAGTACCCGACTTGGTTAGAACCAAATGTCATAACGCGATACGGTTTTGTGTGTTGTTCTAAGACTCATATCAACATTAACCTATTAGTGATGCGGATACCTGATAAATAGATTCAGTGCAATGAAATGTATAGGTACAGGATAAGCTTATTTCACTTAACCCCAAAGCCATGACTCAAGACTCAAGCATTTATTTCAATTAAACCATTTTACAGGCACTTTTGAACTGTCAATGTCGGTCGGTCCAAAAAGATAAGCTATTTGCACGTTCCAAAGCGTAGGTCTCTATGGTAAAGAACGTGCAAGAAACTCCATGGACACTCTTATAAAAATAATAAATTGATACAAAGTTTTGTTACATCGCGTTGAAAATAAACGTGCCTACATGTGAGAACGATGTAAAAGACGACCATGATAAATACGTTCGGAATAAAAAGGAATAATTCAAAGAAATATTTAAAATAAACCATGGCAGCAGAGAAATGACCAGTCCCAACCGACGGCGCCCGTTTACGAACATGACGCATGCGCCAGGCCCATTCGTGTCAAACATTTTGAATGGTGCCGAATGATCATAGGCATACGGCCACCATCAGCTAGGCTTTTGAGTGAGCATGACACTCCCAACCGCCAGGGTACCTACTTGAGTCTATACAATGCAAACAAACATATTTAGAAATTTTGCTACTATTGATTTATATAATTAAGAGCGTGTATTCCGTCCACTAGCGCCGCCAATCGTTTTTTTATTATTTGTGGTAAATTTAAGACACGTAGATAAAAAACCGCTCTGTAGTGCACTGATGAAATGTATTTATTATGTTTTGAGAGTTATGTTTTGTAGGTACTTTAGAACATAAATAGTTGCCAAAGTCGATATTTTTGCTAAAAGTGGCCACTTTTAGCAATAATTGCCGTTTTGGCTATTTAGCCATGAGTTAGGTATTAAAAATAGCTGTCAAAAAATAATAGATACATTTCTTTAGTGCACTACAGAGCGGTTTTTTATCTACGTGTCTTAGATTTACCAGAATTAATAAAAAACGATTGGCGGCGCTAGTGGACGGAATACACACTCTTAACCACAATGGATCAGTGTGTGAGAAGACATCTATAGCTATATTAAGTATATTAACAAAAACTATATCAACAAGTTTGACTTGGTTTACAACACCCTAGATCGTCCTATGGAGCAGAACCAGCATGTTTCCAAGCATTCTTATCTTGAATATAACCATCTAATTTGTAATATGCTTGTTTACAAAGTGTGCTTTTAACATAAGTTTTAAATTTTCTTTAATTTTATTCTAATATGTCACAAGGTATTTTTTTGTAACATTTAATACAGTTGTACCCCATGAAAGATGTTCGTACTTTGGCTAATCTATAAAATGGCTGATCTAATTCATTTCTATTTCTAGTATTTAAAATGATGTCTATCACTAATTTTGCTAAAGAGATGTCGATTTTTCCTAACATACATAATATTTGCATAAATGAATTGACAAAGGACTGTTAAAATATTAATCTTTTCAAAGACTACCCTAAGAGAATTGCGTCGCATAGATTATAAATGGCTCTGACAGCACGCTTTTGTAAAACCATACGACATAACACGGGCGTAGCGGGGGGGGGGGGAAGTTAAATTTTATTGTTCCCCCCCCCCCCTAAAGTAACTAAAATAGACCAAACGCGCAGTTTCTACATCTGTCAACTGTCTTATCTTTCTAACAGCATAAGCGGCTGAGCTAACAGTGTTGCCAGAAGGTTACATTTCTTACATTTTTCGTAACTTTTGACCCCCTCGCGTAACATGTAAGCAATTTTCGTAACTTTTGAGAACAACGAGATTTATAACACTAGATTTTTATTGCAAACAGTTTACGAACGCATTTCAATTTAACGCACCTAAAACTGCGCATCTAAAAAGTATTTCACTCCATATCACACTCATAGACGGCTCTGAATGGAAAGCGCCACGACAAAATGATTCGTAAAGTGTTTGCTTTAAAACTTGATTTTGCTTGAGCGTGTACGCACCACAGACATATAAATAGTAGCAGACCAAACATTAATACGTAGATATATTTTTTTATATGGTATGATTCTTTATCCTTTTTTTTCTAAGTGACTTTTCATAAGCGTGTCTCGTTCTGTCACGTGTTGTCACACTGACTCATACATAGACAAAATTTGACGCGTAGCTTGTTTAACCCGCGCCGCCATATTGATAAGCTACATACGTTCTGTTTCAATCGTGTTAAAATTAATAAAATATTACTTGTTTGGGACATAAAATACACAAGGACGGTAAAATAAAATGGTAAAGTGCTGTGCGTATCGCTGTGACAGTGCTAGCTACCACAAAACACCTGGATTGACCTATCATCGGTAAGTTTTGGGAAATCTTAGTGCTTTCTTTACTGAATTCAAATGTTTCGATACTGTTTTAAATTCGTTTTTTACATACAGTTTTTAACAAAGATGCGATTTGTACCTAAAACTAAAGAAATAAACCATAACAAGGACAAAATAGTCAGAAAGTGGCATCAAGTGACAGCTCAAGTACCTGTTCAATTAGTCAGGGACGAATTCGGCAACAAAGGCGAAACTAGTTAATTGCATTTGTTGTATGTAAAATATTTATTTCCATTGAATTATCAAATAAAGCCTCAGTTTAATGTATGATTTTTTATTCTTTTTTGGTGATACAATTTCAAAATACCTGTAGTAGTTTCAGTGTATGTACACATGTCATGCTATTATAAAAAATAAATTATAAAATCAATGTTATGTTACCCAGTGTCTGTGTTATGGAGAACATAGGCATATGTATAAATACGCTACTCACATAACGATGAATTTTCATTCAGCAGGCAATAAATGAGCATAGGTACTAATATTTTTCCAGGTTTCCTAAGGATGAAAGTTTACGGAATGCCTGGATTAAAAACCTGAAACTCCAGGATTGGCAACCAAGACCTTCAAGTGTACTTTGCTCAAAGCATTTTGAGAATCATTTGATCGAACAACATTACGTCCCGGAGCAATTCCTACACTGTTTAACGAATTTACTCCATATGTAAGCATTATGAGAGTGTAAGATAGAAGAGTGTCCGTGGAGTTTCTCCATAGAGATCTACGCTTTGGAACGTGCAAATAGCTTAAACTTTTTGGACAGACCGACCTTGACAGTTAAAAAGTGCCTGTAAATGGTTTAATTGAAATAAATGCTTGAATTTTGAATTACATTACTTTTATTTCACAAATCCTGATTTATTCCTAAACTAAGCTTTCAGACATACTAATACCTTGACTCTCGGTTCTACAAAACTGGGCATGCGGGTTAATAACTGCAGTGCCGGTTCTTCTAGCTGATACTGACATCCGTCAACGGTTTGTAAACACCGTCAAAAGGTGAAGAGTGGACTGCTGCCCATCGTCCTCTTAAAATATTCCCTTAGTCGCCTTTAACAATAACCACGGGAATAGAGGGTGGTTCTATTCGTTAAGACTTTTGATAAGTAATCTATATTTAATTTACCCAGAAAATATCGATTTTCACGGATTTTCAGAAAGTATAGGTATGGATTGTTTCATTATCGTTAGATAATACCGGCAACCGGTCCTAATTCGGCCCTGTAATGACAACATTCCCTATGTGTGCGTAATGGCTACGCAAATTTTAGCGAATGTTTGGTCTGCTACTATTTATATGTCTGTGGTACGCACACTTTTCGTACTTCGCAAGTTCCCGCCGTACGCGGTTTCGTAGCTACAGAAATAATTTGTTTTTTTTTCCTTGCGTTTTGTTGTATTATGTGTGTGAGTGAAGTTCTGATGAATACATTTATTTCCAACTAATATTTTATTTTGTTGGCAAACTGCATGCCAAAGTTTGCAACTTATACTAATAAAAATAAAAATACAACATCTGTATTTTATTGCAGATGCAAACAAGTAAAATATCTACACAGAAACAAATCAACGATTTTTGATAACTGTGATTTAAACCTCAACGAGTATTACATTACAATATTAAATAAAAAACTGATGCAAAGTTCAGGTTAGCGAATTCGATGACTTTTTTGTCTCAAATTCGTGATTGAAGAAAAAAAGAATAGAAAAAAATTAATGAAGGCCCGTAAGAAAGAGATCACCAGTATTTAATCTATACTATCTATTCTAATATTATAAAGAGGTAACATTTGTTTGTAAGTTTGAATGTAGGGGGTAATCTCAGGAACTACTGGTCCGATTTGAAATTTTTTTTTTTAGTATTAGATAGCCCATGTATCGAGGAAGGATATAGGCTACATATCATCACGCTAACACTAAAAGGAGCCGAGCATTAATGGAAAATGTGACGCAGACGAATTTGCGTGGGTCAGCTAGTACACAATAAAGAGAGATGACAAAATTTTATCCTTAGGTTAAATACACCATTACACATCATAGATTCCATTATATTCCGCCATTTTCCCCACCGAACCCAAAAATACGTAATTCAAAAAAAAATACATTAATGTAACTTTTGGAGCAAAAATGTAACATTTTAGGAAACGAAACGTAACTTACGACTCAAGGGCCCTGGCAACACTGCTGAGCTTACTTGTGCGATTGCAATACGCGCGGAACTACTTGATTATAAAGTGACGATGTAGGTATTGCAACAAAATAAATAGATACGTGGACGGAGGAATATGAGAAGGAGTGCAGATAACTACAATTTTATGTAGGTTTAATATGCATTAGAAATAAAAAAATATAAAAAAACATTACACACACCACCATGCGTTATGATGTGGCCTCTTTGCTTCTACTTTTTTTTTATTTTTCTGTGTCTGTCACTATCACATGATTAAAAAAAATTGAAACTATGGATCTAATTTCGACCAATAGGCCACCACTAGTTTTCTTGTCTTATCAATTTCTACTATAGTACCTACCAAGGGATCTCTGCACCCTCGTGGAATGCGTTCCTTCCCCTGCAACTTCCCGGCGCCTTACTGTCTCTCGCTCGCCAAGTCGCCAGTCACATGACAGTCACCTGACCTCGATGACGTCACACTAGTGACATCACTAGTGTGACGTCATCGAGGTCAGGTGCAGAGATCCTTTGGTACTATAATAGAACCACACAGGACTATCGACAATGGGTAGCTTAAGTTCTGGCTGACCTTACAGGAAAGAAAGCCGTGATGTTGTCGACTAGTATTTTTAAGAGTTAATTTGGTGTAGTTATTGTATAATCTTACTGTGATTTATCTATAGAACTGTTATTTAATTTTAAAATGTGTAATCTAGTTTATCAAACTAATAATAATATTGTCGGGCCACTACCAAAAAAAACCGATTTGATAAGTTTCAAGTCAATCACCGAGCAATAAACACAAGAAGCTGTCTAATCGATCTATCTTCTCTCGTGGTGAACCAATTTTACGTGCCAGCCGTATTAGAACCCATTGGCCTGGCACGCGACGGTGGCAAAAGAACGGACGGTATGTCTTTATTTCCATGGAAGATGGGTAGGCCTTTATTGTGGGACGCTACTTGTGTCGATACTCTTGCGCCATCCCATCTTCCTAGCTCGTCGTGCTGTGCTGGTTCTGCGGCTTCGGCTGCTGAAAACCTCAAACGGCAGAAATATAGTGGCCTTTTGGCAACTACATATTTGAGCCGTTTGGGGTTGAAACTCTTGGACCGTGGGGCCCAAGTGCTCACGTCCTATTTAAAGATCTAGCAAAACGCTTAGTTGACGCTTGGCATGACCCAAGAGCTGGCTTTTACCTTGGACAGAGGATAAGCATTGCCATACAACGTGGCATTGCAGCCAGTCTTTTGGACTCACTTCCAGTTGATAGCGATGGGGTGGGGACGAATTTTTTGACGCCATATTTTAGATAGGAGTTTTTTTTTAGTGTATACATATAGTTTGTTCTTTAAATAAATAGTTATTATTTAACTGTAATTCTAAAAAGTACAATTTATTATGTACTTGCCTAACTACTTACCGCTTTTTTTGGATGATTATAAATAAAGCATTTTTTAATTTGTGTGCCCATTTATTTAAGTATTCTTGTACTTAGTCAATTTTTCCAATCTCCAATGTCAGTCACCTTTCCACTTTCGTTTGCTTTTAGCCAAAATAGACACGACTAATATAACAAAAACTTCATAACTGGACACTGGTATGCCAGGCATCAGCTCAACGTTGCTTGTACCTATTTAACTTTTAATATTACGACGTGTTTTGCTTTATTCAGTGGGTAAAAAGGTACCTACTTGATATTTATCAAGTAGGTATTTACTTGTTTCGATTGAATACATGGTCACCCTATTAACAGTCGCCATCCGCCATAGTGCATTTTTATGGATTAATTTTGAATCAACAAAAATACTGACACCATTGCACTGAAAACCTATAACACATCAGGGGTCTTACGCGTCGTCTAGGCTTCTTCGTTGTAGAGGAATCGATAATCCCAATGTTTTGAGGTTAGGTATATGTTAAATTTTCATTTTACTATTTATAGGGGCCGTCACAAACAAAAATAAAGCAATAATAATTAGTTTCAGTCTCTTCACTAAATCTTTATTCATTATCGGTTTCTCTAGGCTTCTTCCTTGTGGAGGAATTAATAATCCCAATGTTTTGAGGTTATTATGTTAAATTTTCATTTTACTATTTAAAGGGGCCGTCACAAAAAAAAATAAAGCAATAATAATTAGTTTCAGTCTCGTCACTAAATCTTTATTCATTAACGGTTTCTCTCAGGTCCTCAGTTATGGAGATTACGTTGGCCGAACGTTCTGATGTTCCAGGAACCAAAATTGATTTTACTTTTAACCGGTGGCATTACGAGTAAAAGTAAAGCATTCGTTGTTTGTCACCAAATCGTCACTAAATCTTTATTCAGTAACAGTTTCTCTGAGGTCCTCAGTTATGGAGATTCAGGTTGGCCGAACGTCCTGATATCAGTTCGTTCGGCCATAAGTAAATGCTTCTAACTTTCGATCCGTTCTGTCACAAATTATTTGGCTGGCATCTTTATGCGTCACATAATCGTCACTAAAAACTGGAGTAGCAGCCAGCTCCCTATCTCGACTGGCCGAACGTTCTGATGTACATAAAAAAAGCAGTAGGTAAATAGTTGTATGCCTATTAGAAGTATGGAATATATGAGCTCGCCTTTTAGTTTAGGTTATACTATTATATTTTTATATATTTTATATATTATTATATATAATATTATAAAGCAGAACAGTTTGTTTGTTTGCTTGAACGCGCTAATCTCAGGAACTACTGGTCCGATTTGAACAATTATTTCAGTGTTATATAGCCCATTTATCAAGGAAGGTTATAGGCTTATATCATCACGCTAAGACAAATAGGAGCGGAGCAATAATGGAAAATGTGATGCAGACGAAGTTGCGCGGGTCAGCTAGTACGCTATATAATAGATACATAAACACTAAATAAAAGGTAGTAAAAATAAATTAGGACTAACGACATAATCGCAGTGACAGTCAATGTTCATTGACAAGTTTTTTAGAAGCAGGTAACGACTAACCGTGTCTTACTGGAACTGGCAAAGCATTTGACAGACATAAGAATTCGTTGACATCCTCAGTCGTAAGTTATCTGATGACCTCAGAAAATTAAATAGTGTGACAACCGCAAAGAAACTGAAAACGTTTCTTTAGATAAAGAGGGGTGAAAGTGGAAAAAAGGACATTGTATAATAAGGAAAGAATATCAGCATTCCGGAGGCGAATTGGCAACCACTTGAACTTCAGACGAAATTCGGACACATGGTCATATTTGCGTAAACCGAATATGAACCTGATACAGAAATTTTGAAGTCACTCAAGTTTATCTAGATGTTCCTGAGTTAGGTCAAGATAGCTGGCATCAGCATAATCAAGGCTGGGAAGAAGAAGTGATTGTGCAAGCGCAATTTAGGTGGTAATTGGAAGAAAATTTCGCAGTCTCCTCAGCGACGCAGCAGATGCAAATAGCTTCCGGCTAACTTCCTGCAGTTGGGCAGTCCAAGAAAAGTTTTTGTCAATGAATTTCCCCAAGTTTTTTACTTTTTCTGAGAAAGATAACTTCGACTACTCTGTCATCTGTGTCAACTGTGTCATCGAAGAAAACTTGGGGAACAGATGTCCAATCGATCCTTGAAACCATCCTGGTCCCACGATGATAATCTATGTCTTGTCTCGATAATCTATCATGGTTGATGGTGACGATTGCCCCATGCAGGTTCCCAAGAGGAGCACGCGAGTAAATTTGCAGATCGTCTGCATATAGATGGTAGCAAGAAGTTAGTTCATTAGAAATTGAGATAAAAATTGTGAAAGGGAATAAAACTGGCCCCTGTGGAACGCCGCGGCAGAAGTGTGACACCAGGAGCAGAAGGTCTCACCAAAGCATATACGTTGCCGGTGATCGAACAGGTAACTGGATAAAACCACTGTCATATGAAAATATTGAAGCTCTCCTACAAAACGTAACTTAATTTCAAGTAAACGACCCACTCACATACAGAGACTCCCATACCTACACGTACATTTACACACCCATGCCCATACAATCACACATCCATTACACTCATTGACACTCAACAACACATCCACACTCATTCACACACTCACACATATTCACATGATAATATTTTATTTTACTACTCCCATGTACTGTTTTTGTTGTGTTTTAAGTAAGTACCTATTGTTGTGAAGGAGCGGAGTCTTTTAATACAGGCATCATTTGCTTAAATGAAGACTCCAAACCCAAAATTGTTTGTATGTAACTTTCGGACACAATAAACTTATTATTATTATTATTTTTTTTTTTTTTATTATTTTTTTTTTTTTTTTACTTTCTCGGGTCCCTGGAGACCCGGTCCTTTGGTAGGCGTACGAGGGGCCGAAACCAACTCGCCGAGGCCCCTTTAGAAATTTCAAATGTAATAGAGCACCAACCGGCGATTATCCCTGTATGCACTGAAAGTATTCCCAAGGACAATCCCCGGTTGGAGCAGTAATATTGCAGAATATGGAAACAAAAAATTAAACGCTATGGGTTTGGGTGGCTTAGTGGACTGATAATCGTTTATAATAGAAGAACTTTTGGCCCCTGCCTGACCACTAACAATATACACGGCTTTTAAATGGCAGGGGGTGACTTGCACACTCAATGAATGGGCCCCCGAAAACGGTCGCTAGCACAAAGTGACGTAGCGCCAAGGGGGCAACATGGCCTGAGGTGCTAGAGAAGTGGAGAGGTATACCACGGCTATCAGGACAATCCCGGAAGTGCGGTCAAGATCCCTACCAGCATCTTACTGGATTATACATCCTTCTCCCGAGCACGTATGCTCTAGCGAATCTCCACTCAGACCGGCCAATTAAGGCAAGAAAGAGGTGGGAGCTCTGTTCCTCGTCAGTTTTCACTCTGGCCAGCCAATAAAGGCAAGCCGTTGATGAGGAACAAGACTTCTCCCGGGAGATAAGGTTCGTGGGGTCGCTACTGCCCAACAGTTCGCCACAAAACTGCCTTGCGGACTGTATCTCTCTTTGTCTGGCCCCTCACCCTAGGTATGACCTAAGGTCTATCGGGACACGCAAGCCCCACCACGACGTCAACGTAGAGATACTGCGGTAGGGTTATTATTATTATTATTATTATTATTATTATTATTATAACTACGAATCCAGTCAACCTCCGATGGAGAGCATAGAATTCAAATCAAAACATCGAAATCAACAGTACGAACAGGTAACTACGAATCCAGTCAACCACCGATGGAGAGCATAGAATTCCAATCAAAACATCGAAATGCGTTACTAAAATCGAGCAATGCCAGGACCGTTAAATTACTGCTTTCTAGGGCAGTCCTAATATCTTCAGTAACATTTTTAAATATAATCGAGTAGCTTGATAAATAAGCTTTCTAATAAGGTATATCACATCAAGGCTTAAAAATCTTCAGAATATTGTAACACTTTTGAACCAGTCCTTTGTCTGAAATATTTTTTATACCCAGGACGTTGTAGGCTCGTGACAATATGGCCTAGGTACCTAAAACTATTTACAACTTTCAGTGCTACGCCGTTGAGACTTATGGGAGGAACACTGCGCGGCTGCTGCTTAGGTGCCTTAAATACTAGAATTTCACTCTTTTACGAGTTGTATAATTAGCCATGCTCCACCGCATAGGCCTCGCAGGTCGACGGCAACCTCTTCAATCCGCTCATCGAGGGACTGAGAAGCACCATATCATCTGCATAACTGATATTGTTGACACTCATTCCGTCAATTTGGCATCCAACATGTGTTCCGCTCAGTCGCTCGATGAGCCGATCGATATAGAGGTTAAATAGTAGACCCCATGTCTGACACCGCAATCCAGCCTGTACTCGTCCGACATAGTGCCCATCCACCTCACCCGGTTCTTTTGGATTTAAACGAGAATCGATCTGTAAACTAAAACGCCTACAGTTCACAAAGGTAAACAAACAAATACGCGACGCGCGTGACGTCACGACGACGTGTACTGTGTCGTCATCCAAAGCCCGCGAAAAATGGCGGCGTTTGAACTGCAAAATTTCATTCAGCGTTTTAAATATTTTAAATATTTTAAAAAAAATGACATTTCCAAGACTGTTATTTTGTCCTGCGTTATCAAGATGAAAAGAATCAAATAAAAAAAAAACATAATATGATTGCCATCCCGTCGAGAATTATAAAGGGACATAATATATTGCGTTTGTGCAATCGTTATTCTTGTTAACTCGGCTGATCTCCACTGAGCCGTTGTGACAGAAATTCATCCTAGAGAATATTAACAGCGCAAATGAATTATTGATACGATTTTAGTAGTTTTGGGGGAATGTTTATACACTCTGTGTGCATGGAATTAGTAATTTAGTACATCTGTGTTACTTTCATACTTTGACATTGTATGTCAGTGTCAGTTTTTCAATTTGCTTTGCTTTCATGAGTGCTTACATCTTTCATGTCTATTATATTTATGTATTTTTATTTTGTTTCAGTCCAGTACTAACCCGCGAAGTTCAACTGTATCAATCAAAGATTTTTATCATATTGCTGACCAGTTTACAAAAACTTAGTTTATTTATTGCACACTTGCTTTTCCAATTTACTTTTGACATTGGCAGAATAGTCGACATCGGCTCTACTTGCCATTAATAAAAAATAGAATAGAATCTTTCATGTCATTCATGAATCCATCATTTGACATTTCATCTATTTTCACATTTTCAGTGTTTGACATTTGACGTGCATTTGACAATTCGTTTGTCGTCGTCGCGCGCACGTGCAGTATTTTATGTAGTTGTTTATAGTGCGTTACTTTAATATACATATACATTTGCTTACATTCGTCTAATAATAACATCGATGAATGTTGCCTAAAGTCTATGCAACAGCGATATTGAAACACAGTGCTGCAAGTGTAAAGTTACGCCGGTATTGTAGAACTGGTACAATGTCTTTAGAAGAAGCTAAACAATTCGCCGCGCACCGGGCAGTTGATGAATATGTAACAAAAGATTGCATCTTTGGCGTCGGTAGCGGATCCACGGTTGTGTATGCAGTGCAACGACTCGCAGAACGCGTTGAAACTGAAAATTTGAAGGTGACCTGCGTGCCTACATCGTTTCAAGCAAAACAGCTGATCGTCAAGCATAACCTTACATTGGGAGAACTCGATACGAGTCCCATGATTGACATCACTATCGATGGAGCTGACGAAGTGGACGCCAACATGACGCTGATAAAGGGCGGCGGTGGTTGCTTATTACAAGAAAAAATAGTAGCCTCTTGTTCCAAGAAGCTCATTGTTATTGCAGACTACACTAAAGATTCTGTAAAGCTAGGAGACAGGTATAAAAAAGGAATACCAATTGAAGTAGTACCAATGGCATATGTTCCTATTCAGAACAAGATAGCTGCTATCTATGGAGGAGAAGTTAAGTTGCGCAAAGCAGTTGCTAAGGCGGGACCTGTGGTAACTGATAATGGTAACTTCATCCTTGACTGGATCTTCACTAACCAGGATTTGGACTGGGACAAAGTAAACAGTGTTATAAAGATGATTCCTGGTGTGGTTGAGACTGGATTATTTGTGAACATGTGTGAAAAAGCATATTTTGGACAACCTGAAGGCAATGTAATTGAGAGGATTGGTGTGAATCACTGAATGGATTCCCACATCCTATATATCTTAAGCTCAGCTATTGTTTTAAATATAATGTTTTTTTCTATATTATAAGGACCAATCAAGACATTAATGCTTTGAAAGCCATCAGGGGCACATCCAGGACTATCGTTTGAGGGGGGAGGGGGGAGGTTGATCGCGCTGGGGGTACGTTTTTAACAAAGAAAAAGCTAAAACAGCACAAAACATTTATTTTCATTTTCCTAATGCATAACAAGCCTCCTTGCATTACTCGTCGTAAATTCGTCAATGACTTTATTAGCTAGTAGATTCAATAGGACCTTTCAGTCTTCTGGATGGGGCTTGAGTCCCTTAAGAACACTTCCCCCCCCCCCCCTAGATCTGCTCATGAATGAATGCTCATTATTTCTAAAAAAAGTACGAGGCTTTAAACACCTAATAGTTATGAAATAATTAAAATAGATTATTTATATTATTCTCATGTACTTACATAGACAGTTGTGATAAAATTTTGTGAAATCTATTTTCATATAAACATTCAAATTTAAATTGGAATTTTAACTGTGATAATAATAAAAAAAACATTTCAAAGGATGATGTAATATGGGGGGTAATTTATCAGAACAAATACTTTTTATCAGTAAGAAATATTGAACTAATGTTACTTTTACAATCAAATGCCTTAATAGGCGGTTAAACCTTGATAAGAATTGAATTCACTGATAAAAGTAGTTTTGTTTTGAAGTTGACTGGTATCACTGTTATTACAAATTCATTCAAATAAAGTACAGTTGTTGTAAGACTATTCCCCCTTAAAATGTAGGTCATCATCTTATACTTTGAATGCAAGATTATAATTATTATCCATTGCTATTCCAACCATGGCAAGCCACAAATTCAGTATGTGTCAAATTCAGTCACAATATTGTGATGCAAGAATGAGAAGAGAATGATTTTGTTTGCTACTATATGTGTCAATGCCATTCAAATGTTGAAATCTCTTCATAAGTTATAGAATTTGTAGTGATAAATATTCATAATTTCAAAATGAAAAAAAAAACTCCAGTCCACAAAATTTGTAACTAAATGGTCTCCATATCATAACTCTGCTGGTGTTATCCTTCTAGTGTATGTGTAATCTAAGATAAGACAACAAAAATAAAACAAAGCTTTCATACTTCTTTGATTTAATCAAATAATAAACACTTCTAGGTAATAACTTTGGCAAGTTAAAAGTTGAAGTTCTTTGATAGATCAAACCATGGTGTAAGAGGTAGAACATTGATTATAAAAAAAACGTGATTAGGCCTTAAGCTTCCTTATCTTAAATTTTAAATCTTATTGCAGAACCTAATAAAGCTTGCAAAACTATTTGCTTAGGAAATAAGAAATATAGTGTATGTGTGAGCCAACTAGTTTAATTCAGATCTTTTATTCATACATGAATAGTTTGTATCAATATTGATGTCCATAAAATATAATGTTTTAATATACATATTTTGGAATGTAAAGAAAGCTATTTTAATAAAAATCAAATGCATTTCTTATTATTTTTATCTGCAAAATTAGAATGGTTTTCAAATTTAGCAACCCAAAATTACACTATATTATGACCAAATAATTAGGTACTCTCAGGGAGTGCACCATATTGGTATTCAAACTTATGTTCTAATATCTCTTCTATAATTACTGAAAATAAATTGTGCAATCTGCCTCCATCCATTATCCACAAGTCACCAGATTATAAACTGGCATAATGAGTGATCACCTTAGCTGATTCATAAAAACTATGTAAACTGAACACATTTAACACCTACAACAATACATTTTATCTTATCCAAACTAAAATAAAAGTACATAACATCATGCATCATGCCAATTAATTATTATCCTTTTAGGCTAAGCAGTGCTACAGTAAAAAGTACAATTTGAAACAGAATTAAGCCTTATCTACAAAGGGGGACTTTTGCAGAGAGCAATCTTTTTGAATAAAAAAATAGATTGAATCTATGGACATGCAAATTGTCAAGATAAAGTTATAGGTATCCTTTGTACCCTAGCATGTATAATCAAAAGCTTGGTTGGTGACACTGCCTGCCACCTAAGTAAACCTTCACAGGTGTGAAGGTTTACTTAGGTGTAGTTAGTTGTTTGAGTGGAAACACTGTAGAGGTCTACAGTGTTTCCACTCAAACAACTTGTTTAGTGGAGATATTTGAGGAAGTATAAGTTTAGATAAGCTTCTATTATCTATGACAACAATAAATTGACACACCTGTGAGAGAGAAAGAAAAGGTACATTCAAAGTGTTAAAACAGGGACTACAAGTAAGTATATTTATGCCTATCTACATTATATAAAAAGTTTAGATACTTATATTTGTTTTATAATTGTGGGAAGAGATAGCAGTAAAAAACTCAAAATTGAAACTGGATACCCTGTGACAATTTCAGGAAGAAAATATTTGGACTTTTAAAACTCATTCCTCCTTGGTGTAAATATTAAAATAATTGTATCACTAAGTAAGTACCTATTCAGTTGCAGTCGAAAATAGTTAGAATTTACCACACTTATTAACATAATAATATGCTGTAAATGTTTAGTAGAGACTAGTTTTTTTCATAATACGCAAGAACTCTTCTTGATTTATTTCCCCATCACCATCTCTGTCAGCCTCGTCTATCATTTCGTGAAGCTCTTCGTCTGTTAGGTTTTCACCTAGCTCCTTAGCTACCCTCTTCAGATTTTTAAAAGAAATCTTGCCTGAAAAAGTCAAATTAAAAATATTAACAACTAGCTGTCCCCTGCGGCTTCACTCCTGTCAACTGGCAACTTTTTTTTACATAAGAACCTTCTGATAATAACAAACACAACAAAAAAAGACTATGAAATCAGCTGTTCTTGAGATTTGTGCTTAGCAACACATTCAGCAATTCATTTTTATATTATAAGAGAGAATCAACCTTGAAGATTCAATGATAAACATTTTTTCTTATGAGTAAAGTATCTAACTCATGATACAACTGGACAAGTCTGAACAGGTTGGAATTGGAACTTGAACAAGTTTGCTGTCAGTGTCACAATATACTACTGCAAACTCACAAATAGAATAAAGACTCTCATTATATTGGTACCCACCAGTCTCATCATCATCAAACAGCTTAAATGCTTTCATAATCTCTTCTTTAGTGTCCTTCTCTGCCATCTTGACAGTCATCAACTCTTGAAAGTCTTCAAAAGACACCTTTCCATCACCTTTATCTATTTCAGCAACCATCTTTTTGATTTCTTCTTTTTTAGGTTCAAAGCCTAGAGCGCGGATAGCTACCTTTAATTCTTTTGTGTCTATTTTGCCTGTGCCTTCGGTGTCAAAAAGATCAAATGCTTCTTTTATGTCTCTCCTCTGTTCATCTGTCAGCTCAAACTTGGGTCCTGACTTTTTGCGGACACCTCCTGTGTTGTTTGAGCCCACAGACTTCTTCTGAACGTTAGCTACAGCAGTTGCCTGTAAAATTTTAATACCAACATTGTTTAATGCGTCAGGTATATAGGTACTTGATGAGGCACATAATATTCCCTTGTTATCTGATAACATTCATTCAGGACGCCTTAAATAGTATTCTTAAGTTTAAAGATGTGTAAAACAATATCTTAATCATAATAAACAACGAGCGACAAGTATCATATCAATAAATCAATAGTGCAAACATTCACTTACCATTATGATAATTGGGGAAATAATATACCCTAGGAAGTGTTACATATAAGGCTATGATTACAAGATAAGTGGCATATCTGTTGTTCACGGGGATGAAGATCTACTCAATTTATCGATCCAAATTCTATTTTTATTTCCAAATCCATAACATAGAATTATAAGGAAAACATACAGCCTGTTGTAAGTTGACAGTTGACACCACAGAACACAATAACCTAGCGGGTTGACACTGACAACCACAGAAGAACACAATAACCTAGCCTGACAAGTGACAACAGTCACAACAGTGACAACATGACATTAGTAAGAACTTATTTTTTGAGATTGGCTTCCTGGGGGGTGTTTCGTATTCTCAAAAAATCTTCAATTATAACAATCCATGTAACACGGGATTAAAAGACGTGGCCCACACATACTAAGGGCGGGTTGTATCAAACAGTTGGTTAACGTAACATACGTACGTCAAAAAGTTACGATTACGGACCTGTTTAGAAGCGTTGTTTCAAAACATTCTGGTATAAATTCCTGCTCATCCCAATAGCTAAGTTATTGACACGGGTCCTACCCAAATAGCTTTTTTTGCATTCCACCACTAATTTGTGTCATCAGAAGAACTAGTATTGAGGAATTCAAAAGAAATTTCACAATATTGTTCTATTTGACGCAACTAAAGTTACGTTAATCAGTGCTCAGACCATCTGTTAACGTAAACGTTACGTGCGTTAACGCTGACATTTTGTGAAACAAACCAATTTTTTGATTTGACGATAGTTAGCACCATTTTTAACGTTTACGCGTGCGTTAAGTGTAGTTGAAACAACCCGCCCTAACACGAAGCCAAGGAAAGTCGCCCACCACGACTTTTTCTATCGATTCAGTAGCGCGTTTTGTTCGGGCACCGCCACTTCGTTACAGGTAATCTTCTGGTACAAACCTATCTTGAATCAAAATCAACAAAACCGACTATCGAACGAATGGTGGTGAATCAAGTTTCAGTCCAAAAAGAAACACATTTTCTCCGATTTTTACTGACAATATTGCTGATTGTAGACCACTGATTAATTTAATTTGTTTTAACATTTTACAATACTGGTATGCAGCTGAATCCGGTTTGACTGGAAGCCGACCCCAATGTAGTTGGGAAAAGGCTAGGCAGATGATGATGATGATTTTACAATAAAAAAATGTTTTACTGGGTTCATACTATACAATCGATTTTCTATAGAGGAGCTCGTGGCTAAATAAAAACGGCCGCACGGGTCGATCTTGAAGGTTAAGCAACACTTGCCAAGGTTGGTCTGTGGATGGGTGACCATCTTAATATACCGAGTTTCCTTCATGCCTCGGAAAGCACGTTAAGCCTTTGGTCCCGGCTGTCATTTTTAGATCTTTGGCAGTCATTACGGATAGTCAAGCCAATAAAATCTGACTGCAGTCTTGCCAAGAAGTATCTTGTTACCCATTCAATGGGTTGTGGAGGTCTGGTAGGCAGCCGCTCCACGTAAAATACCGGTATTCAGCTGAATCCGGTTTGTCTGGAAACCGTGCCAATATAGTTAGGAAAAGGCTAGGTAGATAGAATCGATTTATTGTGAAGAATAATCGATTTTTTAAATCGATATTTAGAGGGTACTGACTGAGGAGACTGATTGAATGAAGAGTTTGTAGCTAAATAATAATAACAGTCGAAGGGCCGATCGACCCGATTGTTATAATGGTCACCCATCCACAGACCGACCTCGGCAAGCGTTGCTTAACCTTGAAGATCGACGCGTTCGGCTATTTATTTATTTATTGATACAAGCTTTATTGTACACCAAAAAAAAACCAAAGAAAACCTGCTGTTATAGTTTAGCCACTTTGAAGCATAATACCAAAAATACACCACTTCAGTTAGTAAAACAGTTTGCCTATGGATGCAGTTTACATCTCTCCACCAATTAAACTCGGTAATTCAATTGAAAACAATTTAGTCATTCATTTCCCTAGCTAAGCACAAGCCAATCAACATAAAAACATGGGGCTGAGGTCATGCTACTGCTATTCAGAAAAACGCGTCATCAGTACACCGCCATCTATCGACAACGTAATTAAACTCGTAAGTTCAAACTTAGAAGCTCACACGTTACGATAATTAATGATGAAATAAACGCTAAATGTTATAAGGTCGCGCGGCGAATTAAGATCGCTCGGCAAAAGTGGAAGGGGTATGCGCAGTATTCAATTCTAAGGTCTAAGTGACGTGCGGGGTGAGGGGGGCGGGTATGCGCCGACGGCGACACGTGATTGGTAGATTCAATTCCCGCGTTGCGTTCACGCGCTTGGGTACTGTTGCGTACAGCTTGTGTTATCGTATTAGTAATACGTAGTGGTAAAAAAAAATGGTTAAAAATAAAGTTTTAAAACGGCAAGCAAGAAAAATTGTTTACGACGTGAATTGTTACGTTAAGAAAGAAACTAATGAAATCGTGGGTAAGTTTATTTCCATCCTAGGTAAGTTTGCTTCCATCATCGACCTTCTATTTCAACATCCCAAGATGAATTAATGGAAGGAATATCACCACTGTCGGATGAATAATTTTCCTACAATTTTATGTTTTAAATATAGTAATTAAAATTTACTTTTGTTTTTAATTTTTCTGAATTTACCTACTAACAAGATAAATTACAAGCAAAAACTAGTGTTATTTAGTACCTATATGTATAAGTTACTAAGGTACATACAAAATAAAACAATCCCTTAAAAAAACACAAAGTCTATAAGGAGCACTATCTGTCAGATAACCTGTGGATAGGCTATCAGAGAGTTTATCAGAAAGTGGTGAAACAGGCCCTAAGAATTTCTGTACGCGATTGTACACATGCGCCGATTGCCCCCACTACTTTCATCGAGCGATCTTAATTCGCCGCGCGACCTGTACTCCGGTTATCACTCAATATTACCTACATTTTGAATCCAATCCGTGGTTGGAAAACTGCATTTTTGTGTTCTGTTTTTTTGTCTGACATTTCTACGTATTTTTTTATGCGAAAATATTCAATGTACAGACACGGCAACTCTACGATTTTATCTATCTTTTTTGGTGGGCTACTACAAACTCGAAATCAGACGTGAAGTGGCACTGGCAACATATCTTTTTAAAGTTTTAGGAGGTAGTATACAAAACTCAGGTGTACTATCAGCGATAGAGTTCTGTATACCGGATAGATACGTGGCGCGGCGGCGCAGGCCGCAGCTGCTGGTGGTGCCGCGTGCGCGCACTAACCTGTTGGGGCGCGCACCGCTGACTCGCGCGCTGCGCACACTCAACGCCGTTGCGGATGCGATTGATTTAGTCACTTGTACACTGAGTGACTTCACAAGGGCCACATACTGTGTAGCATGTAAGGTATAATTAAGTAAAATTAATTTTTAGTTACTTTGTCGCATTAGATTTATCTGTAATGGCAAAGGGAACATGTGTGTGATAAATAAATAAATAAATATAAAAATGAATCCCTATTTCCATTGGTCCCGGCATCACGCGCGAACGGCTGGGCCGATTTCAATAATTCTTTTTTTGTTGTGTTTGTTATTCTCAGGAGAAGGTTCTTATGAATGAAAAAAAAATTGCGGGAGCGAAGTCACGGGGGCAGCTAGTAGATATAAGAAATCTAGCTTATGCCTATAGAACACAATGATTTTGTATAGAGACGCGTACGCATCCATTCAGCTTTCCGCGTCTATTCAGCTTTCGCGGCAAACAAGTATAAAATGAGAACAAATACGATATCATGCGAGTGCTATAACCCTTTAACGGGCAGAATAATCTGGGAATCGAAAAATAATGCGAAATAAGCATAGGTATTATTGGTAGAAAATAAATTTCAAATTTTAAACAAAAAATTGTGTTCTTTTGATAAGTTTTTAAATAGCCTTTGTACAACAACGGAATACCTATCAGGAACCCATTATTTAATTAATGAGCTGAAAAATATGGTGGGAAATATATTCCCTTTGCCTCAAAAAGGGATAATAGATAGAGTTCAGCGCTGTTGCTACCAGTTTACTTAAGACGCAGTACGCGGCTGACAAAAGTGATGCATGGGAATCTTTGGAGGAGGCCTTTACCCAATCCGGTGTTCTTGCTAACTAAATCTACTGAAAAAACTTTGTTGCAAGAAATAAATGGCTTATTTAATTTAATTATTTCATTTAATTGGCGTAATTAAAATCTTTTCAATTAATACTTGGACAAGTGAAAAAGGAAAATTATTATTAAATGTTCTATAAGATATTTATTAGTCTCGAGCCCGATGTTGATGAAAATAGTGTTAATAAACTCTCCCTCAATTGAAAATAATCATGTTTTTTTAGGAAGAATCTGTTTTCTTTTCATCAATTTTAATAGTAATCGTAAAGTTTCTCAAAAAGACGCCCCGATTCCCTACCTTTTTATTACTTTGTTTTTACACACTGTAATTGTAATACACCCTTAAATATTCATTTTGTGCACACTAACAGGTACAAAATAAAACTCACCAACTTACATAAAAACGTCTTGTATTACAATTTATTTCGGTTTGAATAAATTTTATCTAAGTAATAACATGGGATAGTATTACAATTATTACAATAAATTTACACAATTGATCTTTAGGCGGTACACCAGTTTCATGGTGCAGAGGGCATGGTTCCTATGGACTTCATGAGGTGGTAGCAGTGCGGCAGGCGGCTGCGGTGGCCTATCTTCTGCAGCGTGGCGGCGGCCTGCGCGAGCATGCCAGCGCGCTCGCCCGGCGCCGCCAGCACGGCGGCCGGCAGGTGCTTGCACGCCATGTACAGCGCCACCGCGCGCTCGCCGTCGCCGCCGCCGCCCTCGAGCGCGCGTTCTGTCAATAGTTCACAACTTATTGTATCTTCTGCATTCGTAAAATCATGATTGATTTGCTGCGTGTAGCCGCCTCGTATCTAATTCGCAAAATGGCACCCAAGTCTCGAAGGGACTGATTCCCGAATTGACTAGTACGATGAAATACTCATCGCTAATAGCACTTCAGTACCTATACGAATCAACGCCACAGTAATTGCTAGGAAACAAAGGAGTTTTCTAAATCAAATTATAACTAGGGACGTACAGTTGACTGTACGCCTCCCATACTGTGTTTTGAATGCTCAAGAAAATATAAATCATTGAATTTGGATCTAAAAAAAACTTTTATTAAAAAAACCCATCCAACTAACCCATCTATTTAAAAAGCCTGAAGAACTTCTTTAATCACTTTCCTATATTTAAACAGATCTACAGCTTAAAAATGAATACCTAGTATTATATTACCTTTTCCACAAATGATGGACGATCGATTGAGCCTGGGCCTGAGGCTGCCGTCCAACAACTGCTGCGTGCGTCTGGGCGCCGCGCCCGCCATCATACGACACACCGCAGATTGCAGGAACACGCGGGAAGTCACCCACTGGAAACATAACGATGTTATTTGGAACTGATTTGACCAAGGGAGATGCCAACTTCTGGTCTATAGACCAGAAGTTTCGGGACAACAGCATTAATGTTTACTTTTTTGTTTAGACAAGCCGTACTCAACCTTATTTCTCTCTGGGCCACATTGACCTTCTACTAAATTGTCATGCCAGGCCGCATTAACCTACAGTAAAATAAAATTCTACCTATCATAATAGTATCTGCATGAACTGGACTTTCGAATTTGTGACAAAAGGGCCGTTTTCATATGTCATAGGCGAACTTTTTAGTCTTTGCATATTGTCAAGGAGTGAATCAATACAGTATAGATAGGTACACATTGATACACCCACTAAATATAGCACCAATAATTTGCTTGGCTACAGGGCCACACGGAAAAGCTTGACGGGCCACATGCGGCCCGCAGGTTGAGTATAGCTGGTTTAGACAATAACGTGGTATAAAGGCAAATAAGTACATGCAGATGAACAAACTAAAAAAGAAGGGAACACTCTGTTTAGATGAATCGATCGACGACGGCTATAATTGCTATTTCGTTTATTAAAATATTTAGTATAATAATATTTTGTAGAACTGACAGGTGTGACTGTTACATACAAAATTTTACTGAAAATTTTAAATGTATATATATTTATATATATAAATGTATTAGGGTTAAATGTTTTTACTTTCATATAAAATTTAACCCTAACTAAGCCTCTTTCAATGGTTCAAAGCGCGATAACTACTATAGCAACTCAATTTCTGATAATTGTATTTGGTTATAGATTAAAATATATCAGTGCACTGTGATTGGCTAAGTAGTTTATAGAAAAGATGACTTGGATTAGTATTGTATATTAGCTTGAACACAAAAACATCTAAGTCCAACTAATTACAAACAGTTTATTTGTGACAGTGAGATATGTCGACATATAAATAAGGGCTTAAAAAAATGTTTGATTATTACTAGGCTGCTAGATTTATGAAGTTGTCGGTTACTTGAAGGAAAAGCAAGGTTGATAGAGAACACTGATGCAACTGTTGTGATTATTTTACCTCAGTGGCTCGAGTGTTAACCTCAAATCCGTAGTCAGGGGTCAAAGTCCCCTCCGAATTCTTGTTGTAACACATAAAATAAATCAATAATATTTTTTATTTACATCTGTACATGTTTGGCAATTATCAAATGTTCACAAAATTCCAGGTCTGCAGTGGACCCCAAAAATAAAAATATTATAATAATAGATGCTAACGACCACAAAATGCGGATATGACGAGAATGTCAATATTCGACAATCTGACCGACACCAACTGAAGCTGTTCGTTATAATATATTTTTAGTTTTTGGTAACGTCACTTGTTTCTTTTAAATAAAATTCATTATACCAAAGCATACCTTTAGCTTTGTAAGAAATTTTCTAGGGTGTTAATGAATACCCACCGGCAAGTTCTGCGAGATCCTCCTCAATGAATGCAGGTCTCTCTGGAAGGCTCGCAGCTGCGCGTGCGGCGCGGGCCCGCAGAAGGCGTTGACGTCACCGGCGCACGCGCGGTCGGTACTCGCCTCCCACACGCCCGCGCGTACCTCCAGCAGCCAATCACAGCACAGAACTTGCATAAGCTGTCAAATTGACGTTTATGTCAGAAAATGTGCAATGTATTTTTGAATTCGGACACCTTTTGGAGTGAGTACTTTCTAAGACTACTATAATACCGCGTGTATCTGACATCGACGCACAAACGATTTCTATGGGTCCAGGGCATGATTTTGGACACCCCAGAGTTAGAATTTTTCGTCGGTTCTTTTCTCATTTTTTTCAAGAGTACCACAAATAGGTATCAGCTCAGCTGAAAAGATATCTATTTGTGGTTTTTTCAGATTGCTCTTTTTAGTGAAAGTAGTTAATTAATTATTTTTTTATTAAACATTTCATTGGGTTAGGTCAGAATAACGATTATGAGCAGTCTGTAAAAAAACTCTTGAAAAAATGAGAAAAAAGCGGACGAAAATTCTAACTCTGGGGTGTCCAGAATCATGCCCTGGACCCATGGAAATCGTTTGTGCGTCGATGTCAGATACACGCGGTATATGTGAGTACTACGGTTAGCTAAAGATCCCAATATATTAAGGTCGATTGACGTAAGTTAGCCAATACCGGTCGTCAGATAAGACATAACATCTAGGACATACTATGAAACAATGTTATTGATTAACTATAATCTAAGTGTCTAAACACACTATGCCAAAGGTACGCGTTTGATTTTCCGTTCCAACATATTCGGCTGATATGAACTTACGCAGCAGAAATTCAGTTGTATAACTTTGTGTCTGTGTACTCAGTGTCTCGAATGCTGTCGTGGCATCGCTTTCGAAAGGCAGACGCTCATTTAGACCGACAGATGACTGATCCATAAACACGGTCACGACTCAACCGCGATAATTATTTTTTCTGAATCAAACATGGTGTAGGCACCTAGATTTTAATGACACAACAAAGCACATACGTCGTGCGCAGAAAGAGCCGAAATAAACACACAGCAAACGCGGGCGGACACGCGGCGCATGTCTGCCTCCCGCTGCTCCCCGCCCCGGATCTTCGTCGACAATTTATTTATTTACTAGCTTCTGCCAGCGGCTTTGCCCGCGTGATCCCTAGGGAACATATTCCCGGGGTGAAAAGTAGCTTATGTGCTATTCCAGACTATAATCTATCTTTGTTTTAAATTTCATTAAGATCCGTTAAGCCGTTCTGACGTGATTGAGTAACAAACAACCAAACTTTTATATTTATAATATTACTCGTTTGGTGTAAAGCGAAATTATAACCATCTTCCCCTCGACATGGATATTGCAAACTGTCGTAAGCCGTTTTCCGAAGCTACTCGCCTCTAGCCTCTAGGCGCCAAGCTAGCCGCCTGCCTGTGCGTTAGCGACCTTATACAAAAATAATCCTTATAGCATGATTCAGTATTCACGCGCGATGGCTTATTATTAGCGTATTTCATGTATAACTTTGGTGTTTCTATACCGATTTCTATGATTCTTTTTTATGGAATAGTTAATAATGTTAACTTTTATTCAAGTTAATTAGGAACGACTGAGAGTTTTATAATCGTAAGAGTAGACAAATACAATCAGAAAGCTTCGAACTGCTAAGCTATCGGGAGTTACACGTGTTATTGTTCGTCAATCATAAAAGATAGAAATATGCTGTCGTGGGATATTTTTTATATAATTTTAAGGAGAACATTTCCGTCATACATGATTTCTGTGTAGCTTTCACCATTAAGGTTGCACACGTGACGGAAGCTTAAAAAATGGAGTAACTTCTCCCGTTTTCCCAACATTTCCCTTCACTGCTCTGCTCCTATTCATTGTAGCGTGATGAAAAGTATACTATAACCTGCTCAGGAGTATGAATAATAATTGTACTAAGTTTCGTTAAAATCCGTCGAGTAGTTTTTGTTTCTATAACGGTTATACAGACAGACAGACAGACAGACCGACAGACAGACAGACAAAAATTGTACTGATTGCATTTTTGGCATCAGTATCGATCCCTAATCACCCCCTGATAGTTATTTTGGAAATATATTTCATGTACAGAATTGACCTCTCTACAGATTTATTATAAGTATATAGATATAGATTTATTTAGACTTTATGCACAATAGTGGTACATGGGCGGACTTAATGCAACAAGGCATTCTCTACCAGTCAACAAACCACCAACCGAACTACCAACAATCGAACCGAACTTCAGTCGCGTATAGTGTCTGCTCTACAGAATACGTTACCGCCGAATTGCCGCTGAGCTTACGCCCGACCGAAGTAAGAAGTAAGAAAGCAACGTAATTTCAGCATAATGTGTCGTCAGTAATTCAAATAGGTTTGCAGGCGTAATCATGCCGAACTTCGGTCGCGTATCTTCGGCATAGTGTGATTAGACACTTGCGAATGTGCTTGAACTTTTAAACGAGCATAATCAAGAATTAGTTCTCGATCTGAGCCAGTTACTACTGTTACTAGGTACGATGAGTCGGCAAGAACAATGGTATCAAAGCATTATGAAGTTACGTGGATACTACTGTGTTTTATTTTAAATATACCTTTGACGTCACAAATAACTATTACGGAATTTGACACACCTCTATGAGCGTGGCTTAAAAAGTGTGTTCCCGTGTTTGTGACAAAGTGAGTCAAGGGGCACATTTTATATAGAAATTCAACTCACAATCAAATGAAAATGATATTATTGGGACTTTTAGATAACTGATGCAACATGTTTTATGTAATAACAAATAATACAAAATTTAGCCCAAAAAAGTACTAGGTAGGTAGGTACAATAAGTAATAAAATAAATAAGCATTATAGTAAAAAAAAAATAAACCATGCAAGAACACCTTCGATGCGATGAATGCAACTAATGCGAGATTTGCCTTGTAGTAAGATTGCACAACTCATGTAAACCAGTGCAATGCAACTACAATGCACTCCCGTAATAGTTATCTCTTCAAGCTCCTTCTAAATATGAGTCTTAAAACTGAAATGAGCATAAAAAATAACGAGCAAAAATAATTAAAACAATGAAAATATATTAAAAAAACAGACCTCTTTGTTGGAACTTACCAACATAAGCTGTGTGGGTTTTCTGCAACAGTAATATGCCAAGGAATCCGCTAATCTGGTTCCAGCAATATCACACACCTGAAAATTTAAGAGGATCAAAATTAGTCCTCCAAACATGCAGAAATATTAGAAAAAATAAAAAATCTATACTAATATTATAAAGCAGAAGAGTTTGTTTGTTTGTTTGGTTGAACGCGCTAATCTCAGGAACTACTGGTCCGATTTGAAAATTTATTTCAGTGTTAGATAGCCCATTTATCGAGGAAGGTTATAGGCTATATATCATCACGCTAAGACAAATAGGAGCGGAGCAATAATGGAATGTCACGCAGACGAAGTTGCGCGGGTCAGCTAGTATTTCTATAAAAGACAATTCGATTACAATCACATGTCATTGTGTGATTTGAAAACAATGAAAGTGTACTAACAATAAAACTGCAATATTGTTATTCGAGCAAGTAAACAAGCTTGATGGTATTCATAATATTTAGCTAATCATATACACATGTCCATGTTTCATTTTTTCCTTGAATCCAGAGGCGAGAAAATAAAGCTTAAAAATATTTTTTACTTTCTGACACTTTACCAAATTCATTGAAAACGCTTTGTTCAGAAGCTTATTGAAATCATACAGAAATCTAAACCAATATTTTGAAGATTTAAAATTGATTCTTATTTTGTTCTTGTGTTTGAAAAGGAAAGTTCTGATTCGATCAGAAAAAAATATTGTCAAGTACTGGTAAAAAGCTACACTATCGCTGAGTGCGAAACATCGCGTTTCTTGTATTAGCCTATTACGGTTCATGAGATACGGAGGCCTGCAAAGGTCCGAGACCTCAGGGTCCCGAGAAAGGTCCGTCCGAAAAAGTTAGTAGATAATAGATAGAACAACCGATAAATGACAGTTAGCAGTTAGTAACAATATCGCAGAACACAGAAAAAACTTGAGTGGTCTTCCTCACGAATGTTCACTAGCTCACGCAAAATTAAACACTATAATAAATGGACGCGCACACACCTTGAGTATTGTCTCTGCAGTCCTCTCGAAGGAACGTTCATCTTGACACTGAGCGAGGCTCAACAAGCCGCGCCTGCTTTTGTACGCCATGTGCAGTGCCCTACGAATAATAGTACAATAGCTATATTTTCATCAGCACATGTTTATGCTATCGAAGACAATAGTTATTAATACAACAACTATAAACTATACACTTTTGTTTTATAAACACCCGCGCTACTAGAATTCTAAGTCTTAGTTTGTGTATGAGGATCTTCTCGTTGTTAATTAGACTACTGTTGAATGGTAATTTATTTTAATTTACAAGTTATTGACCTGTATTCTGGTAGAACAAAGTTACATTAATTATTGATGGCATGGAATCCTTACTATAATCTATTGGTGGTGGTGAAGTTGTAACAAAGAATTGAATTATTGCAGCTGGAACCTGATATTACAGAGAGTGTAAAGTGTTTATAAGGTAAGTACAAATCTAGAATCAAGAATATAATAGGTTCTTGTTAGGTTACTTTAAACCCTGCAATCAGAAATAGTCGCCCTGCCCAGCGGGACTCCGACAACTTACCCTAGTCACAACCGTAATTTATGCTGAATGTACATTCATATTTAAAATTAGTTATACCTAAAATTACACATCCAAAGTAAACTCAACCAACATCGGACAACGGGAAGTCCGTTTAATTCGTAACTCTATGGCGTACATGTGACGTCACACTTATGAACAAACCACTGAGCGCCAGTTTCTTGTAAACTTGTGCTCTGATTGGTCGCAATTTTGTTTCACTTTACAATTTCACAGAACGAAATCGAGAAATCATAAACTATCAAATTTCTAAGCGTAAAAAAGCACTCCAAATGTTCAGATGACAATTTATCGAAAGTTTACAATCTCAAGTTATTTTATAATCTTGCGAAGTTTGCCACTTTCCGGTGACATCTTTACTCCCAAAAATATATATATATATATATATTTAAATCTAGTTCTTACTGTCGCGCAGCCCGGCGCAGCTAGAGCTCACCGAAGTCCTTCTAGCTAGATACCTAGTCTTGAGCCCTCATGGTTAGCGTTCAAGACATCTTAGTCCCAAAACATGTTTAAAAAATATCCTTGTATAATTCTGTTTGATACTAAGGCAATCGTTTCTAAAATACATACCCAGGTAAAGGATCTTCGCAGTTGGCGAGCGGCTCGGGCAGCATGTTCAGGCGGTCACCGATCTCCACGGCTTTGCCAGTGTCGGCCAGCAACCACGTGGCGGCCACACCTATGATGTTGGCCCACCATTCCATCACAGGATCCCAGCAACCTGCAGGTTAGTTGGCGATTTTATAAGTAAAATTATATCTCTTATTTACGTTTAGTTAGCAAAATTATTTCTTTCAGTTTTAATAAGTAAAATTATTTATTTTATATAACCAACAATTTGCATAATTTTTAGGGTTCCGTACCCAAAGGATAAAACGGGACCCTATTTCTTAGACTCCACTGTCCGTCCGTCTGTAACCAAGCTGTATCTCATGGACCGTGATAGTTAGGACTGTTGAAATTTTCACAGATGATGTATTTTTGTTGTCGCTATAACAACAGAAACTAAAAAACAGAATAAAATAAATACTTAAGGGGGCTCCCATACAACAAACATGGTTTTTTTGCTGTTTTTATAGTATAATGGTACGGAACCCTTCGTGTGCGAGGCCGACTCGCACTTGGCCGGTTTTTTTATCCATATCTAAGTTTTTACTGCCAAAGAATTCGACAAAACTTGTCATTAAAATCGTGGCAAAAACCGACCGTTTTGTTTTGGTATATGGGCAACTCGAAAATTTTATCATCCCGTTTCGGATAGGTTGTTTTCTATTGTATTATTTTCTATACCCATGTACCCAGGCGTGCAAGCAAAGACGGCCCTGCATTATTAGACTTTTTTTACTTCTGACAGTTAAAAACAAAAAAACATCTTGGCAATAAGCTGTTGGAACCGTCAAGACAACTTACCGGTATGATGAGGAGCATCCGTGGAAACGTCATCGGTAATCAGTTTGATCAATTCCAGTACATCACGCGTATTGCTTCGCTCGTCGGCACAAAGCAGCATCTGCAGGCTCTTTTGAAGAAGCTCCAGATGATAAGCCTAGAAAAAGAGTTTCAGAATTACTCCAAGCTTCCAAATTTGACTATGATGATTTTAGAAGAAGAAAAATGGCCATCGCTCGGTTTTGTGATCAAGAAGTTTGAGGTGAACTCGTAGGTATATTGCCTTTCAAACATGCTAAGGGTTCCGAACGAATTTTTTTTTAATATGTTATTTTAACGGGTCTACCTTTTATAGCAGAACTTTTAATGTCATAATATTATTTTGCATAACAACGGATAGCATAAACTTCATTTCGCAGAAAATCATTTGGCCTATTAGTCATTTATCATACATTCAAAACTCATAATTTTGCAAGTCAGAATCATCTTTAGGCATAAATTTCATATCGATAGTCATTAAAAGCCAGAACCATCATATCGCAGAACGTTTACAGTCAGAATCGTCTTTTGGAATTCATTTCATATCGATAGTCATTAAAAGGCAGAACAATCATACCTCAGAAAGTTTACAGTTAGTTCATTCTTTTTTCTTTTTTTTATTTGAGATGGGTTTGCTCTTGACTCAAGTCTTTGTCAGGAGTTACGTATGTTTCATCGAAAAGAAATTGACAAATTATCAGTTCCCAAACAATTTTCCGCATAATTTCATTTGGCAAATTATTACTTAGCAAAAAATCTCTACACAAATAATTGTAACGTAAACCTAATGTTTGAAAAATGTACGTTTAAACAATAACTTGTTTACCAACTAGTACTTTTACCAATTTTTATGTAGTCAAACATTTCAGTTGGAATAACGCAAAATAAAATAAGGGAAATATTCAGTATCGTCAGTTTTCAATTTACCATTTCTGTTCAGTTTTTTTTTTCCATATTTCTTTCTATATAATCTAGTCGTTTCTGGCGGTAGGAGGTCACAGTTCTAACCTAACTTAAACATTTTTTTTAAATAATTGACCTCGTCTTAGTTCGGTTCTCAATTACCTACCTCCTAAAAATAATCTCTTTTTTCCATATTTCATTTATACAAAAACAAAATCCTTTATTTCAAATAGACCAGTTTACAGGCACTTTTGAATAGTCAAGGTATGTCAGTCAAATAGATGAAGCTAATTCTGCCGCGCTAGCGACAAGAGTAGCAAGTTATTCTGCAACAAAACAAACTCACCGAACCTATCTCCAGCGCGGCAGTTGCACGTTCCAAAGAGTAGATCCTATGGAGAAGAACGTGCAAGAAACTCCATGGACACTCTTTTAAACACTTTTTCTATATTATAATCTAGTCATTTCTGGCACTCGCCGGCCGCTGTCGCGCCACCGCTCGCTTCACTCGCTCGGCTCGTGCGTAGGAGGTCACAGTTATAACCTAACCTAACCATTTTTCTTTTAATAATTAACCCTTTTCCTTTTATATTTTTTACTATTTCCCTTATTTTTACCTTTATATTTTTATAGAAATTGCTAAATTATTACATAACATTGAATTTCTAAATGAAATTCTGCCATCTTCATAGTTAGCCAAGTGAAATTGTACCAAATAATTATGGCTCTATATAAACGCTATAATATAAAAATGAATCGCTAAATGTGTTGGTAAGCGCATAACTCAACAACACCTGGACCAATTTGGCCAATTCTTTTTTTGTTGTGTTTGTTATCATCAGGAGAAGGTTTTTATGTGGTTTATAAAAAAAAAAGTTGCCAGTTGACGGGAGCGAAGCCGCGGGGGACAGCTAGTGCTAAATGAAATTATGCGGAATTTTAACTATGCCAAAAGTAATTATGCAAAATAGAATTCTGCCATCTTAAAAGTATGAAGTATGCCATTGTAAATTCTAATATTCGGTCAAACAATATTTATATTAAATAATTTTCATGCTTTTAAAATATTCGTTTAAAGAAGATTGAAGAAGAAAGAAGAAATACATTTCGGAGCATCAAGATTCTGCCAGATAGAGGGAACCCTATTTTAAGTTTTTAACACTACACACTTCTTATAGGTTTTCCTGTAATCTTTAAGTATAGAGCTATTATCTGCTTTTTTTTCAACATTTTAGTTTCAGAGATAAGTTGGAAAACTATATTTTAAAATTATCATTAAAACCCTCAGAGTAAGCTCTTTCATTAGATACTAGCTGACCCGCGCAACTTCGTCTGCGTCACATTTTCCATTAATGCTCCGCTCCTATTTGTCTTAGCGTGATGATATATAGCCTTTAACCTTCCTCGATAAATGGGCTATCTAACACTGAAAGAATTATTCAAATCGGACCAGTAGTTCCTGAGATTAGCGCGTTCAACCAAACAAACAAACAAACTCTTCTGCTTTTTAATATTAGTATAGATTAAAACAAAAACGTTTCAAATGTCACACGATATAGTTTGAAAAACCTTTTTTTTTTAATTTTCTTGTTTGACCCCCAAAAGTGACCCCCATATACTAAAAATTCGGAGACAGATCACTTTTCCGACCGATTCCTTTTTTTAGTGACCGACGTCTTGTTTGCTGAATGCATTATTAAAATTTTACATATTTTTAGATCATCGAAGTATCATGTGTCATAGGTATTATTTTACCGAGCTACATTTCGATTTACATAATAACTTTTTGGCTGAAGCCTCTTTTGAACTTTTTTCATTTGCCAAATGATTTATTTGCCATATTTTCACCACATCGAAACAACAGAATATTATTTGATCACAAATATATAGTCGGTTAGTACTTGTTAGAGTTCTCATCAATGATATATAAAAATAATATTATAAAAAGTCAATAATATGTTGTGCTACAAAATTTAGTGACAGAAACGAATCGCTGCAAAATCGACGCAGTCTTGTCTGCCCTACCCCTAGAGTGTAATTTAAGCCCACGTCGGCGCGGAGGAGTGGGGCAGCCCGCGAGCTGAGGCAAATGAAACGTCGGAGCAACGAAAAAAATCGAATTGATATTTAATAGGTCAACTGATAAAGTGGCAGACGTGACTTCGACGAAGTAAAAACCAGCCAAGTGCGATTCGGAGTCGCGCACGAAGGGTACCGTTCCATTATCTATAAAAACGGCAAAAAAATCATCGTTTTTTGTATCGGAGCCCCCTTAAATATCTATTTTATTCTGTTTTTTAGTATTTGTTGTTATAGCAGCAACAGAAAAACATAACCGGTAAAAATTTCAATTGTTTAGCTATCACGGTTCTTGAGATACAGCCTGGTGACAGACAGACAGACAGCGACGTCTTAGTTATAGGGTCCCGTTTTTACTCTTTGGGTATGGAACCCTAAAAAACGAAACTATAATAGTTAAAAAGTTTTGTGAAATAAAATTCGGTCAACTATTTATCGGCCTTATGAAAGGTAAACTAAAAATTCATTTATTTACGTAACACGTCCGTGTTTGGGTCACAGAAGTTCATATGTACTTATACCAAATTTTAACAGAATCGGTCCAGTAGATCCGGAGAAAACTGGCTATGACAGACGGACAAACAGACACACGAGTGATCCTATAAGGGTTCCTTACGGTTTTTTACGGCTGGCAGAACCCTAAAAAGAGCTAATCTAATAAATAAATAAATAATTGTATTGTATTTTAAATGATTTCAAACGTTCATATATTTTCTATCTATCCGTTTTATTATAATTCGTTAAAATGACTAAGAAGTTGTCGCTTCAAATGGCATCATCGGGCGTAATTTGACAGGGTTAGTAATAATGTTGCTGGTCATTTTTATTTACCACATTTCTTTTGAATGGAATTTTGGCGTGAATGAGCTCACGCCAAAGTTTTTTATTTTTCTGCGAAAGACTTGTGTAGTGGTAGACGATGTGGTCGAAAAACTGCTTATACAAAGGTCGAACAAGGATTCGATCGGATGTCATAACTGATTAGATGGAGTGCAGTTCCGATCATTTTGATCTATCAATAACAATGGGATACACACCCAATTTAAAGGATGTTTTTTTTTAAGTGAGCGTAGTGGCCCAAATCCGAAACTAACGGGAGTAGTCAAGTACATCAAGGAGTACCGGGCGTGATTTTGATGAAAACAAAGACTGTATCATTGATGGATTTAGCCATCCACACCCACTTGAGGAATTCACCAAGTATAGGGGCTCTATAACACATTACTATGTAAAACTTGGGGACTTGGCAGTGTCTTTGCTAAGCGTGTCATAAAGTTAATATCATAATACTTCCTTTATGTAATCAATTGATAAAGTTATTATGTCATAATATTGATAGCTCGAAGGAAAACTATGCAGGTCTCCATGAGCTGATTCATTAACAGGCGGTATAACAATGGTATTGTTTTATTAATTATATGATACATCTATCTGTGATGTCACTTTAATACAAACATATGAGACCAGTAGTACTGCTGTTGCAATATGCTTTTCTAGTTCAAGTCTATTTTTAATAGACTCAGGTTTTCTGTAATTCGTTTTCAACGCATAGCGTAAAGTTCTTATAAACTTGGTTAGGTCGACATTTTCTGTCTATTAGATTTTAATTTTTCTTGAGACTGACAAAGTGAGACACAATCACTAAACATGGAATACTAGAATGTTTTACTTCTTTAACAAGTTCAAGTTTAAAAAATCTTCAGATTGTGTATTACTAATTTCTAAGCTTCACAGTGACTATTTCCGAACAGCTTGCTACCTCGGCGCGACTTCAGCGAATTATCTAATAGAGCTTATCCAGTTTGTAACTTTATAACGGGTGTGTAAATCTAGAACTAGTCAATCGAAGTTTATGAAATATGTTCTCATAAGATTTGTAATAACATTGGTTGCTTTTTATTTAGTCAGATATTTGAAATCTGAATACAATTTTTTCAAAACAACTTACCCTCATAGCATAAGCTAACGGATCAGCAGGGTCGGGCAGGCGACAGAACAGCGCGGCGGTAGCAGGGCTCCGTTCGTAGGTCCAGCGGCGCGTGCGCAGGAAGCGCATGCCGCGCGCGCTGCCCACCCAGCGCAGGCGCACCGGCCACTCCGACAGCGAGTCGGCGCACCACACGCGACACAGGCTGAGGTAGTAGCTGCAGAACAATGCGGCTGCTCAGTTTGTTGGCTTGTTACACGTTTACAGATATAATTGAGACTTGAATGCCAGCTTTGAAGTGATAACGAAGTGAGCTGTCAATCAAAGTAATCAAGATGGAAAGGCAGCTCACTTCGTGATCACTTCACCTAAGCTTTCACTTCGACATGTTTACATAATCGACTGGCTGTTTATTACAAGCTGATGTATCCATCTGAATGCACATTTAGATTTTTTTAACTGACTGGGTGTAGTCTCAAAGCATTTACCAGGTTTTTTTTTGGGATTTGGTATTCAACAAGTGTTCCATCTCGACACGAAAACTTGCAAGTGTGTACCGTGATGTAGGTCAAATAGATTTGTAGTTATGGAGTGGGCTAGAATGTTCGCAAACTCGGCTGAAATTATGCCGTTTCTACATAAATTATTTCCGTGTTCCACTTACCCACACAACCAATTCCCAAACTTCGGCATGTAATCCTTGAACACCAGGGCAGCCGTGACATAGGTGTCAGCCAACAAATGCCTGTTGCCCGTCACTTCAGCTAAGTTCACTGCTTGCAAGGCCAAGAGAACGCGTTCACTTCTACCGCTGTGGCTTGATAAGATCTCCAGTTGGGCCAGGCGATGGGATACTCTTGATACTTCGGCAGCCCAGTGTTGCGTAGCTCGTCTTGCAGGACTGTGTAATAAAATGTTGATGATTTATGGAGTTTTATTGCTACCTTTCTTTTTTCAATGATTTCTATGAGAGAGGCAGCTAGTAAATTATACACCCAACTTACTAGCTGCGCTGTAATTAGTACTACTTGATACATTCTAGCTATATTATGTTATATTTTATTTATTAGCTATATTACTTTGAAGTTTCATTAAAATTCATTCAGTAGTTTGAAAAAGTAAAAAAGTCTATCCCAGCCAACTAACTTTCACGTTTATCCTACTAACTAGATGATGATAGAAGGTTTTTGTTACTCTTTCACGTCAGAACGCCTGAAAGGATCTTCATGAAATTTGCCCCAGAGGCAGATTATAGTCTGGCATAACACATAGGCTACATATATCCCGGGACTAAATGTCCTAGGGACCACGCGGGCGAAGCCGCTGGCAGAAGATAGTCTAACACTAATATTATAAAGAGGAAAACTTTGTTTGTTTGATTGTAATGAATAGGCTCAAAAACTACTGGACCGATTTTAAAAATTCTTTCACCATTTGAAAGCTACATTATCCACGAGTAACATAGGCTATATTTTATTTTGGAAAAAATAGGGTTCCGTAAGATATTTGGGTTTTTCGGACACAAGTTGTAAAAATCAACCAGAAAAGTTACTTAATTTGCGTACGCTGCCTAAACTATAAAAGATAGAACCATAAATTGTTCTAATTAATTGTAGATCTTATAACTATCTACAAAAAAGTCCGCGACACACTATACCTATCTATGTCGAGTGAGGCACAACAATCATTTTTTTATTTAAAAATCTTGATTTTTTTTTGGACTACATTTAAACGCGTTTATTTTACTCATGCTATTAATCCTTATCAAAATAAAGCATTTGTAAGTAAAGTTTATGTAGATAATATTTGGTCTTTGAATGATTAAAATCGGACGTTTGGTTTTGAAGTTATGGCGAAATTAAAATAATACGATTTCTGCTGCACGGCCCGTTGCGAAGTGGACGTCACCAAGGCGGTGCGCGTGCGGGAGGGGAGTTTGGATCTATGAGTAAGGTACCCGCGCGGCTCAGACGCGAGGTAACAGTTTTTCTGTAGTGTATTTAGTATCAGCATTGCACCCGTGCGAAGCCGGGGCGGGTCGCTAGTATCTAATATAAGTAGGAAGTAAATTAGATTGTTTGCTTGTATAAAATGTGAGCCTATTGAATATATAACTTAATATGACTAGAAAATACCGGGGCAAAGAAGTATGTAAGGATCGTCTTATGTGGCTTCGGTAGTTTCTATCTAGCCGTATGGCTAAAAGGAGTGAATGTATGCAATAACAAACAATGCGGAATCAAAATATTGTTATAGGACATGCTATACAGAAAACAGTAGTGTGATGGTAGAGTAGGTATCTAGGGCTTGTCAATCTCAATCTCCGTAGCTTTTTCCCAAGTACCAGTATTTTACATGGACGTCTGACAACCCAGTAACTGGGTATTAATACGCTACGTCTTAGCAAGACTGTCAGACATGTTCGAATGATAGCCAGGACCAACGGCTCACACAGGACCGGACCGGTGGGTGCGGAGACAGTTAGGGAAGGCTTATTTCTAGCAGTCGTGCACTGCTTGAAATAAGCCTCCCCGACTCCCGGCTGAAACGATGATAAATAACTATATCCTGCCTGTCACTCCATAAATCTCCAGCACGGCGAGCGAGGAAGGATCCAAAAGGCAGTCTTTGCAGCATCTGACGTAACACAGCGGCTATGAGAGCGGAGTACTTCGCCTGCCCCTGACCACCTGCCTGGACGCTCTTCCCTGACACTGCCAGACTTCGATGAAGTTCTAACCGCGCGTTTGTTAAGTCACCCTGCAAAGTAATTCTCCGCTATTAATATCAACATTTACAAAATTACAAATAACTCAAAGTATTACATTATCGAATCTCAATAACCTAAAATGAAATAACTACTGGAATAAAAAAACTATTCTACCGGCACTATTTGGCGCATTCTTTGCATTTTTTGTGTTTTCATATAGATGATACGCATATTGAAGGTCGGAAGTGATCATATAATTATAAAAATAGAAAATAGAAGAGGAGAAAGGATGCCGCCTTGAGCAACGCCTGTTACCAATTCAAGCTAGGGCGAGCGTACCGAGGAGTGCGCAACGCAAATCGACTTCTGACATCCCTGAAGATAGGTGAACCACTCCAGTGCTTTGAGAGACTAGATAATATTAGAGAGAATCGCTCAATGGATGTCGTGACTCGAGCCTGACGGTATTGGAGGCGTTAAAGAAATCGATCAGCACTAGAACAGTGACTTCCAGTCCTGCCCTTAAATCGCCAGACACTTTAAAGAGCAGAAACAGTGTCGAGTTTTAGAACCAAAATCATTTCATTTTCATTTGACTAGCTTTTTCCCAACTATATTGGGGTCGGCTTCCAGTCAAACCGGATTCAGCTGAATACCAGTATTTTACGAATTTTAGAACCAAAATATAAGAACTAATTATCTCTTTGTTAGAGTAGCGCACACGTCGCACATCCTTGTTTAGCAACACAGAAAGCTTTTTCTAATAAGCACCTTTAAAATTTTAATTACATAAGCTGATATTGCTAAAACTTTCTGCGACATATGAATTCATGCAGTGCTTACCTTTTTTAGAAAGTTGTCGGCATTTCGTTTATGTTTGTAAAACAACCCAGCTTCCTTAGATTGTGATTTTGGTACAGAGTCTCCATAAACAAGTAACTTGATCAGACATCCTCCCAGTACGAAAAAGTTTATCAGATATATGAAGAAAGTACTGAACAGCCACATTCCCCATGATACCCCTGTAGATCCTAGAATTATAACGAGATAATTATTTGATATTGAATCCTAGTGTGGAGTAGTCAAAGCAATAATAATAGGAAAAAGGTTTGGTGGTTACAGATAAGTCCCATAATTATTTGATAATCCTAATCCCAATATTTAAAATTCTTCCCTTACTGACTGAGTGACTCACAGCCAACACACAGCCAAAACTAATGATTGTCGAAAGCGGAAGTTTGGTATGTAGGTGCGTTGTATATAGGGGAGCACTAAGAGAGGATTTCCCGAAATTCCTACAGTATATGCAAGTACGAAGTCGCGGGCAAAAGCTAGTTTATTAGATAACTAGCTAATGCCCTCGGCTTCGCCCTCTTGATAAATTATATATATAACCTTCCTCGAGATCCACACTATCCATTGGTGAAAACAGCATGAAAATAGGTGCAGTAGTTTTTGAGTTTATCGCGAACAGACAGACAGACGCGGGGGAGGACTTTGTTTTATAATGTGTTAGTGATAATAATGTAGTGATAATTAGACCATACAAACTCTTTGAGGAATACAAATGTTTGAAGAATTATGAAAATTGCAACATAACATTCTCTACACATAAATATACTTAACATAGAAAACTTGAAAAAAAAAACAACTTCAAAATGTACTTACCAAAGTCATCATCAGCCAATATTTTCCGTTGATCTACTCTTGCAGAGAAATCTGTGACAGTTGACTCCAACATGTAGTTTCCAAAGAAGGTACTGAATGGGTTGAAAGTTATCAAACCAACCATGAAGGCACATAACGCTAATCGGGAGTGGTCACCCATACCCATAACAATCTTATTTGAGTATTTATCTTCAACCTAAAAACAACATAGATGGTTACATATCAACATTCTGACTTAAAATTTCTAGATCAATAGATTATAATGATTTTCTTGTAGTTTTTTTACAAATTGTTAGACACATTTTCTGATTTCAAGTTAGTTCATATATTTTGACGACTTATTTTCTTTCAAATAAATAGAAGCTGTGATAATACCAACCTTATACTCAGGTGATGAAGGTGAATCACTGTCAAACCCATGTTGTGAACTGGATGGTGATGAGATGTCGCTGTGGGGAGGAGTGTAAGTAACATCGAACTGTGGCTCTTTCACTCCAGACTTCTGGAATGCAAGCTTCAGAGCCATGTTCTCTTGTTTTAAACGAGTATTCTGATTCTGCAGGTAATTGATATATTCTATTGTTTTTCTTAAAATAGCTGATTTGTTCAACTGAAAAATTAAAGAATGGGGAATATTAACTGCACCTCTATTTAAAATTCAAGCAAACTAAATCTCCCAACTAATTACCCACTGTATAACAAAAATACTGATTTTCACACTAAATTACGACGACACTAAATAATGACGGTCAATGTCAGGGGCACCACAAGGTTCATTTAGTTAGGTTCCTTTAAACCCTGCAGACAGAAATCGACCTGCCGACGGAAACGCTTACCCTAGACGGTCGACGTCACGGGGAGTTAGATAATTTTTAGATAACAGGTAGTCATTCAGTAAAATAGTTTAGCTTTATACATTAAACAGTATAAAAGATTTGATTTATTTGATGAGCAAATTCAGTGTGCAATTCAGTATTTTTAACCGACTTCCCAAAAAGGAGGAGGTTCTCAATTCGGATGTTTGTATTTTTTTTTTTTTTTTTTTTTATGTTTGTTCTGGCATAACTCCGTCGCTTGCCAACCGATTCTAAAAATGATTTTTTTGTTCGAAAGGGAATACTTCCCAAATGGTCCCATGATAAGGAAACCAGGATCTGATGATGGCATCCCAGAGAAGTCGAGGGGAACTTTCGAAAATCGTATGGGCAACTAGTGCGTTTGTATTTTGCTTGTGTTGTTAGGTGTGGGGTACCACTAAAAAGTGAAAAATAAAAAACTTTTTACAAAAAAAATACAACCGACTTCCAAAAAATAAAACACTTCAAATTAAAAAATAACTTTAATATCGGGAGTCGGTGTCAAAAAACGAACAAATTAACAAAAACACCGAGTTCCGAAATTAAAGTTATTTTTTAATTTGAAGTGTTTTATTTTTTGGAAGTCGGTTGTATTTTTTTTGTAAAAAGTTTTTTGGTGGTAACTTCGAATATTTGAATAGAAAAAATTGTATTTACAGTCGTAAGATTAAATTAAAGAATTATTATTACAAATAATACATTTCAAGTAATTTATTATCCAACATAATTATGTCTTGCAAAGTAGTTACTGAATAAATAAATTTCCAGCTACTCATTTCACTGGTTAGAAATACAAAACAATATCTAAGTATTAATAAAGTATAGAATAGAATAGTCTTTATAATGTACACCATAAGTTACAGAAAACATAGATGAAGAAAACATTAAATAGGGTGACACAATGAGCGGATTTATCTTTGGATGGAGTTTAAAGAGAAAGGAAATACGGTACTGTAGGTATTCTGACATGTACGATTTATATGAACAAATACATGATAGATAAATAAATACAATTATAATTATGAAACAAAAAGCATAGAACCCAAGTAAAATCGATCAAAGATAAAGGTAGTGATGTTTGACCATTGTTTTAAAAATGGACAAAGAATGGTCAATGTATTCCATAGCCGCACTGCTTGAACCGTAAAAGATTTGTCATAGAAGCTGGCGGAATGCATCTCTAATCCCAAGTAAATAATGTAACATAGAATAACTAAATATAATTTAGTTTAAGATAACCTATATAAAAAGTAGTTTGTTTCTTAATGTTTATCATTTAACATGAAACAATCACATGGCATATCATTATTGCATCATTTCTTAAAAAAATCTGATGCAATATATGTATTATTTATTATGTAAGAAACAAAAACTAAAAATACATACTTTTGCTTCCTCTCCAACAAGCATATTTTTAAGTTCAACTATTCTATCATTAATACTAGTTCTGTACCGCCTTTCAATAGCATTGTGCGCACTTCGTTTTACTTCTTTAACCTTTGGTACTCCCATATTTGGAGCCTGGCTTAAAGTTATCTTTTCTCCTTCAAGGACTACGGGTATGCCTGTTAGGAGCGTTTGTCCATTGTTGCTGGTAAAAAATGTGTGTATGGGCCGGTTTTCTGCATTTGATTTTGTGTTTGTGATGATACTTTGAGTTGTTCCTGCATAATAAAACATAAATTACATGAATATTTATAAATAATTTGCATTTCAATTTCTCTTTCCTTGTCAAAATAAATTAACTAACAAATAAGCATTCTGGTTTGATTTGTATTAAATAGATTCATAGACAATAAACTAAGCTGACAAAAAATTTAAATTAATTTTTTCAATGGATTATAAGAATCATATTAGAATTTACCTTGTACAGGCGCACTGGTGTACATAAAAGTTTGAGTTTCAGGATTAATAATATTTGACTGTAACACAACTGGAGAAAAACTTGCATCAGATGTTTTCAGAATAAGCGGTGTCACTCCTTTGGCATTGTTTTGTATTAACAAAGGTTGACTTGTAGGTTTTGCTTTTGCAGGTTGCTTCATTGGTAGGGTTCCATCCAATTGCATCAGGGATGTCCTGCCATCAGGGATTTGTTGGATATTTGGTGCCAAATTTACATACAGTGGACTCTGTACTACTTGTTGCACAAGCATGGGGGCTGGTGCAGGTACTCTCTTGCGACCATGCTGCGTGACGTCGGGCAATGGAGCGCCATCATTGGGTATCAAATTATAACTTTCTTCTCGAGCATACACTCCTTGTACAGGACTACTCTTAGCTTGTGGAGTAGTTATTGGCTGTGTCTGTGCTCTGTGCGTGTATTGTGAAACCATGGGGTTTCCGGTAGGGTTGTAACATGGCGACACTTGAGGTTGCACAGTAAATTCGGTCTTAACTTTCGTGTCAACGAAAAGTGGATGATCATCGACACGAGAAAGCTCATCTTCTAATGTTTTCATAAAATCTCCATCACAACCACTAAGAAAATCTGAAATTATCGGATTATTACATAAATTACTCATATTTTTACGATGTTGCAGATGTATCGCTCAAATCAAACTAAGCATGTCTTACCTTCTATTTCTGCAATATCATGTACGTTAAACACGTCTGAATTAATAAATGGATCATCCTGCTCCATTTTGGGATCCATTTTCCACTAAATAAACCACGAAAACGTTTTTTTTTTTTTTTTTTTTTTTATATTTATGGCAACTGAGCCGGTTCCGACTATTCTGCCAGTGTCACGTGGTGACGGTAGCACAGAGAGGCAGTCCGTCAAACTTTCCGTTTTACTTCGTGGTAGGTGTTAGTGTAGCTGAAACGAACACATGGGTTAGTAAAACATATAATCTAATTTACAAAACGTTGTTTTAAACATTAAAAATACACTTGTTTACGTTTTTTGGCATTTGGTAACTATTACTCATTTGACATTTGTCTGATGATTTCTTTCAACCAATCAAAACATAGAAAATAGGTGGTGTGATATGACGTCACATTAAGATGCGTTCGGAAACTATAAAAGTTTCTAGAAAAAATCGAAAAACCTACAAAAAAATCTATCGCTTTTCAGCAGCTTTTCATCGCATAAGAATTTTGGTAAAAATATTTGTGACAGATTCAGTATGATCATGGTTTAATCTAGGTAATGGTAGGTTATAAAACGTCCACGCTAATTTTGACCTCACTAGCGACAAACAAAGTCTTCAACAGTAAGCCATTTGTAGGGTGCTGTTTAGTATAGTGACATCCCGGCATTTTATAAGCTCTGCAAAATTCATAATACAGTGTGAGTCTTTATAATGTGCACATACGAAAACGAGGCAAACTTCACCTAGGTACCTAATTTTATCGACGGAAAACGTGTTCAAAAATGTGTATTTTTTTTTTCATGAAAAAGTTGTCCACAGTTGATTGATTAATAATCGATTTTTTATGATCGATATATAGTAGGTACTGACTGAGGAGACTGATTTTTAAATGAAAAAGTTGTAACTAAACAGTCGCAAGGGCCGATCGACCCGTATGTGATTTACCTAATGGTCACCCATCCACAGACCGATCTTGGCAAGCGTATTTACCTCGACGCGTTCGGCTGTTATAGTTTAGTTAGCCACTTTGAAGCATAATAGCAAAAATACACCACTTAAGCTAGTAAAACACGTTTACTTATGGATGATGATTTATGGGATGCAGTTTACTAATCTCCTCCAAGTAATCTCGATAATTCAATCGAAAAACAATCTAGTAATTCATTGCCATAGCTAAACAAAATATAACTTGATTTGAAAAACATAGGGCTGGCCTGAGGTGACTGAGGTCATGCTACTGCGGAATAGTGCGGAAAATCTTGACACCGCGATTCAGAATAACGCGTCATCAGTACAACGCCATCTATTGGCAATGTAATTGAACTGTCAAATATACTCGTAAGTTCTAACTTAGAAGGTCACACGATAAACATTGATAAGATAATAACATGGTCACTATTCTTTTGATACATATTATGTCTAATAAACAATAACTCAAAAATACAATATTGTCTTGGGGTCTTGTCACATCTAATAACACCGTATTTTGAAATTTTTCTAGTAAGATTGTTTTACTTTCTGTAAAATTATTACGTAACTTGAAAATGATATTTTTTGTTTATAGAGATATTGTTACAAAATAAATGTAAAATGAAAGGTTTTTTACATAAAACGACATCACAACTGACATCTATTTTTCGAAAATGGAAAAAGATAAAGTGAAAGTTAGTCACGTTGGAATTTTGGAGTTTTCGTTCCATAGATTGTTTCATTCTTCATAGTTATGGATTATATTATTATTATTGTTTTATAATATAGAATAAGGTCTTAGAAGTCAAAAAATCAATAAATTGTAAGGACTTTCATGGAAAAATACTAAATAAAGGCTCCAAAGACTAATCTTTCAGTCGGAGCAAGAAGCCTAAGGTCGAATATTAGACACGTCATTTATCCCGGATAAAAATTTGTCAGCTGATAGTTCTTAATATTATGATCATGTGAGTAATAAAATAAATCAGCTGGCAAGATGCCGATGCGTTAGCTGACGACTTTCCCACCGATGCAGCGGGCTAACGTTTTGTTTTCTGCCAGATATTAAGTTAGCTTTAATCTGGCAAAATTATCATTCGGGAGGAAATGACTGAAAAAAAAGAAAACATTTTTTTCAACGAGTTTGGGATGCTGCCGCTGCTAAACCCGGGCACCGAAACGCAGCTGACGTTCACAGAGGTCCCACAGAGTACATTATTACTATATGAAAGGTCCATGCCATTTTACAAGTTATAGTCCGGAAGGAAATGTATAACAAAACTTGAGCCTGGCTTGCGGTCTTTAACGACATCGAACTAGCCAGATTCATCAACCGAGTCTCCCTTTTGATATTTTTAATTGATCTTCATGCTCACGCTTTTTACAACAGATGGCGTGTAGGTACATTTCATTTCAGCATGCTTAAAAAAATTTGTGAAAAACTGAAATCATGCCATAAAATAAAGCATGTTTGAAATAAGTTTAGGTACAATTCAAATGATAACATTATAACCTATATTATATTTGGAAATTACAATCAGACAAATCATTGAAATTGTTAATCTACCCTCTGACAGATGGCGCTCTCCGATTTTTTGCTCATTGCTATTGATGGCGATTTATTATTTTGAAATAGCAGAGGAATGTAGTGAACTATTAAACAATAAATAAACTTTAAAATTTTTGTACTTACTTTGTAGATTAAAATGCGCCATCTGCTGTTACATTTCAGAACTCCTAGGAGACGTAGCGAGCATAGCCGTAGCTAGCCCGCTCGTAGCCGTAGCTGTATTGCGAAGCCGCTACGTTGGATGTCGTAGCAATCGTTTACAGTCGTAGCCACGGGATGGCGATAATGAAGGTTGTAGTTTATCAATAATTTATTAAAGCCCTAACTTTGCTATCTATGTAACTTAGATTTAAAAAAAATGTGTTGAAAGCAAAAGGAGCAATTCAAACGCGATATTGAATTCACCGCAAGAGGCGCTAGTGTAGTGTGAAATTCGTAATGTCGAATTTCACTGTTGGTTGGCTTTTGAATCGAGTTGATTATCGCAAGAAACTAAAAAAAAGGTTTTTCAAACTGTATCGTGTGACATATCAAATGAAAGGGCTTACTGTGAGGGTTTTAATTATAGTTTTTCATAATTTTAAATTGGTTCGGAACCATTTACACGCGGGTCCGACTCGAACTTGGCCTACTTTTTTAGCCCAACACGTCTTTTTCCGTTATCGTTTAATTATGTCTTAGAAAAGCAGATATAAGTAATTAAAACACCTTCGCGCACTGCACTAATGATGACTGGCTGAACTCGAAGTACGATTCCTGCTGTCAAATTTTGTTTACACGGAGACATCCAGTATTTAAAGACGAAGCGATTATCGCTCCTTCACGTACAATATGGTATTTCCTATAATATGTAGTTTACATGAGCATATTTTTTTTCTTACTTTCGGGAATCAGCAAGAAACTCTCACCAAGTAAATGGCGCTTTATTTTTTATGACTTTTGTGATTATTTTACTAAAACAGCTTGACTATAGCAGAATAAGTTACGTTTGTACTGACCACGATTTTACAGCCAATGATAAAGGACCATACTCGACAGTGGCGCCAACTGGTGAGTACACAAAGTAGGTAGCCCACATTGCCGATATGAATGCTACCTTTTTATTAGAAATATTAAAACAATAGTTTACCGGCAAAGGGTAACTTTTCAAGTTACATAATATTTTATAAATGATTTAATGAGGACAGATGTTGTCGTTTACTAAATAGCTTGCCGAGGTTACCTATAATTATGCATCCGGCAAAACGCGAAAATCAGCTAAGATCTCAGACGGATTAAGTATACGTATTTTCGACAGCGCCCTAACTGGAACATAGATTATGGTACCTATTATCGGTACGACGCAACTTTAGCGTAGGTAAGTCAAGGGATGCAATTGGCTTTTGAAAATTGTTTTACCCAATCAGTGTTTGACAATAATTCGTCACTTTTATTTTGCGATATTTTTTTACCAGAATCTATATTGTTCCTAGTATCTACTTAGTTGAATTTGGTCTACTTTCCAAAAACCTCATTGAAACTGTTGGGTGCAAAAAGGTATAATACCTTTACAATTTCGCTGTAGTTTCTTTTTGCCATAAAATTGATGGAAGTAAAAATTTTCTCGTGAAGTCCTACGGCTCTTCAAGCGAAGTTCAAGGTTTTTTGGTTCGATATAGCTTGTGAATAATTTATTGACACTGACAAGTGTGTAGGTACTGTTTGCCTAGAATACTACGTAGATGTAACGAAGCTTTAGTAAGAGTTTTTTGTGTGTAGAATCACGTTTCCAGCTGCAATCTACTCGCATGCAAGTTACATTGCGTGCTACCGAGGTAAAATGTGATCGATCGCTTTATCGTTGGGGGCCGGAATGTAACAGCATGCGAGTTGCTTGTACCTACCTAGTTGTATGGAAATGTGGCTTAGATAAGCAGTTGCAGATTACGAAGCTATAGTTATTTTCTATTATTTTTACTGCACCTTCTCAATTTGAAAGTCTACCTACTTTACACAAGAATTTCGATAATGTGTGGTCGACTATACTCTGTTTTGTTTAGCGAGTGTCCGGTTTTTATTCACATGGTGGTAGAGGCAAATTTACCATGAAATGATTGTTCGATTGGAGGAAAACAATAAAATAATCATTGATATTAAACGTTTAATTTATATTTGTAACATTATATTATCTGTAAATATAGAGTTCTTACTATAATAATATGTAGTTACGAGATAAACAAACTCGATCTAATATAACTTAAGTGTATACATACAGTACAACTACATATTAAAGTACATACGATATTTTCAAATTCCAACTTAATTGATGAACTGTAGTGCAATAACATCATATTTAATAACATATATTTATAGGCACAAAAGTGGATATATAATAATTACATTTTAACATCGATTTAACAAAAAATGTGAGGTATTCAATTGTAATGGCGGACAGACACCTAAAAAAAGCCTGGTCCTCCGCCTGATGAAGCATAAAAACACAAGAGTGCATAAGGTAGGTACACCTACTGGAATGTCCTAACATAGATAATGTTCTAACTACAACAAACAAAGGCACAAAATAGTGAAACCTACCAAAGTGTAGCTTCTACACACACCATACGTGATTTAAATTTATTAATTACATATTTGCGATCGCAAAATTAATGTAGATACATTCGTAGATATCTATGGCATTTTCAAACTAGACTAAAGTAACAAATCAGTCTTCCAATCAATTACCAAATAATAAGTAATGTATTTATTAACTTAAGGATATTTTAAAATTAAATGTTTACCTACTCTTAGGACTTGAATATACATGGATATTAATTAAGAAACCAAGTTTTAAAAGATGTGATTAATTACAAGGAATTTACTGACAAGTTAAAATGTGCAGATTTGTACAATTAGATTTTTTAATAATTAGAACAAGAGCTTAGGTATACGACGAGCGAATCACACGGTTTTACACCCATAGATGAAACATGAAAAAATAAACTAGATATTTTACGTATAACAGCGCATCGCGACGATTTTTTCTATGTTACCACAATCCTAATAATAACATTGAGCATTCTTAACTAAGTGTTGATGAAATCTCTTAACTCTAATATGAACCACCGTGCTTGTGCAAAAAAATATATTGAGGGTATGGTGAGCACAACTAGATATTTAACAATGAACATTTATGGCAATCGATGAATAAATTAATAAATTAATCTAACCCGTAACGTAAGGAAACAATAAGAATAGAACGGTATGTATTAGATACGTCGCTATCCGCGGTGATAGTGCGTCGCACGCAAGGTCTCTGCAACATGCGTTGTCGTCGTAGAGCTAGGATGTGTTGTCAACTGTTTCACGTGGAGTATGGCGTGGTGCGACGCGGTGGACTAGAGGAGCTGTAGCGAGCGTGAGGTAGTAGCGGCATTCAGTCTATAAACATCACAGTCGCGGACAACTAATTGCACAATAACTTGTCTAGGCGAACCGCCCGAGGCGCGGCCAGCATGCCTGTCGGCCCTATAAAGTTACAAATCCAACTAAGACAACATTATACGCTAGTTAAAGCTAACTTATTTTGCTACTCATTAACAAAGACGTAAATGTTATAAAACAAAAAATATAAAGAAGAAAATAAACAAAAATAAAATCACAATAAGGCGTCGTCCAGCATCAAACGGAAATTTTATTTCGTTTTCAAGCTCCGACGACACTTTGAAATAAATAGAGAAGAAGAGAGGTAGAAGAAAAGTGGCCGCGGGGCCCATTGCAATCGCCCGGCCGGAGCGCCCGGTCATCGGCGGCGTGCGCGCGCGGCACGGCCTACCAGTTAGCCTACCAATAAGTGCTTACTCCTAACTTTGTACGCCTAAGTCAGTCTTTTCGAATGTACATTCCACGATATCGTTCAATCTCTTTCGCTACCACAATCTAACGCGAAGTTACGCGGCGGAACAATAACCCCTGGCGGCTGGTCCAAGTCACGACGACGAGGTACTGACAAGTCTTCGACGTGGTCGTCGTCCTGCACGGGTGACCGCGGCGAGTGCGGCGCCGAGCGAGGCGGTGTGCGGGGAGCCAGAGCGGCGTGCGCGGCCGCGGCCAGCGCCATCGCGTGTAGCGCCTCTCGGCCTCCGTCTCTCGTCGCTCCCTCTAACGCTTGCTGTAGGAATGATGGATCAATGAGAGGTGTTGGTGGATTTCCATCCTCACCTCCACCTCCTGTTCCACTTAAACCATATGGGAATGCAGCTCCATTCGACTCTCTCTTGACCCCTCGACTCATTGGACGGCTGGTCGTTATTCCGAGTTTCTTCACTTTATCGTACAATGTACGTGAAGGAACGCCGTATTTACGCGATGCTTGTAGTGCGCTCATTCCATTACGCACACATTCGATGGCTGATAAAATATCGGATCTCGTGTATTGTTTATATCGCTTCCATTCGGGTTTCTGTTGCGGTGGGACGTATGGCGCTAATCCGGCTCTCACGTCTTGTTGAAAGTTGGTCGGTGGAGGCGATGGATGGAAAGTGCGTTGGCTTTCATCGTCGAAGGATCTTTCTGTGTAGGGAGAGTGAGCATCTTCTGACCGATCTGATCTATTGTAGTGGGGTGACGAAGCTCGTGAGGATAGTCTACGAGGGCGGTAGTCAAAAGGGCGATGTGGGCTCGCAGCGCGTTCAGATTCATGTGCTGAGCCGTTGGAGTGGAGGCGAGGTGGAGCGTGCTGGCTAACTGGGTGACACACGAGGGACATAGGTTGCGAAGAGTCCACGGGAGAGGTCTGAGCGAGAACATTCCTTAAAATAGGAGTGTCACGAGTGGCTAGCATGCTGGACAGCTTTTTACGCTTGAGAGGATTCATATCAGAGGAGTCGTAGGCGGCGGAGAGTACGGGCGCGGCGGGTGGCGGCGGCCAGCGCGCGGGCGGCGCGGGCGCCGGGGGGGACACGCTGGAGGGCGCGGCGGGCACCACGCGCGGCGGCGAGGCGGCGGGCGCGCGCTCCGTGCTGCCGGGCCGGCGCCGTAGCTCCGTCATGTCGAACAGCCCCTTCACCTCCAGCTGCTCCGCCACCTTCATGATGTGCGGGATATGCGCCTGCGTCACGTTCACCTCGCCCGTGTACATGTACTCGAGGAGGGCGCGCATCTCGAAATCCTTCACGCCGGGAAAGAGGATGCTGCAGTGGTCCATTGGGACATCAGCTAATATTGACTGAAAATACGGCGAGTTAGCCGCTAGTACGACTCGGTGCGCCTTGAAGGTGACCTGGTCGTCGACCACTAGTGTGCAATCGACGTAGGTCTCCACCTTGATCAAGGCTTCTAAGATCTCCACTAAGTTGGTTTTGTGGTGATTCCATTTCAAACAAAAAGTTTGAGGTCCTTCGACGCTCCCCATTTTTCTAAGTTGTGATTCTGTAAACAAAAGAAAACTCTATAAAGCCACTGTGTTTTGAACCACATTTTACCAAAATTAGATACCTACAGTCAAACGCATAACATACTTGAACTACGAAAACCGCTCTTATCCAATTGTTACTACAGACGCACATAGGTATGTATGGTTGTTTGAAACTACAATGTATTCGTAGATAGATAAAGCTCTTAATAGCAAATAAAATGTTTCAGAATCCTGATGTTGACATTAACTAAAAAAACTAGATTTTTTTCATAACAAGGCATTTTTAGGAAAAGTCAGGAAAAGAAAAATAATGGTCACTCATACTCATTGGTCAGTCTTTAAATAAGATTATAATAACTATTGCTTAAAATTCAAATCACAGATAGCAAAGCTAAAATGTATTTAAATCATAAACTCATATTCATTCTTTTGTTGATCAGTATTCAATAATTCGAACTACTAAAGCTGAAACCGCAAATAAATTATCATAAAAAAAAAAACAAATATTGCATAAATTAAGTGGTAAAAGCTTGTCAATAACATATTAAATACCTGGTAAAATATCGAAGTTGGTAGAAGCGGGATACATTGTAGAGATTTTTCCAAGTCACACACTAGTCTGTCAGAACTTCAGAAGTGATAATCCTTGCGTACACAAAGTTCGTGCGTGCCGAGCGCGATGCGCATCGCTCTGTCTCCAGCACTGACTGACGACGTATGCGGCCCAGCGCGACTGCCCGACTGCACCGCCCTTCCCCATTTACATATTACGCTCATAGCCCTTCCACACTGCCAAATTGACTTTTTACCTTTTATTCGGCAGGTATAATCGAAGCTAGGGGACCGATGAAAGCAGTTACGCCGGATTCCCTCCTGTTGTGTTCTTTATAAATTTCGCACCGCACCGGCTTACCTATTTTCATCTTTATATCCACAGAACTATGCATAAAATAAATCAGCAAAATTATGGCACTTACTTAATTCATACAAAACAGGTCCTGCGTTATCAGCCGGCTACGAAAGCGTAGCACCGCTACGAAAGTAAAATTAAAAACAATTAGTGAGACTTACCTCTAAGAAAATTAATCCAGCGTCTACACGTGATCAGGATTTTTTTTTGAAAATGTTTGTATCAGGAAAACTCATGTGAGAGCACTTGCACTTAACAAAGTTCGTAGCACGTTCGGGGTTGTTTCGCGCGAGTGGTGTCGGCTACGCCCGTGTGGGGGCGGCGTGCTCTCGCGAGCGTCTGGCGGTGACTGTGTTGGTGAAGGCGGCCGGTCGCGTCGGCCTGTGTGGCTGCCGCCTTCTCCCCGCACCTCTGGTGTGCGCTTTTTACGCACGCAGCGCAGCGTGCCGGAGTGCAGTGCAATTGCGTGCGGAGGGAGCGGGGCGCGGGGCCGGCGCGCCGACGAATTGCAGCGCGCTGAGGAGGGCTCGTACGCTTGTGTGCGTGAGTGCGCGCGCGCATCTAGACACCGCCGCGCCGCGGTGTGCGCCGCGAACGCTGTTGCTCGGCGTCAACACGATAAAATAAAGCCGAAATCAGCTTATAAAAAATGAATGCCGCGCCTCACTGCGCCTTTGTATGTTAACGTTGAACTTCGCGTCTTGCCTTCTGAATTAGGAACTCTATCAGTAGTCTTATTACCATTTATTATAATGTTCTAATAACGCGCATTTGATATTCTATTTAAGGGTATTTAAGTTCATGTAAGTTATAGTTTTGTTACTTTATATAAAAAGGTGTATTTTTGAGCTAAGGAGTGTCAGCCATGAATTTAGAACATAGTCACCAACTTAAGTACCAATCAGCAGTTTCTTGACCCAGTGAAATGCCTTCCTAGAAAATCATTTGTTCAATACTTTTCAAGGTTTCTGTCTATCTATGGAGACATGTGATGTGAAGCACATGACCGTTTCACAAATACCTTAAAAACGGTCCTAGCTTAGACATACATGGAGCATGAGTCTAAGCTAGGACCCACAGTAAAAAACTAGAACCGTCGTAAGTCGCGAAAGTAGTTGAATACGTTAAAACAACCAATTAATACGAGCGCGCAATGCTTAACATTTCGATACAAACATGACCGTCCTAAAAATTCCCCAAAAGTGAGTGAACAACGCCACCAAACGAGGTCATTGACACATGGCTCGCGTAGGGAACGCCAAAATAGCGCAAAATGCACTCAAAAATAGACCAAGCTGTGTGTGCAATATTTTTTGTTAAGCGATGCTTGTCTTCCGCCAAACTTTGGGGGACGCATCTTCTTGAATACGTCATTTCTATTATTTTAAGATGTGTTTGAAACTAATTTTAAAGGAATAGAAACAGTTTTCTTTGTGGTTTCAGTTGAAATTGCGTAGTTACAGTGGCCGAACAATGCTTTCTTTTTAAATGTATTCCAGTCCAGAATATGTTCCCAACCTTAGGTCTAGCTCAAGCAAGATAGTCCCTTCATTCACCATCTGATTTGTTTAACAAAAACTTATTAATAGATTTCATAATAACATAGCAAAAACAGGTGGCAAAGGTACCTAAAGCTCATGCCTATATGTAAGTAGGTACTTAACTAAGCATAGAAAATAATATATACAACAAAAACTCAAGGACCTACGGAGACTCAATGATACATTATTATAACAAGTTAGTAATAATAAATGATATTGTCCTCGCATGGACGCCGAATTCACCACACATTAACTGAATAAAACGTCAATCTTCATGATCGGGGTTAAACATCCCACAATCAAGATGATACGGGATGAGAGAACATCCCCGACAATATAGTAAAAAAATATAATATTAGGAACTTAAGGATAATTAATGCTACTATGAGCTACAGTTTAGGTTTGGCAGAAAGGATGAATACTTAGTTTAATAATAAATATCAACTTCATTAATTAAATGGTTTGTATTGTGTTTGTTAAGATGAAATACTATACCTATATTAATACGTGAAGCAAAAATTTTGTACCCCCTTTCGAAAATTACGCGGAGTAGGATGGTAAAGTTTTTTATTATAACAATAATATTATAGGTACCTAATACTTGCACGACTTTTTTACGTCTTTGTCGAATAAATGGTTTCTGTAATTTTTATGTTATTTAAAATATTCCGCTAAATATACTTACTTACATTAATATTTAAGAGCCTGCGCATTTTAAAACCATCTCATGAAATCTATCGAAAAATAAACAGAAAAGGCAATTAAATGTTTTCGGAGAATGATTTCGGAAATAGTAACTGATAATATAATTATGTGATAGTTTTAAGATAATTCCGTAACAATGAGATAAACTTTGAATGTAGGTACTCATTTTAAGTTTATTTGCTAGTTAATTTAAAAGTTAATTTCCTAATATGGAAGCAAAGTTAATTAGTAAGTTAACTTTTTTTATTAATATATAATGCTTAGTAACAGTATTCCAGTAGGTAGTATAGTATTCTAGTTCTATTAGTATTCCATATTTGGTTATGTGGTCGGGTTTAGTTTGGTTAGGTACTGTCGTCTATTAGATTTTAATTCGACCAATGATATATTGGACCTTTCTTCACTTTTAGTCTACAATGTTCTCACGAATTCATGCAAAACCCGAATTCTTTCGGATAAACAATGGCAGAGAATGTCAAAGCAATTCTCTCGTATCAATGGCGAAGTGTGGAGTGCACTTGAAGCCTTTCGAGAGCCATTTGCATATCGATACTGGCCTCGGCTCTAAGCACCAGTTATTATTAATTCGATTACGTACGAATGTGGGAATGTTTGGAGTTCAGAGAAATATTAAGAGCGGTGTAAAATATTAAGGTGTGTGCTGAACAAGTTTCCGACGAAACGACTTCTTTTCGCTACTGGAAAATGATATAAAATGGAAACTGCAGCTTATTGCGTAACTCGCTGTGATTTTTTAAAAAATTTGGACGTTTCTACGTATGTTCAGTCACGCTAGCCTTAGAAATACAGTTACAGTTTGTCCTCAAATTTATAGAAAAAAATAGATACATCGCAAAAAAGATTAGCAAATTAATTTATCAAGAAACACAAATAAAGCCAACTGTAAAGCAGTAGAAAAGATTAGCAGATGGTTGAATGGACCGACTGACAAACAAACAAACAGATTACAAAGATCGGAATGTCGCAAAAAACAGAACCCTAAGGTCCGGAAACAAAAACAAAAATTTAACATTTCCATTCGAGTACGGAATTAGCAACTATTTATATCATATTTGCGGACAATGGTTTGCACCAATTACATGGACAGAAAAAAAAACATGTTGTTACGTTAGCGGTCAACCACACAACCGTTAAAATTTCACGATAATTTGACTATTGCTCCGGAAACACGAATGCAAATGTACCATTGTCAATACTTAACAGTTATGACCTTTGATTCGGCGGCGGCGTCAATAATTAGTTTAGCGATTCGCGGAAGATGTCTCATTCGATATGTATCTACGAGGCTATTAAACTTCACAAAAGGTTCACATTAGCAATTCACACCAATAAGCCGATGAACTTACATAAACTTTAGCGGCAATTGATCAACAATGCTCTTTAGCGAGATATAAAAGTGCATTATGCTAATACCAGCATAAACAGAACGCATCGCGACCTATCCCACGAGCGCACGCGCAGCAAAAACTGCGAGACGGGGGATAGAAAAAGCTAATAAAAAAGCAATAATGCGATCCCGCATGGTGGCTCGTTGAGATACGAAATTGACGAGACTGATGAACCGTAAGGGATAATATTGATGTACGATACGATAACTGAAACGTCACTTGAGCTAGTTCCAATTACAAGTATGTTCTGATATTAAATACGCAATGTTTCATCAGCGAATTAAATTCAAGCGAAAATTCTATTTCAACAGAATTTTACAACTATCGGTATTTTCCATTGTCATTTGCGATACGCACATTCTCAGTTCACGAATGATCACGTAACGGCGAGAGTTAATGATATAAATACATCATAAAACATACACACTGGTCGTAAGTGCGTTAAGTTTGCATTATGAGAGAAGGGTTGCCAGCATAAAGAGATAATTGTAATTTTACGCGTCCTCGTCATTTGTCACCAGCATCCTGCCACGCGCCCTGGCCCTGAATTTATTATTATCTGGGGTGTGCTACCCTTATCTACAATTAACTATTAAGAGACATTAAATAATATACTACAGAATCCTTGATTTTGCACACTTAATTATTTTTTGTGTGTCTATTATTTAATTGTTATGTGAAATTAATTTATTATTCACGTTAAGTTGGTGTTACTGCAGATATTCATGGATTCTGATATTTTTTGTGACTTTATCAAAATGTTTCGTTTTTCATTTAAGCAGATATTTTGATTAAGTAGGTAGATACTCTAGCTGAGTATACCTTAGCTAGAATTAGTTTTATGAGTTACATATTTGTCACTTAATTGATAATTGTAAGATATTGCGATGCGCTAAAGACACGCGGTTTACAGCACAGTAAATACGCCCTGTGGAGCTTCGCCTCTGTGTTCACAATGATATCAAGCAAGGGACATGATGGCCCACCTAATATATTCAGTTTGGGTCTGTGATCGTCCACGCCCGGCGACCCCGGATGCGGTTCATTGTAGCGAAACTCCCCGGACCCGAGGTGAAACAATACACTCTTTCCTTCTATTGTCTAGTACCCGCCCGCACAAGCATTCCTATTCATATTTTTATATTTAATCGTATAAATGTACGTAAAATGCGAATTGTATATAATGTTAATATGTATTCTCAGAAAGAAATATTTCACATGTTCTGTGTTCTTGAAAATACCACCCTTAAGTTCGTTATTCCTATTTTAAATTAGTAAGATATAATCATATTAAAGCACCCCAAAATATAATAAACATAATTCAACTCGTAGTAACGAATGTCATTTTTTTTATTTAGAAATAACATCGGTTCGCTCAAAAACGGGTCAAGTGGATATGAAAAAAGAAAGTATTGAATTAAAAAAATGGGCGGTTCTGCTAAGTATCGTTGTCAAAATATCGGCAAGCACCTGCCTGGAGCAGACAGCCCGGCGCGTAACGGACTTATGAATCTATTATATTCAGTTAATAATACTAACTATTCGGACTATTTACCTTGCATTACTTTCAAAATACCTACTTAAAATAACACCAATTACTTTTTTTAAATACTGTTAATGCTGCTCATACCGTCAATTAGACGCTCAAGTCAAAGCTATATCTCGCATTTTACGACACTTAAGCTTCATTTATCCGGCACCGCGTGATAAGCATCTTATAAAGTATATCCAGAGATAATTCGCTCCTCTCGCGGCGCGGCCATGTTGCCTTCGACCACGGCTCGATAAAATAAAACAACCGCGAGCCAACGCTTTTGGACTTTTTTTATACAGGATCATTTTTCTTGCCGACTCGGCCAAGGGATTATCTATGATGTATGACAACAAAAAATGGTCCTTCAGTTCATAGAGATAAGGTCGCATGATTTCTGGAGGCTGTGGACTGGACGTCCTTGGGCGGACTCGATCTGCTAGGCGAGAGATCGTCCCATCGCGCTGCGCTGGTCGTTGCACCGAAACTATACTTTTAAAATGCATTGGAAAGTAGAAAACTTATTCGTGTGATATTTTCGAGAAACTTCTGCCCAATTACCAGTTTGTGCGGGGCGTAGCTGTATCTAAGTATGTTCTGAGTTAATTAATATATTTTGAAAGAGTTAAGAAGCGAATAATGCTTGTAGCAGCACTTAACGAATTATGCATGCTAAATAATTATTGGTGTGAAGAAGTCGCTTGTGTTGTCAATTAACAGATTTTTTCTCATTAACGTCAAGAACCGTTGCTATATAATATCCGTACATAAATATGCAAGGGACTATTTTGTAACTGTGACCAGTTTGTTTTAGTTCGCGCCCATCGCTAATGAGTCAAAATGTGTTGCCCTCGAATTTACGACTCGGCGATGTCGCTAAATGTTAAAAAACAGCCTCATGTCGTAACAACGGGTACGAACTGCCATCATATGGGTTGTTATCTACTGTTTTAGAAAACAACTTTCGCAATTCACTTTGTTAAAATGCTTTGAAAAAGAAGAAAATGTTACGTTGGCCGTTAACTGGCAAAACTGCAGTTAAATGGGTTTGTTACATCATAGACGTTGATATACATCTGAAAATACGTGGATTCAGACTATATAATTATTATACATGTCATAGTGCTTGTATCGATTGTATTCTAGTAAATTATTAAATTACCCATCATTGTAGAGCAGCTTATATTTCCAAGAAACCCTGAAATGCGCTGTGCGTAATAGACCTTCGATAATTAGGGTACAGGGTAGGGTAGAATTTCATGTTAGTAGAGAATAATAAATACATTTTACCGAGACGACCGATGTAAACGATTTTTATTCCATATTGAGCTGAACCTAAATTTTATAGTCATTTCAGTCGACTGAAACCCACAACTCCTAGTTCTGCCACGCAAAATATTAACACAAACAAAGGGGGTGAAGTAAAATAAACAAACCATAGTCACCGATAGGGTTGTGAATAGTAGGTAGTGTGTTTTAGCAAAATCAATAGCATGTTATGGGCGTCCGCTATTTCCGTCGTGCAGCTCGTGGATAATAACTGCATGGTGGCCGTGCGAACAGATGGACAGTGCGATACGCGGTCGCGGGGACTAATTACAGGTATCATTTGCAATAAACTCGTCCACCCTGTATATTGCACACGTGAACGGGGCTGGTACGCGAATAGAACTAGCTTTTGTGTAGACGGTAGACGAATGATGAGTAATTACAGGGTTTCATGCAGGAATTATATTGGGTTTTCCTGTCTGATAAATGAGGGAATTGACGGTTTGTTTCTGTTGTTGTTGTGTATAGTCTTACTACACAACTTACTATGTAGTACTACGACCTAAGTACCTACATTTTAACCTGAAGTCTGACTACTTAATTTTGTACAGTGGCCTCATTTCTGAGGCACTTGAGTGTACCTAAAGATTAGACGCATGGTCATGTTAAAAGTATTTCAAATTACTCTGTCTGTACTTAGTCACCAAGGACAAAATGAAAATAGATGTCCTTAAGGTCACCCCATGGATCATCAGCACATTTTCCGACAGTTCTTATAACTATTATAACAACAAACATTATTTTTCTTGGCTTAGAATAATAAACAAAACTGCAATTTGTATCGAAATACCGATCAAGCGCCAATAACGTATGTCAATAGTAAACCCTACAATGTTTAGGGGTTTTATGCTCGCTTTATTCGCAACACCCCTCGCTGGTTGCCATGGGGTTGTGGTCAAAATTGTATTTTTATTATAATTGCTCCGTTTTATTGAGAGTCCCTAGAGGGTAAACATTGTACAGTTCCAGTTTGTTTACAAAATTGTTGATTTCATATAATTAGTTAAAATATTTTTTATGTTCAAATTCGAGTTTTTAATTGGGTTACTGTAGATTGATTCGCTAACTTATAGTAATCCTGTTCCTTAGCGTTGAGTATCTAAACATTAGCCTTACCTGCTGTAATGGAATGTCTATTCAATAGCTTAGACAAGTTATAACTACTGGAAGAGCGGAACTTCCTAACACAAGTATACTTCTTGCTTAAATGGAAATACCCTGAAGACCAATTGCAAACGTATTCTTAAGTAATAATAAATGTTTATTTTCAAATAAACATTTATTATTAGCTCTATTTAAAACACAATTAAGCCATTTAAGTCCTATGTTACATTTATTTTTAACTGTGGTCCAAACCACCGACAAATTGAAGTTTATCTCCATTTACGCCGATTGCGCAGCAAAAATACAAAACACGAAAAACAAAAATAAATATCATTTAAGCGTAAGATAAAACTGACAGTTTTACTATTCAAATAATAGCAAAAAAAAGCGAATACGTCCGCCTGTCCATACTCAATTGGACCCGCATCAAAAGGCTTAGTATAAACCCCTTTTCTCATTTTTATATCACGAAAAGATTGCCCATGACTATTCTGTTGGCAAATATGACTTGATCCCATTGTCCGTAAGAAAACTATTCGTGTCGAATTTAAATGTTGTTGCTGGCACAGGGAAAATAGCTTAATAATTATGCTAACATTTAAATAAATGCTTACCTTATTCATATACTATACATTGTATGCACCCCATTTGAGGGTTTTGTACGAATATACGAGTAGCTAGGTTGTCAAATACCTTTCGTATGTTAGAGTTGGATTTCATGAAAATTCTGCACTGAATCTCTCTCACCTGAAATCTTTGATCACAATAGGGAATTTGCTTGACAACTTTATGATTGCTGAATAAAATACTTATTAGGACTAATGATAAACATTTTTTTTTCTTTAGTCTTCCTCATTGTTTCCAACGCTGTTATAGAACGACATGTTTTTGATATTCATCAGCGACGAACTTGGTAGTTAGAAAGAAAGGTTCGATGAAGACTCTGACGCCCATACAGCTGCCTTAGAAAATCGTGTTTTCGCGTAAGTGACAGATATAGGTACCTATTCGTTTAAAATTATATTATCTCGTCAGTTTTTTAATAAATTCAGTTTTCACTGGCAGTATAATATTTGTGGACTTATGCCTATCCTCTTTGCTAATTATCACTATCTTTATTATGTACAGTACCTGTTCATTCGATAACATCTGACCAATGACCACAAACGTCCCATCCATTTATTTGAACGTCATCACGAGGGGCTTATAAATCACATTGGTACGTCGTTATTGTACCAATTTCACCATCGATATTGCAATTTGTCATTCCGTTATCTACTACTATCGCAATGCATTAGGTTCTGAGTACAGATAGTGTTATCTGTAACTAGAATTCGCCCAGCTCGATTACAGAACGGAGGCGACGCACATGTAATGCAGATCTCTATGCTTTCATTTAATCATGTAACTTAAAAAAATATATATATATTTATTGAGAGTTTTGTCTGGTTGCTAATTATTATTTCTGGAAAATCGATACTGTGAAGTACCTGTGAAAAGCATTGCTCATACACGGCAGTGGCTGTTAATTTAGAAATCAATGATAGAGGTGAAACAATTTACTAAAAATGCATATATAAAATAAATAGAAATGGAAAAATTCGTGGTCTATATTATAATAAATAATCTATCGTAGTAGAATAGCATGTTCAGTTTTCAATATTTATTATTATATTAGTCAACGTGCAACTATGCCTCGTATCATCAGTTTACATGTGCGTAACGCATGCATTTCACAATCAATCTCACGTATTGTGAATTCTATAAAAAATTGGTAATAAGTTTGCGAAAGTGGCATTTTATGCAACGCACATAATGTAGCTTGAAACGTGTGATGTGCGTATCGCGCAAAACGCAGGCGCACGCACGATTCGTAGCGCAGATACAATGCGTACGGCCGATAACGCAAGTCTGCTGCGATAACACACTGTCCGTGTTGATTGATATAAATTTTGCTCACACAAATACTGCTGGACTTTCACCCGTTTATCTACGTAGATTCTACGTAAAATCAATGACGCGACCTAATTTTTGACTCTCAGTGTAACCATCTAAACATAGAAATAAAAAATATTATATCTATGCATTTAAACGTCTGTCATATTATTCGTACCTCTATAGACTGACTATATGTATATTGGAGTGTGAATAGCACATATGCGAAAATCCACCCATACATACATAACACATAAACACAAGGACGTCTACTGTCTAGAGAGATTCGCACAGCTTATGAATCAAGGGGTATCCCCGACCTACAAAGAAATGCGAGCTCGCATTTATAATGCGCAGTCCACTTTTGTGGTGCACTCACCGTAATGATGACATAACAATGACAAATGTCAGGCGCGTGCGCTTGCAAAAAAACTTTACTTTATTGTAGGCGGGCGTGAAATTACGTCAATTTCGCACAATTGTACCAGGAGATTATGAAGCTACAAGAGGTGTCTTTGTTGTTGCGAATAATGGTCAGCATTGAGCAGATTTGTTGCCATTTGAGGTACTCTGCAGTTTTTTTAAACTCCATTCATTCTGTCAATATTAAACTATTTTGAATACTAAGAAAAGATCGATAATTCAAATTAATTTATGTTTATTATTTTAATTTCTGGTAAACAAACCGTAATTTTGATCAAATCTAAAGTTTTCTTCGTCTTGTTGCTTAACATTGTGTAATTTGATCTTTTAGTTGCACGGAGTAACTAATGAACATTACTAATCGTTCTTTGCCTATAGGTACACGAAGGATGATAAATAATTAAATACATAAATTGTAACTGCTATACAAACAAACTGGTTTAATTTACCGGCTAGTTGGATTTTAAAGTAAATCTCAGTGGAGATTCGCGTAATTTCACTAGGAGAACATAAATTGACGAAACTGTTGGCGGCAACAAGGCTCGGTCGTCGTCACACGTTTACATAAAACATAATGATAACTATTTTTATATCTACAGTAATTACGCACAAGGATTTCTTAATACATGTCAAAATAAATAATCCATGAAATCGATAGCGTATTCATAGAATTTTATTTCTTTAGAACCTAGCTTTAGATATATACTCGTATTTTGAAAATGTTGCCAATAACATAAATGTAAAATATTCATAATTTATTCTACAGAATACTTTGTTATTATACTGTATAAAGCCTCATTCAATACAGCGCTCAGGTAGAGTCACTATAATTTCTGTCAAACTTGGAATTCGAACTATGAAGTAGAGTAATTTTCTGCATATACCACAAAATGTATGAACAAATTTCCACCAGGGCATTAGGACGTACCAGGAGATGGCTGCTAGGAGGTATTTTCAGCGATATACATGTTATGTGTACATAATGAATTCGACGCTTAATAGTAAGAATTATAGCTATCAGCCGTGGCAAGTAATGACGATGACTCATTTTGGCAACTGGTTGGTGAGGAGGCGTTGCCAATTTGCTATCTCATACAAACACGAATTCGCACACTAACATGGTTCAGTGATAACGAATTCTGATGCCCTAGTACTTAGTATACCTACTGTTAAATTAACGCTATTGGTTGATAGAATAATTTTATTCGTAAGATTTAATTTCATAGTAATTTGTTGTTATGTTAACTTTAGTGTATTTGTGCGTTGTGTAAAGCATTTTGAAGGAACTGGAAACTGTGATATAGGTAATCATGAGATACCTACTCAAGGGTTTTATTTTGTTTAGATAAACAAACAATCATACATTGTATATTATCTAGGTTTTACCTTGTGAACCGGTACACTGCTGCTGTTTTGTACTGAGTGACACATTTTGAATGAAATTAAATAGTAAAAAATGCGTAAATACTTTTTATCTATATTCCGTTGCGATATTTTTAACCTAAACAGATTGTTTAACAACGCTGTCGAGGCTACACAGATTTTGAGGCCAAGGTTTAACTGCTAATATGTAGATATTTTGTGTGAGATAAATATATATCTCTGTATTTTGAAAGGTTGAAAAACTGGTACCATTCATTTTAATGTTAAAGTTAATGTAAACTGTGCATAAAATTAATGATAGTTTAGCATAATGACGATGTTATTTTACTTTGAATGATTGACCTGGTAGTGAACGACTTAACGTGTGTCACGTCCTCCCATGTATGTTTTTAGTTCATTAATTCGTAAATCAACCCCTTGAATGTGGTATATATTGATAATTTGAGTGAAGGGACGTTGGACGGTGGCGGGCCGCCCGTCCGCGGCCTCGTGACCAAAATACGCGCTTTGAATAATTGAAGCATAGGGCCACTACCACCCCGCCCCCCCTCTCCCACAGCTCACCGGACTTTTAGTTTTTATCGGTTCATTATAATATACCGCGAATTATTGATGATCGTACGTGTAGCCGTGATGAGGAAGCTTTAGTTTATTAAATTATTTAAAGATGTCAATGACTTTGTTTACGTTTTTACATATACATTTATTATGTATTTATAAACAAAGATGTTGACGAGGTAGAGCTCTTATCCATATTTTTTCGAGTTTACTTTAGAGGTTGGGTAGTCCATTATAAATCCAATTCTATCAATTTTCAACACTACCATAATCATCACACCATATAGTTAAAGCGTGCTGTTCATTACAGCAAACGAAAAAAAAAGCAAAACATTTCAGTATCTAAAAAACCGAAAGCAGTAAATTGACAACAGTCACCCACCAAATAATTGAGGATACATTTGTCTATCAGTAATTACATAGAAAGATTCGGCTGTCGTAGTTTCAGCCACTATTTGTCTTCCACACGCAAATGTGCCGGGGAATTAGTGTGAATAATTGATACATGTCATTTGGCAACCACCCTGACCCACCTCGTGTCACCAAACTTAACATACCCACGCGTCTCTAAGTAGGTACTTGTGCCTCGGACATTTTCTTTTAATAAGTTTTGTCAAAGAGGGAAGTTTTACGGAAGTTTATTTCGGTGGCCGAACAGCCTAGCTAGAATAATGTTGTATTTGGGATTTAAAAAATCGCTTGGAATTGAATAGCTATTTATGAATTTTTGCTTTAGATTACATATGTTTTTATCTGAGTGGCACGATTTTGAATTGTAAAAGTTTGAAGAGCTTAAAATATCTGAGCATTTGGATCATGGATCGTACATGCAGATATGAGAAGTAGGTACTTAGTCTCCAATTAAACTAAAACATAGCTCGTTTGTTATAGAAGCGAGGTCGATGAAGATGTGGTGTTCACGCACTTCGGTGGCGGTGGTGGTGCTGCCCCACATCGATATTTCGTGCATTATTGAATAGTCGCGTGTGGCCTCCCGAATTTCCAATGTTTGGCGATTGATGTGTAGATTGACTTTTGTCATTTACCTCGGCCATGTCAAACAGTAAAATGTTTTTCTATGCCTTCTCCACAAATTGTTGGATCGAATCGTAATGGACTGGCGAGTGATTGAAGTATATAAATATTTTTCGTCCCCCCGCCTCTATCTGATTGGCACGACGATGGATGAAAGCTGTCTGTTGTTTTCTTTATTCACGTGATCGATTAGTCGGCGTTTTGTGGGTGTTACGAATTTGTTCGCGATCGATGATAACGAAGTAATGAGGGGTAGTAACAAACAATACCTAAGCGATACCTACACACGTGACGTGCGTGTGCTTTTTCCACAAAATGTATAGGGATTCACAGAAGTCTTCATACTAATACTTACTAAACTTATTCTTTCGACTTGTTAAGATTCATCTTAAGAATAATAGATTGCGTTAGGGATCTATTCTTTTATGGAACCTCAGGTACATTGTGTATCGGGTTAACTGGCTATTGTACATAAGTGTTGAAGACCGTTATGCAGAAATCTCAGTGATAAGAGCTACGTAATGTTGTGCAAATGTTGTGGGTGGTCGGCGAAAAGTATAGGATATAGCCATAAAAGCGGCGTCTTTGAAAGCTATGATATAAAATTGCGGCACCTTTGTGCGTAAGCGACAGTACGGATTCTTTCAAAAAGAAAGTTTTATTTCGACAAAACAGTTATGTGGTCCTTTGTAGAGCCGCTTTGTGAATTAGCAATCGCAGTTTTTTTAAGAGAAAGGTTTTTAACCAATTCTGCATTAAAGACTTGCAAGCAATTGTTAAAAAGTGCCGGTTTAGTTGTTATAGAGGAGCTTTAGATACCCATTCGATGACAGTAAAGTATACACGAACAACTTTTTGCGAAAATGCTTTTTTTACAAAAATGAGCTTATCTCATAACTATATCAACCCTATCTACAAATTTGTATAAAAAAGGAACAAAATTCAAAATAGTCAAGAAATTCTGGCACGTAAATGACACTACATTAAAAAAAAAACAGCGCAGCTGAAACGGACCTGTGAACTTGTCCGTCTTTACTTCGGGACATTCGAAACGTCAATTTTATAAAATGCATTATAATATGAAACTATGTACATAATAATGCATTTTCATTAAAATATCTATTTTTTGTGTGGTTTCGAAAATCGATAAGTAATTTTAAATGACATAGAAGAATTTTAGTGGCAGACAACTTCATCCTCTGTTCAGTGTAAAATGTTAAATGCAAAGTAAATACCTACCTAGAAAGACATTTACAAATATAGTCTAAAATAAGAAGAGGAATATTGTTTTATTGATTTTTACATTTACCTAAATACTCTTAAAGAGCAAAACTGGATTTTATTTTCTTAGTTTATCACTGCATATTATAAAACAAAATCCTCCGCTGCGTCTGTCTGTCTGTTCGCGATAAACTAAAAAAACTTCATCGATTTTCATGCTGTTTTCACCAATAGATACAGTGGTTCTCGAGGAAGGTTTTAGTATATAATTTATCAACCGACATCCACCCAGGCGAAGCCGCGGGCATCAGCTAGTTTATCATAACGTATAGACGAGAATACTTCTTCTACGTCAAAATGTAATCAGTCCATTTATTAACCGACTTCCAAAAATGGAGGAGGTTCTCAATTAGGCGGTTTTTTATGTATGTACACCGATTACTCCGAGCTTTTTGATCCGATTTGTGTGATTCTTTTTTAGTTCGATACTTGCCATTTGGTTCAGTAAAATTTTTATTAAGTTTGAGTCAATAGTTTTTTTGAACATTTTTGCTTAGGTATTTCAATTTCTGCGCCGACGAAGGCGTCGTCCAAGTAAAAGTGAAAAATAAAAATCTTTTTTACCACACTGACCGTGTTCAAAAAACAAGTAAGTATGCTAAACCAAAAACACCGACTTCCGAAATTATGCTTATTTTAGACTTTGTAGTGTTTTGTTTAGAAGTCGATATTTTTTTAGTTTTTCTTAAAATGGTCATTGTTTTTTACTACATGTGCTCTCCTGTAAAGCTGCGATTTTGCCGATGTCTTCTTCTATTTTGCTGCTATCAAATTGTTATTCAAACTTTCATATCGTATCGTATTCTGACGTAGGTATACTAATATACGTCAAAACGTATCGATAATTCATGGTATTATCCTACAGAATGAGTAGGTATAGTTTCTCAAAAGATATCTTAAGAGGCCAATGATTATAAGTACATCATTGTCGTGAACGCTTTTACTCATACACTTACCATAACATACTTAAAGCGTTTCAACTCCGCCTGTAATACATTCCCTGATAAATATGACTCGCGTGAAGCTTTTGAGTATTTGAGTTATCTGCCGGGTATAACTTTACGAACCTTCCATTAGATTCAAGTAAAGAAGAAATGCTTTCACAAAATACCGTTACGGTCCTCGCAGCGTCAAATAAAAGAGAAACCCTATCCCGCAACAATTAACCCTTTTGCGCACGTTTTCTGCGGAGAATAGCGCAATTTTATAGGTTTACAACTTTACTCAAATGTTGCAGAACCGTCCGCAAAGACGCCGACACAAAATCATAATAACCAAATAAAGGGGTACAATAAAAACAAACGGAAAGGGTTTACAACAATGCGGAAAAATTACGCAATGACTAGTTTTATGATTGCGTTGAAAAAACTTCGCAGGTATGAAAAGGGTCTTTTGTTGGGCCGAGTTTGGGTTGGCGTAGAGTTCAAAAAAGTGGCTCGAACTGCGAATACAAGTGCCATTCATCCGCACAATGATAGTGTATGCAAATAGATGCAAATGTTTTTACGATGGTCTTTATATTATGACAATGAGGGCATTGTGCGATCGGCCGCAACTACCGAATTCAATTATGAATATTGTAAACGCATTATTGATCCCGGTAAGTTGTTGTCTTTTTGTAATTGTAACGTTTTAGAAGTGTTATTTGTTTTAGTTTCTTTCTTATCCTTTGATTAATTTGGTCTCTCACCATTTTCTTTATCAGTTGAGTCGTCATGGGGAAATGGGATTTTCTTTAATTGGATTATCGGAATGATCCGGTGCAATAAATCACACTTTGTAAAAGCCAAATTTTTTTTTCAGACAGTACTTATCTGCTGTTTGCAGATTTGTGATGCAGCCACGATTTTTTTTTTTTTTTAGGGATGGGAAATCATCCAATGACTCCTCCCGCTCTGGGTGTAGCGGGAGGGAGTGTCAGACTTCTACTGACTAAAACCCATCCATGTTCCTTCATTGCCCTTTGTGTTCTGGAGCCACGGTGTCTCTTGCGAATAATCCTGCGACTCCGGCAGGCGTCGGCCCTTTCGGGCCCCTCTGTGTTGCTGACTCTCTTTGAGGCGCGCGTGGAACACTAACGCGCCGTCAGCCACGATGGCCTCACACGATTGAAAAATATAAAATGAACAATGTAAATAGTGAATACAACATGTTTTAAAGATTAAATTTTTTGTGCACCTGATTTACTTCCTAGTGCTGTCAAGTTATTTCTAATTGAATGTTTCTGTTACTTGATAGAGTTATTTATCTCACAGAGAAAGTCACGAGTCTTCATTTAAAACCCCTTTCACGAAAACAACGTCTACAACCCATATCTACAGCTTGATGTTTGCCCCTTATGAACTTGATCTTTTTATCAAGTGTGGCTTCGAGCCCAAAATTATATCAGCGCTTCGTCGCCGCATTCCGCGTTCACACACGCACACATACTAACTCCCTTTTTGTACGAGCAACTGCTGTGCACACTAGTGCACGTAGTCAATATCAAGTATGTCGAATTAGCGGTCGATCTAGGGAAAATATTAGCTCGTATTTTAAGGAAAACGTTTGTGTTGTTTTCCCATTACTGGGGTGCATGATTGGCCATGTTTTTCAGCTGATGATGGAATAGGGGTAAAAAGAAATTTAGAACATTTATTTTCAATTAGTTACTCTTATTATTACAGTTTGAATGAAGTACAACGATAATGCATCATTCTCTCTGCACGCAAAATCCTGGACTGTACTCGCTCACTTTCATACAAGAACTGTAAACCACAAAATAAATTCAAAGAAAAATTATATAACTGACTCAAAAGGCAATCAGTAAAATATACGTTCTCATAAATCGCACGTTTAACGTCTTTAAACTTCGGAAATAAAACGATAAATTCTTTATTATTTAATGAATAATAAAACCGCCAATACTGTTCACAAACGCTCAAACATGGTGTGAAACAGCATTTAATCTATCAGCGTGCACAAACACATGCACGAAACTGCTACAAGACGATGCAAGCACACACGCACACATACGCACGATGCGTAGACGCTCGTAGCACGTACTACGAGTTCGTAGCTGAGATTTTCTCACTAACGCGGGTTTTCTCGCGTGATTTTCAAACGTAGCTTGATTGTTGTGTGTGTTAAAAGTGAGTTTCCGGTGTGTTGTGAGTTTGTGGTAGTGTGTCGTGCATCTATACGCACACAAGGGGATTGGCTAGACACGAATATTGCTCGCTATGCTAATGCAGCGGAGATTGGGCAGGTCGATGGCCGCTCCCGGACGCTCGAAGTCATTCGGCAGAACCCGTCGGCCACCCTCGTTCGCCCTCACAATCATTTAATCGTCTCCTTGGTATCTTTACCCAGAAATTCTTGTGCGTTTTCTTTGGATTTGGCTGTGCATGAAGTTTTTGGGAGATAAGATATAATTTGCTTTTGTTTTATGCTTTGTGTTTTAAGAGTTGTAGAGAACAAAATATTTTATAATAAAGATGTTAGACCTTACTATAAGAGAAAAAGTCCTAAAATTATTTTACTTTGTTTAGTCAGTATTACCGCGTGTATCTGACATCGACGCACAAACGATTTCCATGGGTCCGGGGCATGATTCTGGACACCCTAGACTTAGAATTTTTCGTCGGCTTTTTTCTCATTTTTTTATATTTTTCAAGGGTTTTTTTTACTTTAGACTGCTCATAATCGTTATTCTGACCTAACCCAATGAGATTTTTAATCAAAAAATAATTAAATAACTACTTTCACTAAAAAGAGCAATCTGAATAAAGCCACAAATAATATCAGCTCAGCTGAGCGGATACTTTGTAGTACTCTTAAAAAAAATCAGAAAAGAACCGACCAAAAATTCCAACACTGGGGTGTCCAGAATCATGCCCTGGACCCATGGAAATCGTTTGTGCGTCGATGTCAGATACACGCGGTATAGTTTATTAATACAGTAGTGTACAATCGATCTGATTATAGAGCTTGGAAATAATAACAGCCGCACGTTTCGATCTTTAAGGTTAAGCAACTCTTGCCCAGGTCGATCTGTGTAAGTATGGATCATATTATCATAGGTACCGAGTTTCCTCCGTGCCTCGAAAAGCACGTTATGCCGTTGGTCCTGGCTGTCATTTGTAGATTTTTGGCAGTCGTTACGGATTATCAGAAGCCAGTAAATCTGACTCTGGTCTTGCTAAAAAGTACCGTGTTACCCAGATGATGGGTTGTGGAGGTCTTGTAGGCAGCCGCTCCACGTAAAACACTGGTATTCAGCTGAATCCGGTTTGATTGGAAGCCGACCTCAATAAAAGTACCTACTGGGGGAAAAGCTAGGCAGATGATGATGACAATCGATCTGATTATATTCTGAAATTACTTTGATTACCTAAAACGGGGACGTGTACCTTTAACGCAGCCTAAATCCTGACACTAAACTATTCACATATTTAGTCTTACCGATATCCAACACCTGAATTTTGCTTGGATTCCTGTTTAGAACAAAAACAATTCAGTAGGTACCTAACTTTAATATTGATGTCAAACAAAAAGTTTCTAAATCCAAATAGAAAATAATGACAAAGTTAAAATAGTGTCCGGGCATCACTGGCCAGTGACCTTGGGAGCTGCGCGGGCGCAATAGATTAGTCAGGCACACATCACACACACAAACTCATTCCACCCTATTGTGGCATACTGTGTGTGTGCGTGTGCAAGTACTTGTATCAAGTTGGGGTGAGGCCTGCATGTTTTTTTTTAAATTCAGATGATTTTAATAGCATGAGAACTTTGATGATAAAAACGCAGATGTCTGCCCGCTTTGGTGATATGAGCCTACCGCAACACGCTTAGGAATAAGTTAGTTTAGGAAGAACCTGTGATGATGAGGTTTCCACAAGCAACCAGTGATAGCTAAGGAAGAAAAGAAAGTGTTTGTTTACGCGTGAATTATTAATTTGTAACCCCAATTTTCTGTAAAAGCAGTCGTTTAAATCCGAACCTTTAATAGCATTTTCTAAATTATTCAAGACTGAGAATCAAAACTATACAGTAATTTACCGGACATTATCTTGGTACAGTCAGAAAAAAATGTTGGTTGCGTGGGCGTTTTGACAGGAGAAAAGACAGCCGACGACGCGGCGCATAATGGATGCATAATAATGGTGTGTGCTACATCTCGTGAAAGTGCATCGCTGGCTGCAGCGGCACACTCAGCAGGCACACCGCAGCAGCCTTGAGCGGACCCTTTCCCTCGTCCATCAAACGCGGGCGTCGCCTCTTAACATAACACCGTACATTAGGCTATCGAGCGACATTTATCGCGCAACCGAGACTTCATTAGCTGTCAGGCAATGAGGCGACATCGTCATACTACTTTGAGAAACATTTTTGGACCATCTACTTTTAAAACTTTTGAAGATTTTTGCTGATATAACATTGCGACTTGAATTTGACCGTTTGATAGGTACCAGAATTGGCCTTCTGTTTATCGTGGCACGTGCAAATTATTTCCATGTACTCTAAGATTGATTTCAAATTGTTTAGGTTGTCTTATGTCTTTTCAAAGACAGCCATAAACAGACAAAGCTTGGTATAAAACATGACTTGCTTTGATTCTGAAAGGGTTCGTTGTTTACAAAGTAACAAGTAACAGAACTCCCCTTGCGGTGGTGCGATAGGCGTGCCATGCATGGCTATAAGGCGAGTACATCCTGAGCGCGCGGGGGCGGCGGCGTGGGCGCGGGGAGACACACAAGCGGTTATTTCGGTATGCACATTGCATGCGGCGCGGGCGACGCCGGCATAAGCGCAGCAGCGCACTTGCCACTCGAAATAGTCAGGTCAGGGACCGCGACTATCGCCTCGATCCTGCCCCAAGGTCAAGTCTCTGCAGCTCCGACACCTCCCAGACCCCCTCCCCCTCGCCCTCCACGCCGCGTCTATGCACATTAATGTAAACGCCTCACGAGTCACGCCTGGCTATGTTCTGTACATCGAAATTCGGTTACCGGGTCCATTTCAACGCTTCATTTCATTAATAGACACGTAGGTACACTGATATTGAAATAATTCGAACCAACTGCAACAAAAAACATACTTACATTTTAGGTATTGCAAACATAGAACATAAACAAACAAATGCATTTTTGAATTTATTATCAGAACGAATGTTGCTAAACGTGACCCGATGAATTTTTAATCGATTCTTAATTGCGAAAAGTCAATTAAACGTCGCGAGATAAAACCGCGAAGTGGCGCAGCGGTCATTACTTCATTAGACACTAGACTTGCGATAAACCTTTGATAACAAAGAAATCCCGAAATTGCAAAATCTTATAAGTAAATTACATATCCTTAAGCTGCCCAACGATTCAGAAAGAATCCTAAAGTTTTTTGGGAAGAGGGAATTGATCAAAACAGTGGCTATTTAACACACAATACAATTTTCACAATCAAGTTACTAGTAGGTTCCTAATATTCACTTCAACCAAAGTCATTAGTGATAATTGATTGGTTTCAAATCACAAAAATAATTAACAACTAACATCAAATCCTTTTGCAAAATGAATGTCACGTGTTTGGTTGACATTAGATCACTATAAAATTCTTCCATTACTTTAAATTTCAAAATAATTTCACAAATCAAATGGCAACGTAAGTTGCCCTTTGATTTTTGGAATAGGTCTCATTTACCACTGAAATGGTTTTCAGAGAAACCAAAACTACTAAGGGAAATTCAAGGAGTCGTAGTAGGTACTCCATCACTCTTCGTTATATACTGGAATACCTATAGAATACATCGTCCAAATACTGGCGACATAAACAAAAACAGGATTCACCCTCATGTCGGCGTCATTATTATGGCTTCAGCTTCCCTCAGGTTTAGTCATCGACACCATACAGTAGGGGAACCCTCGGCCAAATGTCCTTAATTACACTGTGACACCTGAAAGCTTATATTGGCTTCGTCATACATAGGGATTTGCAAGTGAACGGAATAAGTAATTCATTACCTACAGGAAATCATAATCAAACCTCCCAATGAATTCAAAAAAAATACTACGCCATACTATATTTAAAATAATAAAATTGCAAACGATTATATAAAAACACATTGCATCATTATTAACTTTGTTAGAGTCATTGCAACATTTGCAACGTTATAATGACAAACAACATCAACACTTTATCAAACATGACATCATAATTTCGAAATCTACTAAATTCAAAACAACGACTTCAAAAAAACACTGTTTTGATTATCATATCAATTGTCTGATCTAATCTTGGCAACTGCAATGATTTGAAAAAGGAACATTTTTGTTTAAAAAATGTCGATGGTTCTAGGCGTAAAGGAGAGATCAAGGCGTCCGTTGGCGAGGACATTGCACTTCGTACCTCCCCCCTCGGCTGTTTGGTCCTTCCCTCCATTCCCCCCACTGGCCCTGCCGAAACTCGCTAACCCGTGTTACTAACCGACCGGATTAGAGTGTTTAGTCACCGTTGCATTTGGGATGTTTGGTTTATGTACAAAAATGATCAGCCCTGTTGTATAATATTTAGTTGTTATGTTATGTTATGAGTCAGTGACAGCATTAATGGCGGACTTTAATTGGCTAGAAAATTTGAAGTAGGTGATTCATGTAACATTAAAGAGAAAATCATGAGAATTTTGATGTTTTTGCTGGAATATTCGCTGAATTTGAAACTCTAAGCTTGCTCATAATTAGTTTAAGTATGAGTACGTAATGCCTATCCATATGATTATAAAATGGAACTGTTACTAATATAATGACTATCATGTATGCAACATACATACACAATAAAATTGCAAATCAAACATTTTCACTTGTTTGTGACTTAAAGGTACGTCGTAAGTACAAATCAATAATTTGTCTTCCATAATTTTCATGAAAGCAAAGAAAACTACCACCATTTCGCAACTTCCGCTATCTACCTTTCCAGTTTTTAAAAAGCTCACAGTAACCAATGAATCATCATTATTTTCAATTTATATTTCTCCAACAATCGACTCAACTCACCTACTAACAGTTTGATAACTATCTCTCTGGTCAGTTCTCAATCGGCCAAGTATCTGGCATTGAATGGAGGATTCCATCAACATCGTCGCATTGGCTGCAACCGGCGCAGACGCATCGCTTCCCGTTACTTACCTACTATGTAAGAAGTATATAGTCGGCATGTACCTACTACTTGTACTGTTGGTAAAAAAAATTAATTGAAATGTGACGTGGTCAGAAATTCATTAGAGGTGGACTCTTGTTTTAAAGGATCCAAGGAGTTTCTTGCGCGTTCTTCTCCATAAATATTTATGCTTTGGGATGTGCGATTAGATTCGTCTTTCCAACTAATCGACTCCTTGACAATTCAAAAGTGCCTATACCGCGTGTATCTGACATCGACGCACAAACGATTTCGATGGGTCCAGGGCATGATTCTGGACACCCCAGCGTTGGAATTTTTCGTCGGTTCTTTTCTCAATTTTTCATTTTTTTCAAGAGTACCACAAATAGGTATCAGCTCAGCTGAGCTGATACCTATTTGTGGTTTTATTCAGATTGCTCTTTTTAGTGAAAGTAGTTAATTATTATTATTTTTTATTAAAAATCTCATTGGGTTAGGTCAGAATAACGATTATGAGCAGTCTAAAGTAAAAAAACCCTTGAAAAAAATTAAAAAATGAGAAAACAGCCGACGAAAAATTCTAACCTAGGGTGTCCAGAATCATGCCCTGGACCCATGGAAATCGTTTGTGCGTCGATGTCAGATACACGCGGTATAGTGATTAAAAATTTAAATAAATGCTTTCGAGTTTGAGCTCAAAATCTTCTATTTTCGTACCTCTAGTTCAACAAAATTGACATTTGACAGAGTTTTTTAGAGTGAAACCAAATAGGTAAGTAAAAATTTATGATTAGTTTAGATTCAGAGCGTATGTAAACATTATTAATAGCCTATTTTGTGCCTTACGTGCACAAACGCCGCATCCCTTTTTGGGAAACTTATTTGAAAGATAAAATAATCTTTCACCCTCAACTGCAACAAGACTCTGCACTGGACAGCAATTTTATTAAAACCTATTTCCTAATCATGGGGAAAATACATGAATTTATATGTCTGTATAATCATAACATTCAAAACACACAAACTTCAAGTTTTTTGAACAACAACGACGTTTAAGTAAATAAAGCCCACTTTTGCTGACGTTACGTCTACAAGAGATGCAGCGACGACGGCGAGGGGTGCAGGGCGGGAGGCCGTTCGGCCTGCCTCAACACGCGGCGCGTTCTACGATGCGCTTGCGCAGCGAGTGACGTTGGCGTTTCCTGGATCAAGAAGTATGTACATACTTGCATTTATATTACTTAGCATACATTTAGTTGAGAGACGCGCCACTTTGTAGTAAAAATAATGAGCGGGTTGCGTACAACGAGGCATACACTTTCAATATCGGTAGTAGGTATACTTTGAGTACTTAAATAATATTGAATTGGAAATTCTCGTATCAAGAACAAAGTAGAAAAAAAATACCTAAATGATCAAGCAGAAGTATCTATCGTTAAGTCCAAACCTAAAGGCAAGTATATGTTGGGTATAGAAAATAAAAACAGTAAATATAAAAGCTACTGACCAAATAACGCTAAAAATAGGGAAAGACAAAAAAGGCCAGATAAAAATAGAAAACTGGGATGTCCCACTTCGGTGTAAGTGGACCGTTCCCGAAACAAGCAAGAAGTAAAATGTTTACCGAGCCATGTCCAGCTGATTGGAATAACCTGCTCCATTCGAGTACTGTTTTAACTAGTTATTAAGACTACAGTGTTAGAAGGTCCTATAGCCCAACCATTGGTCAGTCAGTCCATACTTTAACGGTTTGTCGAATAACCAAACGAACTAAAAGAATTACGTCGTCGCCGGCGATCTGGGAATGGCAGTAAAAAAGATATAAAATATATTATATTTGGGAGTCGATTGTCATTCCAATCAGGTGGAAGTTGGAAGTCAACTGCCTGGTTGTGAGGGCAATCACAGGTCCAATAGTGTAGATGAGGCAATTATTGATGGTTTTTTTTTATATTTTACACCAATACCTATTTTACGCCTTCGAAGTCGGCAATGTCACCTGATTCAAGTCGAAGATGTGCTTGATGACGGAGCACGCTTGTTTAGAACCAAATCTCTATACACGCAAATTGCACCAAACAGGAAACATGGACTCCGGCTGAAAATTCCACGTCTTAGCTGTACAATGAAAGTATACAACGTACGTCATAGGTAGTGACGAAAAAAGCCAAAGTAAAGTATGAATACCATTATGCCATCACCTCGATTCCAATCGATGAACAAGTAAATACAAAAAAAATAATGCTGAAGTGATACCAAAATGGCTGCTTCATTCGGTTCTAGATGAGAGAACTTACAGGAACAGCGGAACAAGTGCAATTAGTGTTTAGTAAACTACTTAGTTAAATACAAAATATTGTCAATAACAAATAATTGGATCAATATGTGAATGTTAGTAAACATTTACAATAGATTATAAGCTGGTAAACATGACTTTCTTTGTCTGCAAAATGAATGTAATCTGTAAATTACTGGACCTGTGTAATTGGCCTTATTGTCTATCTATTTGGCACATTCATTAGTTTTTACTGGTTTGGACAAGACTATAGGTTGGCTTGGTTTGAAGAAATGGATCGTAACTTTGGCAAAATAACACATCAGTAAAAAAATACCACAACCACTGCAATTCAATACCTCTTTTTTATTGTCCAAAATGTACCGTTACGTTTGGGTTTTACCAAACACAGAAAGTACAGACCATAAAACCGTTGTATAGAAAAGAGTTTTATAAAAATGTGCAACAAAAAAAAAATTACAAATATTCTTTCAAAGCGGATAACTTGATAGATTTTACACATAATGAGGCCACACAATTATTTACAATTATCATTAGCTAACAATTTATACATTTGATAATAGCAGGACCTATGACAACAATGTCCTATTTAATGATTTGTGGAGCAGAGATAGTACTATCACTCAATGCAAATTGTCACTCCGCAGTGTGCTTGGCCAAATCGCTAATTGAAGTATTAAATAAAACAATTCGTTTTTCATTTTCAGGGTTCCGTATCAAAATGGTAAAAAGGAACCCGTATGGTGTGTCTAAGTCTGTTCATCTGTCACAGCTGGATATCTCAAGAACTACTTGAAATTTGGAACAGGTTTAGATGACGTCGAGTCGAAGCATCAAAGTCTTGTGTTGTGTTGTCTTGAGTTACCTACGTGTCTGTCAGTTTTCTAACGGTTGCATCTTGGGGAGTGGACGACGGAATTGCATAATTTGATTCCGCCAAGCTCGTTCCATTACCAGACTACAAGACGTACGACGATGCTCCACCGGTTGGTATATAATGGACATCCCACCCACACGCACAAAACCTTTTGGTAACACATTCATTGTACGTAGGTACAGCTAAGGAGTGGAATTCCCTGCCAGAGTCTGTGTTTCCTGATATCTACAACCTGGGAGTCCTTAAGTCAAGAGTTTCTAGGCAAGCGTACTCTCTCTTCGACCGCATCATCGCTAGCCATCAGGTGAGATATCGATCAAACGTCTGCCAATCGATAATAATAATAAAATAATAATAAAAAAAGTTTGTTCAATTATTTTGCAAACAAGAAAGAAATAAAAATGTATACTTATATATTTTTTGCAACAGCAACTGAAAGAGGTCCTTAAAAACTTCAAAGTGGGTCTACTAGCCCATATGGGATATCATATGAAAGAGTGCTATTTGCACATTCTCAAACATTTTTTCTTCTTTTTTTAGACCGCATGGTTTTACACTTTGACGAAAACTCCGAATTTTGCATAGAGGAAAATCGGAAATTATTGTATGTGATAGAAGTTAATGTAAAGATTACAGGAAAAATAAAACGTTGTCTCTAAATAGCATGTGTTTCTCAGAAATCACCAACACAAATTACATTAGTCCACTAACGGTCAAGAGATGGCGCTGATCTAAAACTGCAAAATAATCAATCGTAAAATTCTATGACGATCTCCGATAGGAATTTAATAACATTTCACGTTTTATATGATGGTACAGAACGCTCGGTGCGTGTCCGACTCGCTTTTGATGGCTTTTTTTCTATAATTATCATATCACTTTTTTACATTTAGTGTGTAGGTACCCCAACTAGCAAAATAATCCTGGAATGCGATTTTATAATGCCACGTGGACTTATAAAGCTCCGATGAAGGTTCTGGTGGTTGCTACCACGCTTTTAACAGCATAAATACATGCTGTTTTTACTCAAGTACGTTGTATCCTATAATTTGTACTTATATCCGTATATAGGATCATATTTCCTGACAAATATAGGATCAAGACTCCTATAAAAGCATGAAATAAGAGTAATTACACTCAAAGAATAATTACTCCGGTAAGTCAGACTTATATGCGCCTATAAGATAACATCTGCGCGCCATTTAAATTTTAATACTCCTGTAGGAGCATGTACCAAGAAGATATGCACTGAGAAGCATTAGTCTTGTTATTTTTACTTATAGCCTCATATAAGCTAATATTTTGTGGCCAATATAAGTATTGGCAATTCGCGTATGCGCAATATAAGTATGGTCGTCGTATCGCGAATTGTAGCCAGGGTTCCGGACAAGATAATTTGTAGTACTACTTAAGATGGAAGAGGTTCGGACTACGAATGTACCAAATCTTTGAACGATATTGAAAGTGATAATCAGGAAGAACTTTCGGATTAAAAACAAAAATTTAGAACTGTGTCATTCTATTAACTGTGTTGTTCAATACAAATTTATATTTGGTGCCATTACTAGGTACATACTTTATACTTAAAAATTTAAATAAATAAAACTAAGTTTTTGAAATTTTACAATTTATTTTTTATTAATAGTTCAATCAATAACAGAGTTCGGTAAAATAATCTGTAGTTTTCGATTTTCATCTGGGCATTGCGGAACCCATCGGTAACAATGGCGAATTTTCTTCGGTTTTGAGATAACCCAATATAAAACCAATATACTTATATTGGTACTATGTCACACTTTGAAATGCTAAAAATACTTATTTTAGCACTATATCACACTTGGAAATGCTTACTAAGAAAATGTCAGCTGCCTTCATAATATTAATTTAATATTAATTTATACTAAAACGTAAATAAGCAAATTTCAAGAGGCGCTTTAAAATAGTTATCAAAACCATTTTGTTTTTCTACTATGGTTGACATTAATAAATTCTGATCCATAAGTATAAATACTTACCCTCAAGATGTTAAAAACATTTTTTTACAGAACAACAATGTCCGATACACTCACTTCGACTGTTCACAATATATGAGCAATTACAGGAGCAATATAGGCGTATCGTATATGGCATTTCAGCGGTCTAATATAAGTATGTTTTATGTAAAAGTAGACTTAAAAAGTGGGCCCTTTCCGCGACTTTTATGTGGATATAAGTCTCATATAGTCCTCGATAAATGATGGTTCTAGGATAGTATAAAAACCACTTTTTGCTAGTTCTGTATATTACGGCATTATATGCATTTGACCCACTAATCCTCATACACACATCAAAAACAGTTTACGATCACTTTTTTTTTATTTTTTTTTATTTGTGATGGGTTTGCTCTTGACCTTAGTCTTGGTCAGAAATGAAAAAACGAATATTTTTTTTTTGTTACGGTAGATAATATGATTTCTTCTTCTTTATAAATTCTTTATTTAAAAACACAAAACAATAAAACAGCCCTAATCCTGTGTCGTGACCACGTTGCAGAGGTACCACGGGATGGGTAATTTAGCTGACCGACCCCGCAATGGTCGCCCAACCGTTTGGACTGCTACCCAAAAGCGCTCTGCGCTATATTAGATTGCTGGCAGCCCGTGACCCAAAAATCAACGCTACTAAAATAAAAGCAGAAGTTCGGGCCGCCTCTGAACTTGAAGTTAGCACTCAGACCATTCACAATTGCTTGCACCAGCCAATTGCTTGCCATTGCTGGATTACGAGCACGGAGGTTTTGGCGAGCGCCTCTGAATTCGCGGCAACGTCAACGATGGAGATTGCAGTGGGCTAGGCTTCAGCAAAATGAAGAATATGAAGAAGAAAACATTTGGCAAAACTGTCTCTACTACTCATCCAGATAACCGACGTGTCCGTGTCTGGCAAAAACCAAGAGACCGTGAAAGGCAAAGAACTGCCACTGCCAGTACTGCCACTGGAACAGTTCAGCAAGGCGGGAAATCGGTGTCCTTTTGGGGTGGTATTATGATTGGAGCTAGAACGCCTTTCATCCCGTGTCGAGGCTTCATGACAGCAGACATGTATAAAGCAGTTGCTATTAATGGAATTGTCAGACCATTCCGAGTAAACCATGGGTACCAATTTGTACTGGTCGATGATAATAGGCCCGCATATCGAGCTCAACGAGTCAATGCTGCTCTCCAAAAATATGACATCACAAGGTTAGACTGGCCTACCGATTCGCCTGACTTAAACCCAATAGAGCATGCGTGGGATGCTCTTAAGCGAGCTATTTGGAACTGTCAGCCACGTTCCCAGACAGTGCCAGAGCTCAGGTATGCCGCTATTCAAGAATGAGACAAGTTACCTCAAGAAATCCTGGATAACTTGATCTTTAGCATGCCCAGGAGGATCTCTAGGGTTTTTCTATTTAAAGAAAACACATAACAAAGATTTTTTCTTGATACACGATGAGTGATCACAATCTTTTTCCAATAGTTGAAATATTATAGCCATGCTGAGATGCTAACACAGGGGGTTTCAATTTATATCAGAGAGTCGCAATATCATCTAAGTGACAGTGAATTTGCGACTGCAATACGAATGCGAACCTCCATGAAAATAAGAGAACTATCCCTTTCAGTTAAATGTGCAATGTTTAACATCCTAGCACACTCTCCTTCAAATCGCAGGCTTTTATAAATTACTTTCAAAATCACCAGCAATCACATAACTACAAAAAATAACATTAATCACCTACCGGGACTAATTACCTCTGCTTGCTAAGCATTTATAATTATGTCTTCCAAAAACGTCGTTTTCTTCAATAAAATATAAGTAAGCCAACGTCCCCCAGCGGATGGAGCTTTATAAAATCAAAAAGAAAAGAGTTCAATTATATTTAGCAATCTCCCCTGTAATTACTGAGCAAGTTTCCTTAATTACAGTCCCCCAATAAAAGGATAGGTGCTTCCTACTTCCCACGTACGGGGGTGGGCAGAGCGCATGCGCGGCATGTGAGCGATGCGGCTTATTATTAAATAAATACAACATAGTATTTACCTGCGTAGACTTGAGAATATTACGAAACCCTCATTGCAAACCTAAGTTTTAAAAATTTTGTCTCTTGTAGGTACTAAGTTTTTTTGTATTTGAAAAATAAGTTCACTCTTTTCATTCTCAGGTTTGGCTATCCTTCAAAAACATTTCTACATTGACTTATCTCGTATCAGTATTAGACACTGAAAAAGGTAAGTACATTAGGGTCGGCTTTCACCCTTAGGTACTACATGTACCTAGTTGACTTTGTTTATCATTAATGTAGCTGTAGGTACCATATTTTAAATGAAGTGACAGCCTCTCTGACATCCGATATCCTATCTGGCCTATACGACTGGCCTGTGTGTGAAATGTCTGTCACGACCAGTCAGATCTAAAAATGACAGCCGAGACCTACAGCTAAAAGCAGCAGAAACGTAAATAGCGCTTGATTCCAGAAAATAAACATTCCAACCATCGATCATACTGCTTTCCAGGAATACGAGTTCTTTACCTAAGAGAGAAATCCAAATAAAAAAATCTGTATTGTACTAAAGCCTAAAATAACGTTTACAAGGATATAGTAGAACTACACAAATTTGATAGGCTTATGCTAGGTAGTAATACATTGAAACCCTGAGCTCTAAACTAGGTTAGTACCTGTATCTTAGAAGAAAAATGTAGTGCTGTCACAGTTATTCCATCATTATTTTCAGGCTTCTCTGCCGATCCTGAACTCTGTATCCACACGTATGTGCGTAAGTTGATATAAAATAAAAAGACGCCACAGTTCCGGCTGCACATTAAGACCTGCGACAGACAGACGGTCTTCTTCATCCGACGATTAATTAATCACGTGTTATATTACATAAAATTAATTTATTTATAGACGCAACATTGAAATCTTTATAAATAGTTCAGTTGGTGTTTGATAAATCATTTATTTTATATTGTGGAAGGGTATGGTTTGTTTTTGCCATTCCGGTAATTTAACCAAATTATGAATAAGCTTGATTTTAAGCCGGTTAGGTACAGATCAGGCAGACTATAAACTATGCAGAATGAATTTTTTAAAGTGTGCCTTCAGGGCCAAATCCGATACTATGAGGAATATCGAAAAACATTGAACGGAGTCTCGAGTCCGATTTTATGAAAAGCAAAACTACTTCAATGGATTTTTAGGGTTCTGAACAAAAAACTCAACTCTTATAGGATCACTCGTGTGTCTGTCTGTCTGTCCGTCTGTCTGTCTGTCTGCCTGTCCGTCTGTCACTCTACTGGACCGATTCTGTTGAAATTTGGTACATATATGGACTTCTGTGACCCAAACATCGACGCGTTACGTAGGTAGGTACTTAAATAAATCCTGAATACGAGTTTGAAAAATTGCCTCTGCTACGTAAGCAAATCAGATTTATTTCAAATAACTAGACCATTTACAAGCACTTTTGAACTGTCAAGTTCTTGTCAGTCATAAATGCAGATGAAGCAAACAAGATCTTCTTCTTTAGCAACACACTCACGGACCCCCAGCGAGGCAAATGCACGTTGCAAAAATAAATCCTTTGGAGAAAAATGTGCAAGAAACTCCATGGACACTCTTTTAAATCAGTGTATAACTAATTTAAACTATAGCTTAGCTTAGCTCTTGGCATTGGTCAAGCCGTTAACGTGAATAGCTGAAGTTATTTGAGCAGGTCACCACGAACGGTAAAGGCGATTTAGTCATTAATAATAATTGTTAACATTATAATCCAACCGTATTCATATTAATCAACAGTTGCATTTTACATCATCAAAACATGGCAGCTTACTACCTATTCATGAAAGTATAACAAATAAAAAAACTATGGAATTTCCTGTCCGCGCGTTCTTCTCTAAAATAATTTAGTTTCGCTAATAGACAACTAGAGCCACTTTTCAAGAAAATCTTTTCGTCCAAAAGTACTTTTTCATAGTCTAATTGAAATAAATCATTTTACTTTGACTTGGGTTTTGGTTAAGTGGACACAGAAAATTTTCCATTACAATATTTCTTCGTATTTTTCTACCACAAAATTACTCTCTAGCAATGATTTAATACGACAAAAACGCTTTCCATAATTCGAGAAAACATACAAATTTACAATTTGTGTAAACGTTTACTCAGATATTATACCTATCTAACATATATGTATATTATTATGTATGTAGAAAGAAGGGTTGGCGTGACATGAGGGGCAATAATTAACTGTCCTCTGATATTACTGAAGTGTCTTTAATTGCTGACTAAAGTACAGTTGGAGGTGACATGCATGAGTCATATTTTAGCATGTGTTCACATTCCCTACATGTATCTATGTCGTTAAATCTGTTGGCTTTATATCAGTAAACATAACTGGCCAAGTGCGAGTCGGACTCGCGTGCAAAGGGTTCCGAACCAATTTAATTGTTTAACATGTCATTTTATCACTTCAGACGTCTTCTTTTAGGTTTTTCTTTCTTTATTAACTGATTTTTTAAATATTAGGCTATAGATAAGGGGAGAATGGTCATTTTTGGTCTAATTTCTTGAATAATCTCAAAACTTTTATTTTAAATTTAAGAAAAAATATAATAAAACCTTCACAGTACGCCCTTCCATTTGATATGTCACACGATACAGTCTGATTTTTTATTTTTTACTTTCTAGTATGACTCCCGAATGTGCCGAAACTCCATAGTAAAATTTTATTTATTTACCTACGTAACACTGTTACAGAATATGTATGTGTACCAAATTGCCAAAGAATCGGTCCTCGGTCCAATAGATTCAGAGAAAACTGATTGTGACAGACGGACACACAGATTCACGTAGTGACTATATTAGGGTTCCGTTTCTTACAAATACGAGTATTCGGAACCCTAATAATCAACCCAACAGGTAGTTAATTAAACATTTACGTTGGAGTGCAATAAACTCCATTTGCAAAAGCGGTAACAATACAAGAAAACCATCAAGAATATTATTAAACCTCACTACTATTTATACAGGGCAATAGACTTTATGCTAATGTTTTTTTACGGTTATATGTTCATTGTCGCCAAACCACAGAAATATAAAATCTATGCGCCAAACAGTACGAAAGTGGATTTTCATAAGTGAAAAAGGAAAAATTATTCATATTTCATGTTCATGCGAAGTAATACTTCAATAGTCGAAACGTACAAATAAACATAAACTAACGTCGGACCATTTTTAGGGTTCCGGACCCAAAGGGTAAAAATGGACCCTATTACTAAGACTTCGCTGTCTGTCTGTCACCAGGCTGTATCTCAAGAACCGCGATAGCTAGACAGGTGAAATTTTCACAGATGATGTATTTCTTTGCCGCTTTAACAACAAATACTGAAAAACAGAACAAATTAAATATTTAAGGGGCTCTCGTACAACAAACTTGATTTTTTTGCCGTTTTTATAGATAATGGTACGGAACCCTTCGTACGCGAGTCCGACTCGCACTTGGCTGCTGGTTAAACAACTTTCGCATGAACGCATGTCAATCGCAAACTATCAAAAATGCTTTATTTTTCATTTTTGACAGTTTGCGATTAAGATGCGAATGTAAAAATTAATAGAATTGGCATACTGCGCTAATTCATTAAGCTGTTCGTAGTGTCAATGTCGCCACTGCAGCTTGTGAGAAAACTAGCACTATAATGGTCTGCGGAAGCGATCGGTATACCTTGCGTCTATCGCGAACATAGTTTGTGTTCTAAAACCAAACGTTGGAGTTAACTAAAAAAAAACTGGCCAAGTGCGAGTCGGACTCACATGCATAGGGTTCCGAATCAATTGTTTTTTTTTTTAACATGTTATTTTGACATCAGAGACTTCTTATAGGTTTTCCTGTAATCTTTAGGAATAGAGCTATCATCTGCATTTTTTTTTTCAAAAGTTTAGTCTCAGTACTTTTGAAGATAAGGGAGAAGGGTAATATTTGGTCTTATTAAATAACTTATTTTTAACAAATGAAAAAAAAAATTCACTCGCACCATACACTTTTAAAATCCTTTTGTTGAGATTTTCTACTTTGACCACCAAAAGTGACCCCCATAATCAAAATTTATTTATTTACGTAACGCATCCGCGTTTGGGTCACAGAAGTCCATTTGTGTACCAAATTTCAACAGAATCCTAATATACTACAAGGATTCCGTTTTTAAATAACGAAATCAGTCTGCCTAATCTTTGTTCACTACTATGTTGGCGTCGACTGCTATTCTAACCGGATTCAGCTGATTACCAGTATTACATTCCTATAATCTGACCTGCACAACCCTGTGGATAACAAGTTAAAGCGATACCGTACCGCAAGACTAGTGTCAAATGTTCAGACTTCTGACAACCAGTTACAACTATCAAAGATGTACCTAAATGACAGCTGGAGCACGGAGGAAACTCGGTATATAAAAATAGTAACCCATCCATGGACCTACCTCGGCAAGCGTAGCTTAACCTGGGAATCGGACCCGTGCGGCTGTTAATATTTAGCTAAAAGCTTATATATCGACATTAAAAAAAAGTAATTTAAAAAAACAAAAATACTTTTAACAAAAAGAATTCAACCAACTTCCAAATAAAACCACTACAAAGTATAAAATAGCTTAAATTTCGGAAGTCGGTGTTTTGGTTTTAAGTTGTAGTGGTTTGATTTGGAAGTCGGTTGTATCTTTTTGTAAAAAAGTTTTTTGTTTTTCAATTTTTGTGGGAGTTGCGTACCTCTTCACGCGTACCGCACAGAGTACCTACCGGCGTGATTTTATGTTATAAACTCGTATAAATAATAAAGAGACATGCAATTTTAGCAATCCCAGGAGGTTTGCTATCATATATTGAAGAGTCCCTTTGCCTAGCTCCGAAGTTCTTCACCAAATTAAAATGAGACTAGTTGGAGAAAATATTCTTCCAAACACAAAGAAAGAATCATCCAATTCGGATAACAATTTGCGAAAAAATCGCTGACCAAACATTTTTCCTCGGATCCCATCATCAGATCCTGACTTATACCTTCCATCATCAGCTCAGCGATATGAAACTATGTTTACCAGGAACAAATATCAGAATTGAGTAAAAAAGTGTATGAAAAAAATTGTATGTGCCAATAAAATTTGAGAGTTGCCATCGATTTTCTGCGGATCCCATCATCAGATTCTAACATGGTGACAATGAGACCACCTCAGAAGTATAGGCTTTCGAATAACAATAAAAAGAATTTTGAAAATCGGTCCACAATTGGCGGAAAAATCGGTGAAAATACAAAAAATACCTTTTTGAAGAAGTCTGTAAAAAAAACAAGTGCACATCAAAGTGGCCAATGACATTTAGCAGCCGGAGCCAAAGTGTCAAGTCGATCATTGAACCTCATTGTTCTGACTTGCGAAACTCTATTTACATGCTCACCTCCTCTATAAATGCTTATAAATTGCGAATTTCATTAATTAAAACATTGTTACAATTCCACTTATTCAAATAACTTGTGATTTGAATAAGTGGCATGCCTTTAGCGTGCGTGTTTCGCGTATACTTTCATAATAAACACTGCCTTGTTTATAAATAGATTAATTAATTTTGCCAATTCATTTTGTAGACGGATTAATTGTTAGGTAATACGTAAGATATATGCCAATCATTGATGAGACAATTAATATCAAGTTGCCTTTTACAGTGTGATTGCCAATCAGTTTACGTACCATGTAACTGCAGTTCTAAGTTGTTCTAGCATGCTTAGCCTAAATCAGCTCTCTCTGTCTTACTAAAATGCGCTACAGTTTAAAAGACATTTCACAAACATTCTTGAAACCTCGAAAACATTTCTTTTCAAAAAGCACCTTTTTATGCACTTCAAGAACTCCAAAGTTGTAAATAAAAGCGGCTCTATGAAGCAAAGGGATGGCCAAGTCGTTGGCGGGTCAGAGGTGACCAACGTTCGAGCCGGACCCTGCACCCTTTCGCAATTGCATTCTACACAGATGGCCAAGAGAAGGATTTACTGACCGTTTTTTGTAATTTTAATAACAAAAGAATCCATTCAATGGCTATTCGATTGCGAGTTTATAAATCTGTGTGAATAAAATAATAAACTGAAGATTTTTGAATTAAAAACAGAGTATTTTATGAAGGTAAGTAGGTATTACAGGAAATTTGAAACTAAAGAATATAGATAATTCATCAGATGACTTTATTTTTCGTTGACTTTTTTTTGGAAGGAAGAAAGAATTTCGCCAGTACGATAAGTTTTACATAGTAATTATCATACACACAGCAGTAATCAAGTAATGTCGCATCAGATTTAATTCAGCTGAAAGATTTCTTTACCAATTTATTGACCGATTTTATAACTGATTCAATTAGATTGCGATTATTCTAACAAAATAACATATTCAGTTCCCTTAAAACATAATCCTTGTAAAGTTCAATGTCAGTGTTAGCGACTAAGGTACCCGCTGAGTTACAATCAGTGGATCCCATGAGGTCAGCGGTCAGGGGTGACCAACGGCCGTCCAAGGGGTTGCGAATAAAACTATTTGACCGTGACCAAAAATATCTTGTTAGGAGTTCTTTTTTTGCTTGGTGTTTTTTTACTGTTGCGTCTAAGACTGTGCAGTGATTTTAATGAAAAGGTTGTTTTAAGTTGGTATTATTTGGGGAGCACACCCATTAAGGTACAGAATTCTGGTGTAAGAACGAAAAAACCAAAAAAGATGTTTCTGTTACACAAATGTATATTCATGGGTACACATATTTTTTACATTAATGTTCTGAAAACATTTAAGTTCCTATCTAACACACTCAATGGTGTATCGAACTTTCCAACATCATCATCTTTCTACCCTTTCTGATGTTACTTGGGACCGATTTTTCATTTTACTCAATTGAAAGAATTTAACGACAGTAAAAAGCGAAAGTATTGCCGACAGTAGAATCAATGATGATATCCGATGTGTTTGCATACTGCCTAACCTTGCTGACTTGCACAAAAGATTTGCCGGCTACGCAAAACTGTTATTGTTTATGTAAAATTATTATGCAAAGCTATTAGTCATCTTTGCGAAGTTCAATGTCGAAGCAAGGATTAAGTTCAAGTTCTCAGTCCCATAGGGTCAGCGGTCAGCGGTCAGAGGTGACCAACGGATCGCGAATGTCCGAGTGGGCTCGCAAACCCTTTCACTGTGCAATATTGAACAGGTGGGGTGCCTGTTCCCAGACACCATTGTCATAACACAATAACATTTTTCGAAGCACTGCAACACATTATCAGTGCAATGCGCAAAATGGTTTTTGCAATTGTACCTGATAACACACGCTATTTAGCAAAACAATGCGGATATCTACTAATGGCGGTATGCGAGATAAAACGTTTTAGCGATCCCGGAATTCGTAGCAAAGTAACAAAGGACCAGTCCGGTTACCTCATTGCTAAGAATTTTAACGCACGAATAGGTAGAAAATTACCTACTTTTCTACTTTAAAATATCCCACAAAATCACAAAACCCATGCTAGGTAAATTTCTTTATAAAAATAAATAATAATTGAAGAATAAGGGAGGGAATGGAATGGCTCTTTGATTATAGAACCGGGTTTGTCTGTCCGTTCGTCACCTCTGACCCACGCTTGACCGGTGCGTCCCTAAGACGCTCCGCCAATCTTTTAGATTAGCAAGTTCACACTCCGTGATGGGCTTAGCTTTTATTATTTTCTTATTATTTTTTTTTTATGAGAAATGGGATTCAGTTGTTAACTGCCAATGTTTTTTCCGTCTCATAATATTTATTTTCAGCACTGATAACTTTTACGCTTTTGATGAATCAGTGTCGAAAGCGAAAATTTCGCTGCCGTCAAAACATTACATTTATCACGTAGATATTTTAGCACATGTTATTTTTAAATTGTGTGAAGGTAACAGACTTCAGCACTAAAGATATCTACCGATAAGGATATCATTGTACCTAAATTGTTTTTTGTTTGCAATGATTTCTGAGACATTAATCTTACAGATACTTAGTTGATTAATTAAATTATCACTGTTGATTATTATTCGTCGGTAACATTTTTTTTTGTTTTAGTAATTTCCCGAGTACTCCAACAACGTATTCACAGGTTTCTGGGAGAATGAAGTACTTAATTAAAACTTGAATGAATAATTTTCAAATGAATGAAAATCGGTTCATTTTTCTTTAAGAGGCTTTTCATCACAGACTGATATCGTGATTCTATTATTATTGAAACCGGTTATAAAATCAACGAAATAAAATTATAAATATTTGTCAGCATGGCTTAGGGTGATCCAAATGCATTTTTACATAATTTCCTACATTATGTTTAACCAAAGAAGAACCTTTCGTTAGCCTATCACAATACCTTATTCAATCATTCAATAATAAACGTCACATCAAATTTCACAGGTTTGCACAACATGTTCTGTGCACTGGACAGCGGTCAGTCCGATTTACGGTTCTTTTATTTACTCTAAGCTTATTAAACCCCATCTATTGTGCATATTTTGAGGGTAATTAATGGTGTGTATTGTGCAAAATATTCTTTGTTCATCGGTGTTCGTGCTTTGTGTTCGGCCCTTGTGTATTGTGCACAGTTTTGTTTAGGCGATCATTAGCCCAGTGTGCAGTGGGCAGTTTCGCACTGACCGGTGACCGCACAAGGTTTTTTTTCTCACAGATATAAGCTAGCACGACCGTTATGCCATTGATTAATTATTTTGCTTTTTTAAACAGTAAAGATGATGAATTTATTTTTGGTTACTTGTAAAGAAAACCTATGAAAGTATTTTTGCTTTTTTACTTTCGGGTGAAACTGGAAATCAATGCACAAATATCGATGTTAGAATAGATTCCAGAGAGTCTTTATAGTGTTAACTAAATAGCCTACTAGGTATTAAATACCAATACCTACACCTGGCCACGACATAATTTAGATTCCTTATGAATCATTTCAGTCAATTTTCAATTTTCAATTTTCACTCGAACAATAGGCAAACTGCATTGACGCAGTGCAACTGACCAGTGCACATACCCGCTCGGTCCCTGATGACCTCTGAACTCCGCGCCGTTGAGCAATTGTGCAAAGACTGGTTCCAATCTTCACATAAAACGCGTGTGAATCGATTGATCATAAAACTTTCGTATAATAAACTAATAGCATAAAAGAATCGCAGTCCAAAACCGGACGGACGCTGCGATATTAACATATTTTAGTTTGAGAACCTGTAAACTGTGATTCAAGATAAACCGCGCTCTTTGTAACTGTAAATAGACACAGACGCGAAAATAATAACAAACATCTCCTCAAAACATAGTATATTATGTTCGCCTGATACACAACTACATACACAACTGTATATAACACACAAACGTAGATAACGCAAAAACAGTTCAAATGTAGAGAGCGACACTTGTGTATGTGTGGGTGTGTAGGTATTTGCGCAGGACGCAGGCGATTTGCCATGGTCGTGTATGTAGTGGTTCGCGAATCACATCAGACGAGAGGAAGGAGGATCGCCCTCCCACGCCGTCAGCCAATGGGAGGACTTCCCGCCGCGACCGAGCTCCGTATCGACTTGTACCGATATCGCGAATATATTAGCACACTTCCTTTTATATACTTCATACTATCTTGTACATTGTAAAAAGTGTTTGTTTACAGTTTAACGTCATCCCATTGGTTGATTAAAGGTTCAATGAATACATAACGTTTATTTACTGTATTAACCGAATTAAATACCTACGTTGTCAGTGACGCAACTATGAATGAGACCTCTTCCGTATCATGCGGCCTTGGTACCGCGACGCGAACGCAAAGTTTTCTTTGTGGTTGTTCGGAACAATGGTTCGCGTCAAAACGTCAAACATCTCTCAATTCCCAACCGGAAGCACAAAAACAAAAGGCGAGGGGTGAATTCTATTAAGAATTGGGAGGATTACTTCTAATGAGATTCTAAAACGCGGTAGGGATTGGACTATGTTTAGCGAAGCAATGCGCAACCCTTCTCTGTGTAAAATATCTCAATTTAAACGTTTAAAAACACGTGTTCGAGCGAGCACTGATCCCTGGAGACGTGAGCGGGATAACACATTGCTTATTGTAGCAGTTAATTATGTGAGCTTAAAAATTTTAAGCGCTTTTATACCTACATCAAACAAAATCTTGCATACCAAATCATTATTAAATTAATCGGATCACATTAGATTCAAACAAACACGTGTAAAATAAATTTATGTTTTTTTTTTTATATTCACTTTGCTGCTTTAATTAGCTCTATAAGACGTTTTTATTTTCAGAATGTGGTAAATCATTGATCATTCTTAAATAAACACTTCTCAGTTTTAAACCCACTCCAACTTACAACAAAAAACCAAAAATGGCAATAACAAATGTTGAAACAATTACGGCATACCTACAAGCTATGCCGCAACCCCTTTATAATTTATGGCAAAAAACCTCGGGGGATGTCGCAGGATTAGCCCTCTATGTCGCACGGCAAAAACTCATTGCACATGGGCGTATTTCAATTAGCTGTCAGTTTGTCAACTACACCGCTATTCTTCAGAGGACGTTGCAAGTTACCCCTTCCCTCAGTTAATATTTAAAAATAGTCTCAAGTATCTTAAAAGCTCTCCGATACTTTGCACGAGTGTCGATTTGAGCTTTTGTGCGGTAATTTTGGTAGAATAAGCCAGTGAGTCAAAATGTTACACAGTGAGTAGCATTTTGTTTTAACATGGTTCGCTTGACAATAGAGTGTTGGGGCATAATTATTTTTAAGTTTTCAGCGATTCTCTTCTGAAAAAAACACCAAGTAGTTATTTTTATTAGGTTGATTAGAAAATTTGGCATACCTACAAGAAGCATATTGGACGTTATTGAGAAACTAAAGAATAATGGTTAACACCAATACAAAACAATCCCCTCGGGCCTAGAATAACCATTTTTAAATAACATTGTCTTTTCATACCCTGTAATTAAATATCCCGAAATATAGACTTCATTATGATAGGTTAGCTTTTTTTAAAGTACAGTTTAATCACAGCTTCCTAAACGATTTCACATCCTTGAAAACAAATCTCTGTTGATTTTTTGCCGATCGCGGATATTCCATTTAACCCTTTAATGCAGAGGAAGTGTAGGTAAGTAGGTCAGATAGTACATTGCACATGTTGTGAAAGCGGGGTAAAAAAATACCCCTTTATTGCGCTTTGTTTACACACGTGAAAAAAACTTTGATTATTGCCTGCAATTTGTACCCTCGATGCCGCATAGCAGGGTTGTTTTGAGTTGGCTGACGGAAAACGAGATTTAACAAAGATCAGATTTTGGAAATAGTCCCGATTCAGCAAAAGCACTTATTAAATCAATACTTAAAATTCCCAGAAATTAACTAGGTACACTGTAATGAATTCTCTTTTTTCAGGATTTCTTCATTCTGTTTTTTATTATCGCAATTTTTTTTTTTAGGGATGTCATCCAATGACTCCTCCCGCTCTGGGTGTAGCGGGAGGGAGTGTCAGACTTCTACTGATTAAAACCCATCCATGTTCCTTCATTGCCCTTTGTGTTCCGGAGCCACGGTGTCTCTTGCGAATAATCCCGCGACTCCGGCAGGCATCGAAAGGTACCTAAGTAGCCAATACTCAACATCATCACTATACCTAACAAACCAGCATTTTATCAAATTTTTTGCTGTCTCGCATACGTTCAACCCTTCCCGCGATCTCGGCAGCCATTATTTGCCTACCAAATCATTTTTTGTTCGTTCCCTTTTAAATGGCACATGCAGTGAGAGCCAGTTTTTTAGACACGTTAAACAATATTACCAAAACGCAATATCATCAGCCTACCTGGACTGTCTCGGTGCTATTCTTTTAATAGATCATCCCTAATCGATTAAAGCTTGACAAAGGTGGACTCGCTCCTCAAGTTCATAAAGTGTTCTTACTATTTTCTTATAAGATTTCGTGAAAGGTAACAAGAGGCAATAAGGAACCTTTAGGAATTACGCAACGGTTTTCGGTGTCTCGATTTTGTGTTTAAAATTTTGCCAGCCTCGCGTAACATGAGAAACCTTTCACCAAACACAAAGTAAAAAAACCCTAAAACTCTACGAAACCTTAGCCTCCGTCAACAGTTTTTTTCTTGGCAGCTAACAGTAAACCCAAATCCAACGATATCTTCACCAAAACAAACGGTCTTGCAAAATGTCAGATTCTTTCAATTCCGAAATCGGGAACAAAAAATGGCAGGTAAAAAGTCATATACCGGTATAATTGTCACAAATTAACGCAAAAAATGTCGAACAAAAGGTATCAAAATTCTGCAAGCCACACGAGCAGGTAGGCGAACTTTATAAAATAAAGTTTTTTTGTGAGGAAATTGTGCAAAAGCGTGGGACGGGTCGAGGAGTTATAACTGTACTCGGCAAGACATCTCCGACTCGATCTGGAACATAAATCTTCTGTCTGATTATACAATGAAGAATGATAGTCGGCTATATTCTGCAGTTTTTTGTAAAATACACATTTTTTTATAATCCCAAAGGGCGAGGTTTCAGCTATGTGTTCTAGGACTTTAGGATGTTAAACGGTTTTTTAAATTTGTGAATTCAATAAAAACGGAGGCTGACGAAAATTTTGTGGCTGACGGAAATTTATTTGACGGAGTGTCTCCTGTGTATCAAAATCAAAGTTTTTAACAATTTTCTATTTCTTCAATTTCACAACTCTTTTTTACGAACTTCCACAACAAATATTTAATAGGAATCACAATATTCATCGGCACGACCCTCGCCTCTAAAAACTTGGCAAGTTTACTTTTATCATATAAGTAAACAATTCAGTCGCGACGAGAAGTGCCTCGTGATAGTTTTTTGTTAAAAAGATTTTTTTGCAAAAACCTTTAACAAAAACCAAAATCTGCTCTGGCAGGGTCGCCCGTAACGTGATAAGTTTATTTTGAAATGGAGATCGAAGTTTATCGGCTTAGCAAAAATTCTTTATTGTGAAACTTGCTTTACAAAAACATAAAACCAGCGTAAAAGTTAGGTAGTCTTCTGAGCTAGCGTCTTTTATGATATAGTACCTAGTCCTAATTTGAGGGAAACCTCCCAATGTTAGATACCCTGCAAGCTTCTACTTTTGTCATATAAAATAAAACTAAACTTTATTTCAATAACTTACCGCCGGTTTTCGAGAATCCTATAATTTCTATACCTAACTCAAAATACGAAATTAAGATTGCGCTTGCATGCTCTATCCCAACCATAACACATCAACTTCTCAAGAATCGCAATGAACACCATGTGCGAGTAATATTTTCTTATTCAAACAACATTCGTCGGCTGAGCCGTTGGTGAGGGTAAACGAGAACATTTGCGCGGGAGTCGATGAACCCTCCTGAACAAAAACTCCCCCGAGTTTCAGTTGCGCGGGCGCAGACGCGGCTATGTTCTCACGCCGCAACTGAACTCTGACACCGGTAAAAAATTGCCAAACGTATACGTTAAACGTAAACTGTATGGTATAAATATATGCAGTTTGTGTATTCCCGATACTAAAAGTGTATTTAAAGATGCAAGACACTAATTTATTATCTAACTCGTGGCGTTTTGTCAATTATTTCGTCCCTAGCCAAAAGATTCGGTGTTGCGGAATTTGTTCAAAAGAGTCTCTGCGGCAATGGAGCAGGAACACAGATCGGTTTAAGTCAGTAATAGTCTGACAACACCTTCTGTATTTTCTCCATCCTTATAAAAAAGGCCTAAAAATAGTAGAATAGAAAGGTACGATTCTTCCTACGTCTAAACTAATAAAAGACAAAACTAAAAAGGTGCCCAACATATTCATAACTTACAAGAAGGTAAATAGGTATACTTACCTAAACGACAAGGACCGATTTCGCTGAATCCTTGTCTAAAACACAAACTATGGCTGAAATATATTTTCTAAAACAAACTATCATTGACTATGACATTGGTCGCTAATTTCGCTTGCCAGACGACCCTGACGCCCGAGTATTGACTCATTAGACACGGTTGTGTGTGTCTTTTAAGAGTCCTATTACATTTTTTACGGAAATTCATGATTTTTGACGCTGTAATTATCAGCAGCAGTAAGATATTTTAATTATTTGATCCTGAATAACGATAGTGCCAGTCTCTTTCTTGTAAGTTAGAGTTACATATTTTCATTTTTCTTTTCGTGTAATTTACTATAAATATTTTACGAACTCAGTTTGCAAAAAAAAATGTCGGCGATGGAACTTTGACGGTCTAATTCACATTGTTACAATCAATTCTTTTAAAAGCTAAAATTACTAAAAGGTAAGTTGAATGTTTTACTTGTTTATTGAAGTTCTAGAATTTCTTTAAATTCCTTGAGTTTCCACGGAAAAAAACGTAAAGAAAGCCTAATTTAAGCCAGAAATGTCTTGATTCAGCGTCCATTATATTCCAAATAAAAAAAATTTTATCAAATAAATTAATGTGATATAAAATTTCAATCTACAATGAATACGTTTCATTAGTTTTCGTTTGTCAATATAATTAAACAAAATTACAATAAATAAAATTAAAGTACTATATATTCTGCGTCAATTCAGCGCGCGCGCTCCTCAGTCTCGCGCGAGCACCCAAATAAACTTTAATCCTATTCAGACTAGTAGGTATCAAAATTGTTTCGCGGACTATAGATGTACTCCCAACGCAGACCAACGTAACTTCGTTTATTGCAAACGAGCATTTACGATTCGTAATAGGGCTCTTAAACACAACTTCATTAGAGTCAAAAGCCATTGCGTACGTAGTTGAGCCCTTGAGTAGCAGGGCCCAACTCGGTGTAGATAAATTACAGTGTTGATAATTTTAGTAAGGGCTTTAAACTCTTACAACAAAATACGTACCTATACCAATTTGTTGCAGTTTCGCCTGGCTTTCAACAAGTGTATAATGGTCAACTATCGTAAATGATGGGTTACTTTATGGCTACTGCGCAGATTGATCGATGTATGAGGTCAAATAACTTTGATGCGATCAATACTGACCGACACTGCCCCGACAGGCCAACACGTACGAGGAAAATATTTCATTCAGGGCTTAATTTTTGTTACTTATTTGAGTGCGACAATTCGATAACAATTTAATAGTTAGCATGTGTCTCCACAGGAAGTAGTTCCACTGCGAATGCCATGTTTCCTGCACCCTGCCGCGAACTCTCATTATTCTTTCAGCAAATATGTTGTGACTACCCTTTACTTGCCTGGGGCGGACGTCGCAAATGATCTTCCTTGCCCTCGTAATGATTGTATCATTATCGATCATTAAAGGGTAGACAGTCGCCACATGGCGGGTAGTTTGACGCCACAAGGTGGATTAAGAAATTTAACTGGTTTTATTTAATTTAAAATTAATGATTAATGAAACAGGCAGGATGTTTGATAAAGGATTATGTAAATCTAATGTTGTGATTTTTTTTTAATTGCTTTGTTACAAAGCAAATTTGAATCTTATTTGAAAATAATAATAGGACTCCGTTTGCCTTCCATGTCCAACATAATGCTAATCATTTTCATAAATAATAGGTTACTTCTATGCTTGCAAAAATATAATGTTTAATAGAATTTCACAGGTACAGCACATGTGTAGATAAAATAAACTTTCACCCACTACATAAGACAACTTAATTATGTATGTTATAGATTATTTTTCATGTTACCTATACCTTAAAAGATTTGCAAAAAATCAGGACAAAAAACAAGCAGGTTTTGTCTAATCTTCAACCCGTTAGGTGCTTCCATAGAATTGTGCGCTGCAATAAAAATTGTGCACCTTGCAAATACATTGTACAGAATCGCAACACCCGTTCACTCGTACACAAACCATAACGGTACCAATCTATTGAACAATCTATAGCTGTCATCACTTCCCCAATCGTACAAAATTGTGGGAACAAATTATCGCAAACACTTCTTTCGTGCGCAAAAAAGTGTTGCACAAAGTACCATCGGCAAAAAAGCGAAACTCCCACGCTATGAAAGGGTTGAACATGCACCTGACCTATATTAAATTGTGTAAAAAATCTGTGTTTTCTTTATCTATTTTTTGCTCATTATTCACATTGAAGATATCAGAGAATGCATTTGAATTAGTATTGTCACCATGGTTTCGGGATCGGGGTCCGCTCATTTTTATTTTGGCTATATTTGCAGAATAGAATATAATAGAAAACATTGAACAGAGTAAAACTAAAATTATTCATTAAATGACCTGACCAAAAAAAAAACTCTTCAACTTAATTATTTATTTTCTTCTCCAACTTACGTAATACAATAACAGTAAACATGGGTACAGGTTGCATAGATAACAGTTCAACATGAAGTATATTTACATAACAAATAACAATAAAACTATTTGTCCGACAGTACCTTACATTATAGTCACCCCACTTGCGCAGGAGTTGCGCACAATACGCGCATTGTTGGCGCTCCGCAGGTAGATGCTAAAGGGTTATCCGCTTATGCAAAAAATAAAGTAAAACTATCCGATTAACACCACTACAAAACACGACTTAGAAGCCTTAGATCCCTTGTGATGATTGTGTTAATAGTCTTAACTTTACTTTATATCCTAGGCGCGTGCAATAGATATTGAAGTTATGCCTATGATAAAATGTGTCTGCATTTTAAAGGTCAAACCCACACGACGTAATCGTAACTAACCAATATTCAAATTCATAATCAACTTTCGCTAAAACAACAATGACGCAATTGCAGATATCCAAGAAAAACTTTTATTTCGCTACCTTTTGACGCTCGATTATCATGGGCTTTCACTATAAAGCGAATAATAAATAAATTGCCGTATATGAAACGGTGTGCGTGTCTGTATTTTGGTTCACGCCTCAACAACATGGGGTTTCGTGAATTTGGCGGCCTTTAACGAAGGTGCTTCATTAACAATTCATTGCTGGGAACGCGTGAGCCGACGACGGAGGGTGAAAAGGCCGACAGGCGATGTGTTGCAAAATGAATAAATACTGGCGAGAAATAGGGGCAGTTCGCTAAGGTAACTCAATAATGCAGCCAAATGTTCTGTTTCAAACTGAAAACCCCGTCTTACCACGAAAAGCCATGGCAGTAGCGGTCTTATAAGACTGGTGCTGAAAATACGACGCGAAACAAAGCATCGGTAATGAGAAACGCTGACACGATAATGCCACGGCAAACAGTTGCAATCGACAGTTCGCAACCGCCCCTTTCTCGTCAAGGCTTCATTAAACTGTTATGTTTTATGCCACGTTTTGTCGATACTTGATAACATCATTGTTGGTTTTATGTTTTGAAATGCATCGTCTGTTATTTCGTTTCTACATACGTATAATAAGTAAAAAACTGCATTAGAGAGATATGTGTGCGCAAATGTATAAAAAACTCGGCGTTGGAGCACCATGTGCAGTCGCAGGTGCCCTCCGTTCCCACACAACCCTTTCAGCGACGACCTCTTGGTTCGAACCGCCCCCGCCCCGCTGCAGCCCCTCAAAAACTGCATAAAAACTACTGATACAAACAAACAATTAAAAACCAACCCAATTTCCGCCCAACAAAGCTTAGTTTCAATTGTCAGACCCTTTGGTTCTTAGTCCCTTTCAACACGTTGCAGTCATTAGTTCCAAATTCTACCTGTTCCGATTTATAGAGCCTGTCGTGTCATTAGATTTATTGTGGATATAATGCAATCCTCTCCATATTCGAACTAAGTATGTGCAGTTCTGTGTATAAAAAGTTATTTTAAATGTCTGTTAAATAATTTAAATTTTATAGTAAAAGCGGCATTTCTTATTGGAATGTCGCTTACAATTTCTTTTGTTTGTTGCTGCCCAAAAATATGAACGGAAAACTCTCCTTTTTATAGATTACTTAGGGACTAAAAATACCTTTATAATATAGAGCAATTTATCCAAAAAAAGAGGTGTGTACAAAATATATTGCGGGGGAAAAAATAAGGTCACATGTACAAGAGGCTAAAACATCAATTAAGCATTATTTTTTGCCAATCCCGGATCCACCACCATCCCGAAAGCAGCCAAAGCAAAAAACAATCAGAGTGATAAAATACGAAAACCTCCTTTGTCCCGTTATCTGCGTCTGTTTTTGTAAATGGGATGTGTTTTGTAGCCAATTAAAGGTAGAAAGGACCCGGCTGTTGGTCGCAATAAATCGCAACCCTATACATGGAGTGTTTCCGCCGCGACGAGTGGCCGGCCTGTTCCGTTTTAAAAGTGATCATTTGCATTGGAAATGTTGGTATGCTTTTGCCCTTTTTGTGATTATGTAACTTATTTTGTTATTGCGTATGTACTTATCAGTGTTGCCAGAAGGTTACATTTCTTACATTTTTCGTAACTTTTGACCCCCTCGCGTAACATGTAAGTAATTTTTGTATTTAAGGCAATTTTCGTAACTTTTGAGAACAAAGAGATTTGTAACACTAGATGTTTATTGCAAACAGTTTACGAACGCATTTCAATTTAACGCACCTAAAACTGCGCATCTAAATAGTATTTCACTCCATATCACACTCACAGATGGCTCTGCATGGAAAGCGCCACGACAAAATGAATCGTAAAGTATTTGCTTTAAAACTTGATTTTGCTTTAAAACTTGAGTTTGCCGTACGCGGTTTCGTAGCTACAGAAATGACTGATTTTGATTTGTTTTGTTTTCTTCCGTTTTGTTGTATTATGTGCGTGAGTGAAGTTCTGATGAATACATTTATTTCCAACTAATATTTTATTTTGTTGGCAAACTGCATGCCAAAGTTTGCAACTTATACTAATAAAAATAAAAATACAACATCTGTATTTTATTGCAGATGCAAACAAGTAAAATATCTACACAGAAACAAATCAACGATTTTTGATAACTGTGATTTAAACCTCAACGAGTATTACATTACAATCTATACTAATATTAGAAAGAGGTAACATTTGTTTGTAAGTTTGTATGTAGGGGGTAATCTCAGGAAATACTGGTCCGATTTGAAAAATTCTTTCAGTATTAGATAGCCCATGTATCGAGGAAGGATATAGGCTACATATCATCACGCTAAGACTAAAAGGAGCCGAGCATTAATGGAAAATGTGACGCAGGCGAATTTGCGTGGGTCAGCTAGTGCACACTAAAGAGAGATGACGAAATTTTATCCTTAGGTTAAGAGCGTGTATTCCGTCCACTAGCGCCGCCAATCGTTTTTTATTAATTGTGGTAAATTTAAGACACGTAGATAAAAATCCGCTCTGTAGTGCACTAAAGAAATGTATCTATTATTTTTTGACAGCTATTTTTAATACATAACTCATAGCTAAATAGCCAAAACGGCAATTATTGCTAAAAGTGGCCACTTTTAGCAAAAATATCGACTTTGGCAACTATTTATGTTCTAAAGTACAAAACATAACTCTCAAAACATAATAAATACATTTCTTCAGTGCACTACAGAGCGGTTTTTTATCTACGTGTCTTAAATTTACCACAAATAATAAAAAACGATTGGCGGTGCTAGTGGACGGAATACACGCTCTTAAATACACCATTACACATCATAGATTCCATTATATTCCGCCATTTTCCCCACCGACCCCAAAAATACGTAATTTAAAAAAAATACATTAATGTAACTTTTGGAGCAAAAATGTAACATTTTAGAAAACGAAACGTAACTTACGACTCAAGGGCCCTGGCAACACTGGTACTTATATTTACTCAGTTGGCAAGTTTTTGCAGTTAGCAGCTACAAACAGGAGTCTTTAAGAAAAAGCTTTTTTTACAAATACAACGTTACTGAAATCGGATCACAAAGATTGGAGTAATCGGTGTACGAACATAAAAACTATACCAACGAAATTGAGAACTTCCTTCTTTTTTGGAAGACGTTTATTGAAAAGTGAATAGGTCACTTCACGGCAGCGTGCACCATCGTCAGCTCATCATCGCTTTCCATCAGGTGAGATTGTGACCAAACGCGAGCCTATCAATAATATTAAAAACACAAAAAATATTGCCGTAACAGCACAAGATATTTGCTAGCTCTCTAGTTTTAGTTTTTAGTTTCTAGTTAAGTTTAACTCGCAATGAACTTATTTCTTGTCTCATATTTCCGCTTTGCATAGCTATGTGCCTACAACCCACAAATCACGTCATATAAAAACTTATTGTATACACAAATGAGATAGACTACAAATGACAGGGCAGCAGTGGCGAAGGCCCCATACAACTCGATTCCTATCGGCTTCCCTTTCGAAATATGGCAAATACTAGTATCAAATTATATTGTTTTCAATTAACATTAAACAAAAATAACTATTTACGAATTTACATTGCAGGTATAACATTTGCTTATAAAAGTAACAATAAAAGAAATAAATCAATACCTAAAATTAAGCCGGCCGGCGGAACAGGAATTCAGTACATTTAATTCATAGTCTCTTGTAGCGATCGTGACCTTGAGGCCACAATATGACACTGCTAGATTTAGGCAGTTGGCAAGCCGCTATTTATCGAGTTACGATCGGGACAGAGATAGAAAATGTGTACGCCAGAACGAGATGGAATGATACTGAAGTTGTAAATCGAATTTGTTCGGATAGTAATATTTGGATGACAGATTCACATTAATTCATAACAGATTTCTTTCGCGCTTATTTTTTATGTGTCATGTTTATTGTTTTCACTTGTTCATTTTCATTTGATTTGATATATTCGTATCATAATTTAGAATCTTATAGCATTATTCGTGTATTATTGTTGAAATTGAGATATTTGTGTAAACCAGTGATAGTTTTGCGTAGTGAAAACAAGGTTAGTGGCGTTGTATTGTTTGGTGATCGTCTATTTAAATAGGTATTTAGGTAAGTAAGGAATTAGATAGTTTTTTTAGTTTATAGTTTTATTAGAAAGTAGTTATTTAAGTAGTGATGGTGTTATTATTAAGTAAGTTCGATAGCATGGCGGCATTAGTGAACGTAGATTGCTGTCTGACAGATTATTTGTTGACTGAGGAAACATCCTTTTCAAAGTTTTGAAAATAAAAAAAACATGTAATTCAGATAGGCCGTGCTCGCCCTGAAATGATTATAAATTATAAACGACGCGATGGTTTTTTCAAACATTTTAACAGTTCTTTGTACGACAAAAACCCGTGGCTTACGGGAAGTTGTAAATTAAATTAAATGTTTTGTTTTCCTTGTATGTTATTCTCAGATTCTAGTAGCTTATGGAGCCACACATGATTTAAAGATCAAATTCTTCAAAAGATCTAAAGATCAAAATCTTTCAAATTCGTCCAAAAAACATATCCGAAGTTGTTTATCTTTGCATGATTTCTGAAATCGTAGGATAGAAACATTTTTTGCTAAAACGTATGAAGTTAATAATAGTAAAGTAGATCGGAATAGAAGTTTAATGAAACGGTTGATCGACACAATTTTACTAGGTAAACAAGAATTAGCTTTTCGCGGCCACTTCCGATAACCGATTTCCTACTTCCGATAACCGCGGTAACTATATCGAAACGTTGCTATAATTAAGCAAGTATGACACTGTAATCGATTCGCATTTGGAACAATGTTCCTCAACACAAAATCCTACATTCATCGCATTCGTTTTACGCGACCAAATGAAATTTGAAATAAATAAAGCTCAGTTTGTATCGGTCATGATTGACGAAACGCCCGATACAGGGCCACAGTTGGAATTCACGCATCACACTTGAGCAAGGTAAGCATTTTTTGGTCCGGCTTCCCTTTTAAGAAAATTCACCCTTCGCCACTGCAGGGCAGCATAATAAAACGTACATACGCAGTTGCGCATCGGATAACCTGGTTTCAGAAACGCGAATTGAAACAGACTGTTACGAAAAGCTACGTAAATATTACGTCTACGCATAACATAGGCAAATGCTGCTATAGAACTTTTGCAATATGCAAAAAAAAATATTTTAAGCCTAATGATCGCCGATTACGCAGTTTACAATTACTTTTACGTAGAAAAAAAACACTCCATAAAACTCCTTTAGATATGGAAAACTATTCTACATTTAGATAACCCTGTATTCCAAAAATGGTCATTTTCTTTTATCTTTATGACTGCATAGATAACTAATTTACAAAATGCACATATTATACTCTAATGAAAAAAATATAAAACATGTTATCAAAAGCCCCTAGACATTTATAAAGAGTGGTGAATTAATTCGGCTTGCGTGAGGAAGCGCGTCCCCATTGGCCGAGGCACACAAGCTGCGCACGATTGCAGATCATGGCGATATTCAGCCTTCACATCTGCCTAGCTAGCCTGACCCGTAATTACTTATTGATATTTATTGCCCTCACACAGCAAGGGTAAGTTTGCATGATGTTCGGAGTTGAAAACTCTTTTTACCACCTCATCAAAATTAGCTTAGAATAAATTGTTCCAAAGATAATTTCAATTTCAAATCTAGATCAGCTTCAGTAGCATTTTGGAAGATCTGAAATTTGGAAATGTTAATTTAAGCTTAGTGCTTTAACGCCAAATAATAACAGCCGCACGGGTCGATCTTTAAGGTTAAGAAATGCTTGCCAAGGTTGGTCTGTGGATGGGTGACCATCTTAACATACCGAGTTTCCTCCGTCCTCGGAAAGCACGTTAAGCTGTTGGTCTCGGCTGTCATTTGGAGATCTTTGGCAGTCGTTACGGATAGTCAGAAGCAAGAAATCTGACTTCAGTCTTGTCAAGGAGTACCGTGTTACCCAGTTAATGGGTTGTGGAGGTCTGGTTGGCAGCCGCTCCACGTAACATACTGGTATTCAGCTGAGTCCGGTTTGACTGGAAGCCGACCCCAATATAGTTGGGAAAAGGCTAGGCAAATGATGCTTTAAAAAAAATGTGTCGTCATTTGGGCCTGGAAAGTAAATATTTGATATACAATATGGGGATATTTTGAGTTCATTATCGAGACCTAACTTAAACGAGGAGCGTGTTGACAGCTGGTTACGGTTCACAATAAGCATTATGAGATGTTCGCTGGGTACCAGCGTACCCACCTCACGTTCTTGTGATCACTCATATAAATTTAAGTATTCAGCGTTCTATTCATATGAGTGATCAGAAGTGATTAGGCAAGTGGGTCACCAGGATTCTCATAGAGCAGGCGGTTAGCGAGATACTGGACTTCACGAAAAACTCTGATTAGAACGCATTGTAGAGGATATTCTAACAAAATCGTGAATACAGTCATCCCTGGACTGTATTTCTTCGTAAAACATATTATTACTTTTTATCCGGGAGAATCCCTTGGCAGGAAATATTCCTTTTGTAGAAGTTAGTATATATCTTGTGAATTCTCCGAGATGCTCGCAGAATTAAACAACAAACATTCATACATGTAGACGATGTACTTACTATCTCATCATAAATGGCATAAAACTACACGTCTACTCGTGTATCTCCCCAGACTAGATATAATACGAACCATGAAGCGAAGGCCGAGATAACATTAAAGCAGAAAGATTACTCACAACAAGCAATACCAACTGCATGACAGAAACAGAAAAAAACAAAAGGGCATCAACAAATATTTGAGAATGCTACGAGTATATGCAGTGGAGTGTTTCCGTAACCGATATTTCTCATTAAAGCAGTTTGTTTGAGGTTCGATAAAAAGCCGTGGCCGCTGATGGCCGGTGGCCGCGGGAAGGGTTGGCTATCGCAACCCTCACCGCTGAGAGGCAAACAGCAGATGTTCGCAGCTACAATTACATAATCAACAGTTATCGTATTCAAATGGGCTTGCATTGATTTCGACCGCTTTCATACAAATACTGTCTTCAAACCCAATGTTTTAACATAATGTTTTAACCGTCAACTAGCCACCCATCTTCGATAAGATTGAGTTTCCAAACAAACAACGATTTTGTTAATTGTTTAGACGAGTAGCATATCAATCATTTGATTGTTGGTTATCGCAGCATCTCGTTCCGATTGAAATGTGTTACCCAATAATTGAAATTGAAAGTCGTAAAGAAAGCAAGAGATTCATATTATTGTAAAGTCACTGGAGCACCGGGTAACGATTGTTACATTCGTGCGGCAACTAGCCAGTTGGTTTTGGGGGTCCGTACTACTGCGTCGCCTGCGCAACGACACGAATCATGGTAGGAGTTACATTGCTGGATTTGTAAGAGGAAGTCATCGTAGATGCGATGGGACGTGTCGATGGATGATTGGTTACTTGGATGTTTATGTTGCTTTAAGTGTATGGTGATAGAAGTGGCGATCACGATGCGCTCAGTAGGTAACGGTGCAGTGTGTCTGAGTCACAGGGAACTGACCTACGGGCATGCAGCCGAGTGCATTGACGCCGCAGCCGACGCACTTATCACTGGCATGCCTCTTAAAAGATAATGTTTAGAACATGCCCTTTACGCCTGACAAATAACACATGTTCATGTATTCATGTCTGAGTACCGTGAATTATATTTGAAGGTCAAAAACACTGTATTTATCAAATTATAGCATTGAACAAAATGTTTACAAAGTCTGCACGAATTTTAATAACAGCTATAGTCAAGGATAGTGTAGATAGCGCACAATGTTACGGAATTAATGACAAAAAGGGCTCTAATATACAATTTTCCTCAAGTTATCTTGTTCTTTCGACCCATATGTCGAGTCACGCAGCAACAACCAAGAGAAATAAAGGAATTAGAGTTTCCTGCCTGTACCAGACAAACCAATCAGATCATGTTCTTGTAAAGTTTGTTTTGAATTCTGTTTCACAATGCATACGACCTATTAATGTACATAAGTAAATGCCTCGTTACTTATTTTCAGTACGTAAGACAGCGTAAAAACGACCCGAGTAAAACATAATTATTAAACTTTACAAAACTCGATACTTTTATCTCTAATTCATCGATTAATAAATTAGCATCGTAGCATTCGTAGCAGGTACATTATGCGTAGAATTTGTGTAGCGAAATATTTCGCGTAGCAAAAACTCGTAGAAGGCCGCGTAGCAGATTTTGCGTAGCAGATTAAATTGCGTAGCAGAAAAAAAAACGCACAAGCTACGCGCAATGAAAATATTCACATACTTTGAAACTTAACTATTCAATGAATGTTTCATACAACACAATACCTACGTTAACGGAATTTTTATCATGAAATACAAAATATTAATCGTGAAATCGTCAACTTGACCGTAATTCGTGTGATGTAGCCAAGGCCCCTACGGATGATAAGGCGTGTGTTTCACAATAGCAGAATTATTTGCGGCGGAGGGCCAAGCGTCGCCTTGAGATGCGCGCACAAACAACTGTAGCAAACGACTCCGCTGAAATCTTATACACTGACGCGCACAAGTGGTTGGGCAGAATTGTACATTTTAATTATTTCTCGCTAATCTGTAGGGAATTTTCAAGAAAATGACAGGCACTTTAAGATTTGGCTCTGAGCGTTGCTGTTTTGAATACCACAATTGGTTGTATTCAAAGTGAATATTAATTTAAGCGAAATTGTGTTTTCTAATTGCGTTTGAAAGTATTTATTATTATTCTTTAGTTGCAAATTATATCTCTAGGATAATTGTAAAATAACTTTCAAAATTTTATGACATAGGCTAAAATAACTGCTAAAGGAGGTGTACGTGACAAGCGAACTCGCGAAGGGCTTTCATTGGCGATTGTACGCGGTGCGCACACGCAGCGTAGGTATGTGTAAGTGGGTCAATGGCGGCGCGTGACGCTGACGCGGCCCTTTGCGAGCCGCGGGCGCAGGGCTCGCCTTGAACCAGCCCACTAATACCAGCTTTACTGTATTAATTTGCGCACGATTTTCTGCTAAAAATAAAAATTATAAGTCTAGGCCACAGTAGAGACAAACATCCGCCATTTTTTTAATTTGTTAATTAGCGTCGTCGTTGCCTTGATTCTTTGCTTATAAAAACGATTGTTCGTTATTTTTGTCTGGTTTATTGGAGTCATAACGAATGTACAAAGGAAAATGAAACCCCTCTAAAAATAAATACGTATGGTGTGTATGTTCATGTGACTTTTTCCTGTACCTGCCTAGGCGAGGCGATATGATTCCAGAAGCGCTAGGAGTAGGTACAAAGAGGGTCAGTGGCCGAGTATGTCGGCAAAGCTAATGAAGTGAATTGAGTCATGATCCTGTGCTATATTTGGGGACGGAGACATGCAATGTGATACTTTTTGAGCATTCTATAAACTAAATATGTAGTCCTAGACGGATAGTTCTTCAATTATTTAATATACCCAAATAGCACATATGCATGGTTCTTTTTCAAGTAGCAGAAGGTAAGTTAGTGTGTTTTGGAGGATTCCACTAAACTGATCTCAGATAATGACACAAATTAAACCATTTTGTTTCAGTTATCTGTCCCAAGACTGGATTAGAGTATGAACAAGTGTGTCACATATGGTAAATCTAATATATAAAATTCTTGTGCCACGGTGTTTGCTATCGAACTCCTCCGAAACGGCTTGTAGGTAAGTCTGAAAATAGGTCAAAGGTTATCTTTTTTTAGGTATGGCAAAACAACATTTGCCGAGTCAGCTAGATTTTTTTTAATATAGCAGGTTTATGTATGTTTGTATGTGTTAAAATAATATGAAATTCACGCAATTTTAACAAATTACATCCAAATCTTAGTACGTTGTAATGTAGTATGTTTTACTTTATAAAAATATAGCAATTATAAAATCTTAAGATATATTTGAGTAACTGTTACTTTTAACGAGTAAAATTACGGAGAGATTCGCTCGTTTGTGCACAAACTGTAAATTAATTATTCATTCTGCCGCTAACTAGATACTTGGAGGTAGGTACCGTTTTCAAGAGTATTCTTTCGCAACGTCAACTAATTTTGTGAATCGTTTTCGATTCACGTCATCGACTGGTAGCGAGGTCGCGTATAGTGTAGTCGAAAACTGTGTATTTTAAATACCTGCATAATTATTGAAATTCTTGTTTGTTTTTTATTCAATTTACGCGTTTTTACTGCTAGTTGATCCGAACGAAACCATGGTTTATTGAGCCGTAATCTTTTATCTATTACTAGATATTGCCCGCGACTTTCCCGTTCCCGTTGTAATTTCAGAAAATCCTGTGTTGTGCTCCGCTGCACTCTTCAAGGAACCTACAAGCCAAATTTCAGCTTTCTACGACCCGTTATTTCGGCTGTGTGTTGTCTGTCAGTCACTCAATCAGTTAGTTTCGGAAGACTTGTATAAGGATTAGGATTGCTAGTGGTCACCCAGTTGCCGAAATTCGACCTTAACTTATTAATAACTAGCTGACCCGTGCAACGTCGTCTGCGTAACATTTTTACACTACTGCTCCGCTCCTATAAGTCTTAGCGTGATGATATATAGCCTATAGCCTTCCTCGATAAATGGGCTATCTAACACTGAAAGAATTTTTCAAATCGGACCAGTAGTTCCTGAGATTAGCGCGTTCAACCAAACAAACAAACAAACTCTTCTGTTTTATAATATTAGTATAGATTTAACGTAGGTGTTTTTAAGCACTCCTTCCTCATATAAATTTTAACTAGGTATATCAAATTTCATACTACGTCCGCGTATTTTTCGTAAAAAAGAGGTACAGTTTTTACTTTACATATTAGTTTCTATTATTATTGATAGACTCACGTTAGACGACAATCTTACCTAATGGAAAGCGCTCATGTGCTTGACAATGGAGGGCCTTTGCCTAGAAGTAGATAACTTTTTGACTTTTTACTCTTTAAGTAGTATTAGGAGTAGCTACCACTAGGTTGTAGCTATCAGGAAACACAAACTCCGAAAGAGAATCCAACTCTTTCCAGCTGTCCGCACAATCAAAGTATTCCCATAACGTTTTGCTTATATGGGTGGGATATATGTATGACCACCATGGTGTGAACATGCTAGGCGGAATTAAGTTGTGTCATTTTCACTGCGAACAATGTTCCAAATACTCAACGAAAACAGAACGTCCTTGATATTTCGACTAGTTTTATTCGTATTCATCCATTTGTCTGTTGTCTCCGAGCTTGTTCCACGAAAATCTGTTAATCAAATATCTTTGACAATTTTCGCAAACATTCATTTTATGGCGTCTGACCTCACACATACCTACCTTAATATTAATTCGCAAGACAATTTGAATACTCGCGTTCAAATATTCAGAAAGGCTTGGGATGTGTTTGAACTGGTTATTGTATATTTTCCTGTATCTACCGAGACCAGGAAATCGTGCTTAAACGTCGGATAGTCACGGATTGAGCGTCCGACTTGAAGGTTCGTTAGTATGATTGCAGTATAATAAAGTACAGCATTGAGCTAGAGTAGCAGCGCTCCGTACCGGTAGTAATGTTACGAGTAAAGCAAGCACGCGCAAGACGATTTGCATAAGGGCCGTTGTCAATGTTAACACCGGTGGGCAATGGACAGAAGGTCGACAAGACCTTCCGCCGCCGAAGCGAGGCCCTTTGATTCGCCATGACGCCACTTAGCGCACCGATAAACTATTGTGAAAATAGCTTTACATTTTTACAAAAATATGACCTCACATATGATTTAAATAAATTCTGCGATTTATATTCCTTACGGGATGCAGGAATGTAGGAATAGGAGGATATTCCAATGAAAAAAAAACCTGTGTACTTAAGCTTCTTTTCGATAAAGAATTTGAAAAGGCTCTTGATCACATCAAATTAAATATGACACGAGACTCTCGTAAGTTTAGTAGGTCTACAAATTAGCATATGAGATAGTCATGAACAAAAAATTTAAATCATGGTAAATTGAAATAAAATAAACATTAATATTGGATCATGGCATATAAGATATGAATGAATATGTACGACATGGACGATCAAGGCAATGCTTATCATTTCACAGATTACAGTACGTCGAATGTCTCCTTAAGCTTGTGTCTGGAATCTTCGGAATTATCATTAACTTCTTTGGTATTCTGCCGCCAAATTAATGACACACCAGTTACGTAAGTCATTTTCTTGGAAAATGGCGAGAGAGTTCGGAAAACATGGGGACAAAGACCTTTACGGAAAAGTGAATTAGGTACCTACGGATCGTTTGGTGGGTTGATGATTTTAAAATTTGAAAACAATTATTTTTATACTAATTCAGAAATAGGTAATCGTTATTTCTGTGACTATTTTACGTTTTACAAGAACGAAACATTTGTTGGTACTTTTCCTAATTTATAAAATTTTTGCGTGGCTGACTGAGTGACTGACAGACAATGCACAGCCGAAACTACTGGCCGTAGAAAGCTGAAACTGGATTTTCCGAAATACCTACGGGAACGGGAAAAAATCGGATACGAAGTCGCGGGCAAAAGCTAGTCTACTATAAAATACTATACACCATAAATGCAAAATTAATCGCCAAATAACACACAAGCCTAGAAACCGAAGTTTTAACAACATACTCGTAGCTTCATAAAATGAATCTCTGCTCAGATGCTCGCCAATCATCTTACGATTGGGGACTTACAAAACCGGGTCATGTCCACCATATCCTGGCTGGACGACTGTTCCATATTCGCGACTGCAAGGTTGTATTACACAACGCGACACATTTACACGTGTCTTGTTCGGGCTCGACGACCTCTGCCGAACACTTCCGATTCGCATGCACAACTACTTAACTACTTACTTCAGATATTTTGAAAGTCGAAGGTGATCATCACACGGAAACTTAGATCACGAGGTTGTTGGCAAAGATAAATCGCATCTTAATTATTTTATTCCTCATTACTGTTTTTTTTTTCATTCGTTATTATGTTGTCTATTGTGTGTGCGTATTTGAATTTAGAGGTTTTCCTAGTCGTGTAATATGTCCTTACATTGGTTTTTTTTTCGAGTTTAGTGAACTTTTAAGGCTGTAATTTAAATTAATATACCTACGTATTCATAGCTTGGGATTTGGCTGTTTGCTTTTAGGAAATTTTAAAGGCCTACACATTTCCGAGTAGTAAGAACTCAAATGAACTTTCAACCTTCAGCCAAAGCGATCGATCAGTTCTAAATAAAAATAACTTGCCTTTTTCATTGATTAAGGCAGAATATTCTAGTATCTGCTGGTACTTATCCATGTTTTACTTGTCGTTCTAAATTCACAACTTCGAGGAACTGGATTTTAAATGGATCATTAAAAACCACAATATTTTTAAGTATTAGGTACGAACTGAGATGAAATTCTCTTACGTGTAAACCGATCGAAACACATTAACAGCTTTTGAATGACTGCGTATGCATTTGGGTTATGACTGGCAAACTTGATTTTACATAAAATGTGAGATAAACGGATGTCGTTAAATATAAATTATTATAACGAGGTGTTGTCGCCATCTCTGCGAGAGTCGCCATCTGACGGCTGAGAGCATAATGTATGGGCTTTATTGGCGCGCATGCAAATTCGAATGCTGTTGGTGACCTGAATTCGGCGACACCGCTATGGTCGCTCTACGTAGCACTGCGTAGTGGAACGTCGTAAGCGACAGCTACCGGGCATTCACTGATAAGCTGACCTAAGGGCCTCCTACCTCTACGCCAGATTGGCTAACGCAACGTGCGTCCATTTTATCAACCAATATGGCCAGCTGTGTTGCCAAGTTATTTTGCGTTATCAATCCTAGACCTAGACTACAATTTACATGGCGTCTGACTGTACGTGTCTATTTACAATAACAAAATAATATTTTATCAAAATATAATTTATAATTAGCACTTCGTAGTTGTCCTGGTTTAGGTATATAGAATGAAACATGAACCAAGGTAAAACTAGCAACTGATTAGGAAAATCACAAAGGTCAAGCATTAAAATTGAATTTAAATAAAGAATACTACGATGGTTACGAAACCCAATACAGCATGTGTAACCGTTTCTTCTGAGCTGATTTTTCAAAAGTCAGACAGAAGAACCTACATGGCGGTTTGTCGTCTCTTCTATACAAAAGCTGGCAAATCTCCATTTTTATTCCTCGACTTTTCTATCGTTTTTCTAATGTACGGGGAAAACATTACGTCAAAAAATTCTAGCACTCTCAAGTCCTAGCAAATGCAATAAAACGTTATGCAACAAACCTATAGATACCTACCAGGGTCTCAAGAACCTTAAAAAACTTATATAACAGCCATCCGCCATTGATATTTCCAATAACGAATTCTCAACGAATCGCTGAATATTTATCAGTCATTAATTTCTAGACAAACTACAAAAACGTTTCTCACATTCCATTAGTGAGGTGGCCCTCCGCACTCCGAATACTCCGACATACTGTAATACTGCCAATGTCAAGTCAACAAGTCGCGCATTCTAAAGAGTCACTGCTAACGGGACAATCCACAAATATGTGGATGTGAAACCTACTGGTTCTGCACTAGGTGATCCAGTTTACGTCGAAAGTGTCGACACACGAAATCAGCAATGGAAAATACCTATATGAGACCTCTCTAGGGCTAGTGTTTCATATTGATAAACGTTTTACAAAAGTACGTAAGGAAAAGTCGACCAATGTTGCGCGTTTTATCGATATAGGTCATTGTAATCGTGTTTTCATGAATGCTGCTGAAAGGGTACTTTTAGAACTGATCACACACCATTTAAAAGATGACTCTAGATTTTAGTAAATGAACTTTGCATTTGCCAATCTTTCAGGCCAAATAACTATGATCAGTCAAAGTAAACTATATCAAAGTAAGTAGAATAAATCGTAGTAGGTATAGGCTGCATGCAGCTAGCATGCAGCCTATTCTATGGTTGAATACGAATTGATTTACCTACCTAATCTGAAACATAGTAGAGAAGTATCCTTCATCGCATCAATTAAGGAAAACTCAAAGCAAACAACTACATATTTATCATCAAATTAATCAGCATTGCGGTCAACTGCTATACAGTTGAAGCCCTTCTATAACACATAGAGACTGCGTATGCGCACACAGTGGCTTACGCACACAGATTTAACGAGCGCAGATTCGACACAAACAATATTTTTGTGTGTGTGTAGGTTAACTCACACACACGTTAACCGAAGACTTTGTTTTGCTGTTGAGATTCGCGCGTGCAGTTGCGCAAGCGGCGGTGGAGGCCATTGACTCGCACGGCGGCCATGTTGGCGGCGCGGGCGCAGGCGCGGTAGTGGAGCGCGAATCCAGCGACTTCTGTTCCGCGGCATGTCGTAATCGTGTGTTTACGCCTCACCAACGCCAATGCCGATCGTCGCCATTTGGTAGATAACACGCTGAACTGCTAAATAACTACTCTCCTTGTCAGCAAGTTTCGGTAGATTAATTTCATAGTTAAAACACCATGACGTAATTGAGGTAATAGGTACCTATGCACCTGTCTACCTTCTCGAAATTCGTATTAGCTATAAAAATATATCTACTTCCTACTGCTCTATAAGATTATTTACAGTCAGTTTCAGCAGGTCACTATTACCTGCTGATAAATCCGATGATCTTCAGGAAAAATTAAGCAGGAAAATTGTGTATGTGTGTGTACCTTTTCCTACAGATGTTCCTTTGTGTATGAACTCTGTATTCAGATTCCCCATATTACCTATGATTTCAGCTAAATGCTTTATGTGAGCTACCTAGCTCACATAAAGCTGAAAGTAACGTCAATAAAACCGTATGTGTGGCTTTAATAACTAAACTAATACTATGGGTCAGTACTTGCTATCATTACCTTAAATCAAATCGTAAAGTTGGTAAAAGGCTTTTTATAGACCATTAATTATACCGAAAGTGGTTTTTAATGTGGATCTACGAATTTATACAAAATAATTAAAAGATAGAGCCTTTTATTGTAATACGATCCGATCCATTTTTGGAGCTAATAAAATACCAACGTACTAATCTGACTTTCAGGCATTTTATGATGCATTTTTATAATCAGAACCTCAATTTTCATTTTCAATCTCCGTCTTGTATCTTCCAAAGATTAAATAATCTGTTACGCCGGTCTGAAAAACGCGAAAACTACAAAATTAACAAAATTTCCACCGCCGCTTACAGCAAGTCAAACATGTAGTTTATTAATTCGTGTCGCATCGATTAAGCCGGTTTTCAAGGCGATTTATACTTCGTCGATAGACAATCAACGATGGGCTTTGGAATCGAAGGAAAATTCGACACAAATTGATGGTCATTTTATCGATCAGAACGTTTCAAAAACGTATTTCGTTAGAGCGAAATAGAAACTTATTTTGCCCGTTGTACGTTGCGCAACTATATTCGCGAACAGATAACGGAGTAGGTATGCATAGCCCCTCCGTCCTCCGTCCTCGCAGAATCCGGTCGCATGTACGTCCCTCTCGCTCACTCCCACGCTATCTGAATATCTTTGTCTCGCCATCACTATGACATAGATACCATTCGAGTTGCGAAACAGCGCGGATTATATAGCAGGTGGATTGTGCCGTAAACGAGTTTAAATAACGGCTTTCACATGGCTTTCAATACATAAGCACACATAGCACGCCATTTGTATAATATAATAAACAACATAATACATATTAAATGCAAATCTGACAATCAACTCTACCTATTGATAGAAGCGCATTTAAACGACGTATATTTTATGCGCCATAAAAAACATAATATATTTGTTTTTCAGCTTTAACATAAACTGAGCTGCCGTAAATAACGAATTATAATTTTAAATTGTCAATAACCAGAGTATCACAAAGTGATTTTCTTGTGTGAATGCGAACTCTTGGTTCTACCAGGCGCACAGAATTACAAATGGTGTGGATTACAAACGATAAAGATTATAGGTAAAACTGCAGCATCGATAATGGGGATATCGTATATAAGCATCGTCTGCCACATTGTCTTATCGACCTACTTGCCGAAAGCCTACAAGCGTTGGATTTGCAAAGCGATTTGCGAATAGTGTCATCGGAGGCGGAGTTTGCGATACCCAATGCAAGGGCCAATTGAACGCATGCGCCATGGCTGTATAAAATAGTGCTAAGCCGATGCGTGCGTTTTGAATCCCATTTATTCGAGGCGACACGCCAGCGATAGCCCGCGATAAGATAAGCATAATCGATATTTTCGCGCGATTTGCCGCCCGCCAGCACGAAAGGTCACTCGCGTTGCGAAATAATGTAAAGAACGCCGTTGTTATGAACACACGAAACAATAACACGAATGCTGATAACATCACGGACTTATAAAGCCAACTCCTCAAATAAATATAGGCATTATGTTATTTATTGAGACAGGAAAATGTTGTGACGATTGAGCGATTTCCTTTTGACCTACTTACAAGTAAAACTAACCTTTAAGACGCACTCGTTTATTGCGTAAAGCGTACATTATCTAATTTTAAAACCCAATACAATGCCAATCATGACAAGCGTTATAATGCGAGGAAAATGTTTTCAGTAAGTACTGAAATACGGCACTGTATGATATCCTTCAACGTAATCGGTTCACATTTCAGCTGCAATACAGTGAACAGGCTACTTACTATCGTAGGCTTTGTCGCTGTCATCTCTGAGCTAGACTAGAGTCAAGAGCAAAGCCAACTCAAATAAAAAAAAACTAAAGTTATATAAAAAATACATCTTGATATTAGATGTCTTGTTAAGATCCCACTGTCAATAACTTTGATGCTCCTTGAAGTCCTTCAAGCTCTCTTAATATTAATATTTCACAAAATAGCATTAGGTAGTTCTTCGAACCTAGCATTAACAATCAATCAAAGCTGTCGAACAGTTTTTTAAAAAAAGCTCGATCGTGCTGCTTTAAAACGGCAACAACTCTCAACATTCCAATTTACCAAAGGCAATTTACAACTCAAATAGCATTGTCAGCACAATAACAGCTATCAAAAACGCCCCTACAATCTACATTATTATATTATCAATAATAAATCGGGTCCTATAACCTTGTCTATTTACTGAACAATTATGGTAATGTGCTTAGTACCTATAATTGTAAACCGCAAGCACAAGTTCTATGTGTAATAGAAGAACGCGAATCGTGAATTACCAATGACCACTGGGCACAGGGGCGTAGCTACCGAGCGCGACGTATCAAACGTAGGTATCATTGAAACGGGACCCCCAGGCTTCAGGGGCCCCGAGGAACAGGGGCCTCGACACCAAGAATCAAAATTGCTATACATCCTCTCCAAATATTTTTGACTAGCTTCTGCTATCATCGGAAATTATCCCATAGGAACCAATTTCCGGAAAAAATCTAGGTAGGGATATGCTAGATCCGTTCAGCCGCTCTGTAGTGATTGTTTAACAAATTCATCCATTCGACCTTTCTCATTTATAAATAGTAGGAAGATAACAGCCCCATGGTGAACTTGATATCTTTGTGGATGACAGCTTTACTTATCCGATTTAGTACCTATGTCTCAATTATCACTTATCTAAAATTATTTAAGTAAAATGTTCAAATTTTCGAACACGTTTTACTTGTTCTTTATTTACGTTTCTCATGCTTGTTTTTAAAGTGAGATCCAGATCAGAACCTCTTGGAATCCAGATCGTTTGGACCCAGAAAAGGCCCAACAAAATTTGTATTAGGGCCACATATACGACTAGCTACGCCACTGGTGGGGACGAGTGGTTCCGTGAAATGTATAGTAGAGGTAATGCAAACCATTTCACTTGTCTTAGCCGCTGACATTGACAAGCTGCATTATAGATGAGGTAATCACGGCAAATAGCGTGCATTGCTCGCCTAGACTGCACTATTTCAGTTCATTGGACATGGTTAATGTGAAACTAGTAAATGGCTGATGGCTGTCCTCTTTAGTTTTGTTCTGGCTAAAGTATTATGTACCTATGTGTGCATTTTAGTAGATATCTTTCAGGTCCTCTGTTTTATAAAAGTTCCCTAATGATTTTTTCCAAATGTATTATTATGACACCTTATTTTATTTATACAGTAGGTTAGCCTTCCTTCGGATGAGGGAAATGCTTATCTTTCAGACAACAGTAGTAAGTACATATTTTTGGCAGTGAACTTAACATTACGATACTGTTAAGATCTGATTCTAATGGCTATCTTACCTACATTAAAATTAAATGATACAAACGAGAATGTAGGTTGATTCCAATTATGTTTATAATCTAATCACGCCTTCCTCTGACATTTTTAAAGGTTGGGTCGGATTAATGGGCTTGTGTCCTGAAAAAATCTAATTAGTCCGTCAGTTAGATTATCAAAAAATATTTGACCCGTGTTTTTTCTTTTGTTATAAAAATAAATAAATAAAAATTCTCTTTAATAAGGCACCAAGTCCCAATATTAAAATTACAATTAAATAAAAACACAAATAATACAATTACAAATTATAACTTATGACTAACAATTTCATTTAATCCGATGTAACCCAATTAAATATAATATAATTCAATTCAATTTAATTTATTCTAATTTAATATTTTATTAATATTTTTCATTCAATCCAATATAATTAAGAGAAATCAATTAATCAAACTAAAATAAATTTACACATTAAATAATTAACGTCGGTTGGCACTCCGGTGGACTTCGAGCCAGTACCTATGGATCGGACCGCACCAATCCTCACTGACGACCCTCGACGACGACGACGTTATGGGAACCAAAATTGACTTACGACGCTTTTAAAGTTCTCAATACGTCACACCTTCGCATAATTTTTACTGAGTCGTGACGTCACGAGCCACTCGCGAGTTAGGATGCGTTTTATCTTTGTCAATATTAATTGATTTATAAAAACAAAAAATACGTGTCCCATTTTTTTCAATACTCTAACTGACGGACTAAATAGTTTTGCTATTTGTGGATGATGGAATCTAGCCTGTACATGAGTACCTACTCAAAACTCAAGAACCAAGCAGCTGTCTGATTAGCCCTCGAATTTCTCAACATGAGCCATCGTCGCATCCCGATCATTAACGCTACCGAATAATTTACCATTTGTGGCCGAAGTCGGGCCGTGATTAATGACCGTTGTTACTTAAAGCGGGATTTGCGATATTTTTTGTTTACTCACAAACATATAATTGAGTGATTTATGAACTGGAAACCATTACATTTGACACGGCTTGTTGCCGAGGTGTCGAAAGAATCCGTCCTTTACAGATGCTTCACTTTTGCTATCATTATATTTACTAAAACAACATTCCAGCAAATGGAGCCCTACTTTTTGTTGAAATGTGTATTTTGAAAACCATTAGGTACCTACTCATCTAAGATTTTGCGCAAATACTACATAGTTCATCGATTATTATTTTCGTGTATTTTCATCCTAAAGGATATGATTAGAGTGCCAATATTCTTCTAATTTTTAATCAAAATTGAAGTTTTTTGACAGATTGGGACTGACATACGAATGTGATTAATCTATATCTTTATCGTATAATAAAATAGTAAATCTTGAGGTGTATGTTTCCAATTGGCGCGAAAACTACTGAGCAGATGTTGTTCAAATTTTGCATAAATAATCCTTATAGGTATGGTCAACATAATATAGGCCATATATTATCACGCTTTGTGCTATGGAGGACGAGCAATCGTCAAAAGTGTGAGTTTTGAACGAGAAAGTGCACATGATTCGAACCCCGCAAACAGATATTATTTTTGTATTTATTTTATCTTTTCAACTGGATTTTTACACCATAAATCTGCCAAAATAGTAATAAAATGGATTTGTGCGTACTAAGAATAACATTTGACTTTTAATTTGAACAGCTCAGCGAGAAATTGTTATAAGAACCCATAACATGTTACAAAATTGCACATACTCATGGGTCTAACCTTAGCAATAATTATCATCACGCTACACCTTTGGGGAGGAAAGCAGTGGAAAAGCATGATATAAATAAGATAAACTACCTATTTAAACCAATTTGCCAACAGCTGACGTAGCCCGTCGGTTTGAAGACTGCCTGTCGAATCTCATCAGTCGTAGTTACTTTTGGATTTTATTTAACTTATGCATTTCCTTACTTTTATAATTCTTATTTTTCCTAATATTTTCAAATATTTATAATATTATGTTATTATTTTATTTTGGATAATTAAGTATGCTAAAATTTAAAAGCCAGCGTTTTAATGTATAATTAACAGAACCTATTATTTTCTGTTTATCTGTATTCGTTTTCACATCACGTTAAAAAAGTACAAAACCTCATGTAGATAATTTTTACACATAAACCTGATAGGAATTGTAGCAATTCTTTAGAAGAATTCAACTTAAATCTACTACGTAATGCCGATACCCGTAATGCCATCTATTGACCGAAATAGTAGATACTATCAACAGCATGAGAATTACACCAAAACATATTTTCTATAGTGGTACTTTTCAAGGAATAAAAAACAATCTAAATTTTTTTTTAAAGTAATAAATCCTTTTTATTTTTTAAGGTATCCCAACTGTAACTAAATAATTATCCAAAAAAAAATCGGAAAAGTGCGAGTCGGACTCACCCACCGAGGGTCCTCTACAAATTTCTAGGTAGGTACAAAATATTACTTGAAATAAGTCTAAGTTTTTTTAAGTATTTATTTAATAACATTAAATGTTTAGTAGATTTTTAAGTTCTAAGTCAACGGAAAATACCCTATAAATTTTGATTCCCTTGAGAGTGTCGAAATGTACGTTTTTTGTAGCATATCCTACACGGCCGTTTCTTTATTTTACGTTAACTTAGAAGTTTGATTTTTTCGGACTGTAGTTGAGTATATTATGATTTCAACTCGATACCTCCAAGTGTTCCCGAGATAAAAGAGGCTTGATCCTAAGAAGGTTCCGTTTTTTTCCTTTTGAGGTACGGAACCCTAAAAAGGAACTCCGCACTTAAAATTTGACAGTTCTACATCATATTCCATAGATGGCGTTATACATTTGATCTCATTTTTTTATCGCGGAATTTGTTCGAAAGATTCACCACGGCCCTGGAACGCAAAGGGCATAATTAGGAGGAACACGGATGGGTTTTAGTCAGTAAGAGTCTGACAGTCTTTCCTGCTTTGCCTAGAGCGGGAGGAGTAATATTTTGATGATTTCCCATCCTTAAAAAAAAACCGGCCATGTGCGAGTCGGACTCGCGCACCGAGGGTTCCGTATAAACCTGTAGGTATATATTATAAGCAAAAGTTGCGATTTACGATTTATGACGTACTAGCTGACCCGCGCAACTTCGTCTGCGTCACATTTTCCATTACTGCTCCGCTCCTATTAGTCTTAGCGTGATGATATATAGCTTATAACCTTCCTCAATAAATGGGCTATCTAACACTGAAAGAATTTTTCAAATCGGACCAGTAGTTCCTGAGATTAGCGCGTTCAACCAAACAAACAAACAAACTCTTCTGCTTTGTAATATTATAGTATAGATTAAAAAAATAACTACTAACTAGATCTCGTTCAAACCAATTTTCGCTGGTAGTTTACACGGTAATATACATCACGTTACAGGGGGGACACATTCTACCATTTTGGAAGTGTCTCTCGCTCAAACTATTCAGTTCAGAAAAAATGATATTAGAAAACTCAATATTATTTTTGAAGACCTGTCCATACATACCGTACCCGTATGGATTGACGAAAAAAAAAAATATGTTGAGTTTCAGTTTAAGTAACTCCCAAAATTTATTGTTTTTTTTCTTCTATTTTTGTGTGAAAATAGGTACTTACCGAGTTTCAACAGCATAGTTCTTATAGTTTCGGAGAACAGTGGCTGTGACATACGGACAGACAGACAGACAGACAGACATGACGAATCTATAAGGGTTCCGTTTTCGTCATTTGGCTATGGAACCCTAAAAAGGGTCACGTCATAACTACCACGATACGATGCCAAAGTCCCATGGTAGAGGAGTCGAAACAGTTGCATTAGCTCCACTGTTACTGGGTTACCAGGTTTTAAAAATATAAAATAAAATTGTTTCTATTTGAGTTCCTGGATAAATAAAAAAATCAACTTGATTCATCAAGATGGGTGTGAGTTTCAAAAGCATGGTTAAGTTATTTAAGGTGCTGACCGGTTGCTTCTCCGACCCAAAGGGTAAAATCGGGACCCTATTACTAAGACTTCGCTCTCTGTCTGTCTGTCACTAGGCTGTATCTCAAGAACTGCGATAGCTAGACGGTTGAAATTTTCACAGATGATGTATTTCTGTTGCCGCTTTCACAAAAAAATACTAAAAAACAGAATAAAATAAATACCTAAGCAGCTCCCATACAACAAACTCGATTTTTTTGCCGTTTTTATAGATAATGGTACGAAACCCTTCGTACGCGAGTCCGACTCGCACTTGGCCAGTTATTAAACACCTTCACCTGATAGTAAAAAACACAACAAAAAAGAATTAGCGAAATCGGTTCATCTGTTCTCGAGCTTTGCGCTTAGCAACACATTCAGCAATTCATTCTTTATATTATAGATACTCGGCTGAAAGTCATAGATATCCAAGATACTGTTTAGTTTTAAAACTGTTCAATTCCCAGTGAGCCCATGAAACATCATGACCAGCCCAAGGCCAGAAATTATCCATTGCAGGCTTCACTCTCTCCAGTGGATCAAGGGGAACTGTAGATCCCTAGGCATTGACGACACAGACAAACACGCGAAGAGAGGTTTTGAGGTGGTAGAGCTGGACCTGTTTTCTCAGTTTCGTACGTGAATTCAGCTATACATTGCAAGCAGTCAAAAATAGTTATGTCAAGGCTATACCCGTGACTACGTAACTTAACAACTTTTCAGGTAAAATAGAAATTCCTTCCGAATAACAAAAAGATAATTAAGAGTCCTCCTAAAAACTGCCTCTTTAACATAAGCGCCACAGACAACACAATTTGCGGAGGTTGCTTTGACGCCGAGGAATCAGTTGCCCACGTCATCCTGAAAATAAGGCCTTCCCGACGTGAACAAATTCTGGGAACGGTGAGATCGCTCCGTGAAACCTGTAAAGCACCCAAGAGCTCTCCCCCTAGCTAAGTCTGGCTAACTTAGCCAGGATACCTATGCTCAACGTACAGAATAAGAGTCTAACATGGTGCGGATACCGGAGTCTCTATACTCTACTCTATCTATTGCAGGGGTAGATTGCTCTTCCGGTTGGTGTTTTCCCATGGCCAAACTTTATGTACCTCTATCGCGTGTTATTAACCCTAGCTCCTTTCTTTAACATCATGTACAGAGAAGCGTAATCATCAAAACGTTTCTCATTACGAAAAATTATTAGGGCTGGTCGCGATTTTGAACCGAAGAGGCGAAATAGCCAGTGCCTTGCATAACAATTAATGCTAAGAGGAGTCAAGCAATACTAGATATTGACAGACATACACGCGAACGAAGTCGCGGGCAACAGCTAGTCTATAGTAATATTATAAAGAGGTAAAATTTGTTTGTAAGTTTGTATGTAGGGGGTAATCTCAGGAACTACTGGTCCGATTTGAAAAATTCTTTCAGTATTAGATAGGCCATTTATCGAGGAAGGCTATAGGCTATATATATAGAAAGAAAGAAAGAAAGAAAGAAAAATAGTTTATTTACGCCAAGCATGACGCATAGGTATAAAACACTTACTACACTAAAAATAACAAAAAAAACTGGGACAATATGCGTCACCTCTACGTAAAACGGTCATCGCTCAGCAGACAGAGCCCCAGCGCTGATTTTCAGCGACGACCGTCGCTGACAGAAAGACGTCTGCCGGGGCAGCATAAAAACTCTACATATGAGGCAACACAAACCAAAATAAAAACAAAAACAAAAAAGTAATAATAAAAAATAAAGATAAAAATATACACTATAATATGTGGTATATCATCACGCTAAGACTAAAAGAAGCCGAGCATTCATGGAAAATGTGACGCAGACGAAGTTGCGTGGGTCAGCTAGTGTCACATAAGAACGAGCACAGAGTACTACTATAATACTGGTGAGATCGAGCATTATAACTAATTAAAGCAAGTATTGTAGAATAGTTATAATATCGAAACAGTCCATTTTTCATAACATAGGTAGGTACTTGCCTTACTACCATAGATAAGGTACATAATAATGATAGCGTTCTGAAAAAAATACAATTCTGTAGAGTCCTTCTTAAAAATGTATCGTTATTGCCCATTCCATTTGGATAATGTATTGTTCGCCGCACATTCAGGGTAAAACTGATGCCATGCCAATATGGTAATGACAACAAAACATTCAAGTGGAAGTACCAAATGGACTAGCTACTTGTGGAAAGTTATTTATTACCAACATGGATTTTTAATGGCATACTAATTGTCTTCTCTTCATCATCCTCGCAAATTGATGTCGTTATGTTTACTAGACTGACTCCACAATCAAATAGGTAGCAGTAACAGTAAGTAGGTACAAGTACATATAGACTATAGCTAAAGCTCCGTGGCCAAAGCCAAGTCACCTTGGCTGATAACATTTATTCCTAAATAGGTACTAACTTATCCATAGAATAGATACTTAATATATAAATGTGTATGTAAGATCCTACTTAATTAATTTATCATATATTCAAACTTCTTTTTTGTACAATATTTTATTCTATGGTTTTGTTTTTATTTTAATATTTAATATTATAATTTTAATTTTTTATAATTCAATTACTTATAATATTTATTTTTATGTTTTACAGATCAATTTAATTACCTACTTTCAATTTGTTAATGAATTATTTTTTATTTTTACTATTATTGCTAAATGATTTTATGTTTTAATATGTTTGTAATATTAATGTGAAAGTTGTGCATGCCTGTAAGTGGCTTATTTACACAGGATCCTTGACGTCACATGTAATATAATTAATTTTGTAAATAAGTTGTTGGTGTGCCTTATAAATAAATAAATAAATAGTGTAAAAATAAAAACAAAAAAAAGTAATTTTGTCTGTCTGTTAGCTTTTCACGTCTTAACGGCTGAACGGATTTGGATGAATATTGGCATAGGAAGATAATTAATTTTGTAAATAAGTTGTTGGTGTGCCTTATAAATAAATAAATAAATAGTGTAAAAATAAAAACAAAAAAAAAGTAATTTTGTCTGTCTGTTAGCTTTTCACGTCTTAACGGCTGAACGGATTTGGATGAATATTGGCATAGGTAGATACACGTAGATTATAATGTGGACTTAGGATATAAGATACTTTTTGAAAATATATTCAGGTTTCACACCAGCAAAGCCACTAGCAAAATCTAGTTAACTATAAAATTAAGCTCTTCATATCTGTCATTTGATTGCCTAGCTAAGGTTTGCTGACCCCGAAAACCGTGCGTGACAACTACTTAGTCAGAAATTCAGACTTACTGCTATGATTAAAATTTTATTAAACCACTTTTTTGAGAAAACGAGGTAGGTACCTACCTATTAAGAGCATAAAGCAGTTGAATAACAAGAAACTCCTCCTGAAAAATAATACATTTTTGAGCTGAGTACAGCAGCCAAAATGCAGTATTGCAAGCAAAGCACCTGAACATAATATGTAATAGTTATTTATGATACAAGAGCGGTAAGTTGGTCTTTACAAACGAGTAGACAAATGTAAGCCCGAGACGAAGTCGAGGGTTTACCATAGTCACGAGTTTGTAAAGACCAAAATCCGCTCGTGTGTCATACAACGTTTTTCGACACATTATCTAAATAGATAATTAAACAAACTTTTTCATTATCTATTAAAAATTATTGTAAATAATTAAATAGCGTTCTCGCGATTTTGACGGCAAGAGACCATTTTCTGCAATTGGCGCCTCATTCAAGATGTCAGATGGAGTAGATTCCATATTTATATCTGATTCCTCGCTTGAACACATATTCTAATTAATATTATAATTAAAAATCGCAAGTATCTTTGACGTTTCTAATTGAAAACGGCGCGAATTTGCAAATGGGGAGTGTGTGTTTGGAATAGTGTGCGTTTTTATAATAAGAACGCGCTTCCGTTTGCGTCTGCGTGAAACATTTTAGTAGAATTATAATTATATATTGTAAATTGTAATATTGTACCAATCGGATTTTTTTGACTATATCATATATTTAATAAGTTAAATTTTTTTTAATTGTCTCCTCGAGCCTTTATATTGATACCCCACTCGATAGGTTAAAAAAGCTGAAGTCATTAAAATGGCACCGAAGCTCAGATATTTTAATTTTGGTATACCTATCCAGTATCATTCTCACTATTTAGACGAATCTAACGACACCTTCAAGCTAAAATCTATGAAGCCACAGGGTTAGGCTACAGTGTGCCAAAGAAATATGACAACCTACATAAATACACTCAAAAAAAACATAAATGTAACTGTCGGGTAATTAGAACTACATCTATTATCTCATTTTTTCTTCAATATTAAATTGCGACAAACCGTCTGAGTAAAAAGTTCTTCGCAAAAAAAAAACTCGTAGGTATGTAACGCTTCCGGAACGGACGGAAGCATTTTTGGCTGACGGATGCAGACGGGTTGAATTCTTATAATAATTATATTGTTTATGGACATTAAAAAAATACCGTAAAGAATACACACGGCGCTATACATCGGAGCGTGCGGTAAAGTAGGTACTTAGGTGAGAGTACCTACTTTACCGCACGCTCCATTGTATGGTCCGTAATTTTTATCTTTCGAACAATGTATACAGGCTTCGTAAATGCATTTTATGAGCAAATGTGTCGAAAATTATTTTTTGGCATTATTAACAAGAGTTCCACCTCGTTTCAGCTTATTAGATCTCTCTCTCATTCCGAGGTTGACTATTTTTTCTGCTAAAATGACGATTAGGTATTTTTACATACTAAGTACCAAAACATAATTCATGTAGTTTTGTACCTACAAAGTTGTGACATTTCGGGACATAAAGAAAATTAGAGAAAGTATAGTAACGCCACCAAAAGGTGACAAATAAGGCTTATAAATAATATCGGCTAATCTTGCGTGACGGAGTGGTCGAAAAGTTTGTACACACTAAAAATACGGGGAACGCACATTTCCTCCACAAATATTATATAGAAATGCATGCCTGCCCAAAATAATTCCTGTAGTTCGATAATTTATGTAAATAAAGTAGGCTATTTCGGATTGTTTGGCTCAAAGCTTTTTCAGCCAGTTTAAGTTTCATCTATGGCAAAAAGGTATGTCTTGCCTTACTGCCGTAATTTTACAGATTTTCAGCCTAAACTAGAGTTTGACCAATACCCGACATCAAAATCTTTATTCTGGAATTGGAGTAGGTAAGGGGTTCCTAAACTGAGTATATGAACCCAACTTCAATGCCAGGTTTCAGGGTAAAGTAGACTTTGACAAATACCAACATCAAATTCTTGTATCAGAAATCGGGTCTAAGAGGCGATAATTTTGCTGACTTTTTATTTTGTACTGAAAATAAAATTAAGTCTTATAAATACTCTATAAACTCATCATAACACGGCCATATTGTTCTCATAATATTCTAAATAATATTCAGCATCACAAGGTGTACAAACATCATAAAAAATAACTACTCCTTTACCTCTCGCTATAATGGCATGGCTTAGCTCCATATGTTACCGATAAAATTCAAAATAATTAACGACAATACACAGCTACCCTTATAGAATTTATTCAAACAAAACATGCTCGCTTTCAGGCAATTTCAGGGCTTATTTAGTTGTTAAAATGTACTTATTATTATGTGTTGACTTAGGTATAGGTACGAACTTTTACATTTTAGCATGGTGGAAAAAAAATGGTTTCAATATTTTCTTTGCTAAGTTGTCGGTTGAATCCTCGCTTTCCAATAACCATGCTTGGTGGAATAATAACAAAGTAAAGTTTCTGAAGGACTTGACAAAACAACCCAGTTATTTGCATGCCTTCGTTTTATAGAGTTTTCTTTCTAACAAGCAATAAAGCCGCTACGCTTTTAAGTTATTTCTCCAATTAGAATGTTTTCCTAATTTTCCTCCAAGCTGTTACGCAGTGAATGACGTTATCAATGTGATCTACCTGTTGACCGGATTCTGACCGCAGCCACTGTTTACTTTTAATTTTATTCGTAAATCACACAGAGTTGGCGGGAAATCTCGCTGTCGTACCATCCAATACGGAGAGCGAGTTTTTATCGCGTTTTTTCATCGTCTGCATACAAGCAGGTTGACAGAGACGAACTGGGAACGCATCCATTTAACAGGCTAAATATTCTAATATTATTGCCATTTATTTAAATTCACAACTAGCAAAATACGAAGTTACAAAAATACCACTGAAATATTGAACTATAAAAGTCAACATTCGAATTTTTAATTGGCATACTTTAATCGCACGGCAAATCGCACTGGACAAAGCAGCTTTAGTATAAAAACATGTAAAATTTTTGTCGCGGACGTTAATTAAACCGTAGGTATTATAATTTCAGCGGTATCACGATCACGAATCCGCCCCGCGGTTCTGTTGAGTTATTTAATAGTGTTTTTTGTGCGTTGGCGGGCGATTGCGCTCTGCCACCCTCGGGCTTCGCGCAAAAAACCCTCTGCTTCACAAATACTTAGAATGTTGTTTTGTAGGAGTGCGGGGCGCGGGAGGGGGGCTCGAGGGGCGCGCGAGATCGCTATCGCACGCACCCAATGCACGCACTATCCTAAAGCTAGCCACTTAATTGTTATGTATGACGCGAAGCCTAAATAAAAATTCGCCCTCATAGTTTCGGACGGAGAACTTTTGGGAAATGTTGACGGACACAGAAAGTTGAAATAAAAAGTTAAAGAGATTTGGGTTATACGGTCCCCGCTCAAAGTAGATACTCGTCAAAGATTTGCTACGCTCGCTTGTCACTTGTTTTCATACAAGACACTCCAGAATCTGTCAATAGCTTTGGACATCTCATAATCCAATAACAAATTGGTGGTTATATTAAAGCCCTTTTATCTCGTTATGTCACCGTCTGAATGAGAGGTTACGTTACATCAGCACACATGCTGTCATTCGACGTTCACATAGGAAAGGAGCCGAATATCATAAATTCACATAAAATACTCACACACATGAATACACAGCAGACAACACGACAGGTGGGTGCATAGCAACCTGTTCTCCACTCCCCGAAAATGACGGCAAAAACTCTCACTAACCCTTTGGAGCTCAAATTAGAGAAGTCTCTGCGACTCCGCCATAATGCCTTGTATCGCATAATATTTGGGATTTTTTATTACGTCTTCTTTCACCAATATTAGTGATCGAAGCATAACTGCAAGGAAATAGCATACGCAGGAGGAAACATCTGGATTCGACTAGCTAGACTATCAACCTACCAAACTTCTGCTGTATTCAATAGAATTCAATGACAATTTATCTGAACGTAAGGTTCTCGAATTCGATTTCTTCATGAGTGCATTAAATGCAAATGGTTTGTACGAATCGAGTAACCTTTAACCTTTCGAAATGGAAATACAAATTGCATTGCAAAAGTTTCAAATCGTATAGCATTGTATGCGTATTAGACGCATGAATACTAGCTGACTTTATACACCGGATGTAAGAAGACCATCAGACTACGGAAGTGTCACCCCTGCCCACTAGTGCCCCTTCGGCATTAAGGTGGATGTATTAACATAAATCCTAAAGTTTTTGTACGAGTTCGTTACCCATTTGCAACATTTTTTTTCCTACAATTGTGTCGTTGGCGTTTTTCGTCATTCGTGTTGTTAGGGGTAGCTGCACAAAAATGCGTATTGGTGCGTGCGTGTCGCGCTCGCGAGAAGCCAACGGGGGGAGCTCATTAAGGTAAAAAGCCGAGTGCAAACGGCGACTAATGGCGAATTACACGAAGGGGAGCAATAGCGGACGACGTTTGACGACCAGCGTGCGTATTGTTGACTGTTTCCCTGCGCTTTTTGGGCGAAACGAAAATTTTGATTCGATTTTAGTGATTTTTTTTTTGGTTGTCTTTTCTGGTTCTTGGCAAGCTGCAGGTTCCATCTACTCTGGAACAAATTGCTGAGCTGCATCTGTAGATAAAACAGAAACTTTATTCGGAAGGATACCTAAGCAGTTAGGGTCTGTAGACTACAGACCTCTGTAGATCAAAGGTGAAGTCATAAGCCCTCCATAACCTCAGAGTAGAAAGGGCACGATGCATTTTTGCCTATCTACAAAACATTTCCACCAAGTCAACTCCCTAGCCTTGGTTCTAATAACCGGTTTGTAGAACTGTTTGCTGCTACGGAGTATTTCTGTTAATGCCAGACTAGAGTTGTCTATTTGCATTCCACCATTAACCTGTAATTACAAAGCTATAACTAACATTCGCCTGACCCCCAATACCTTATAGAAAATGCATGATGCGCGCGAAGTGTCCGCTAGACAGCAACAGCCAGGGTGCAGCGACTAGACAGGAGTGGGGCGGGATGGAGTGCGCGGGGGCGGAGGGCTATCAGCATTTCGGCGCGTCCGCACTCCCCGCCTCCCCCTCGCGCCCGCACCGCGCCGAATTCGCCCTGCACTACCCGCCACGGTCCCCTCCAACACAACCTAACCTTGAAAATAGTTTTTACCGGCTCGAGGGTATTCACCCCGAACCCAAATTCCGGGGCCTGTTGCACACTAGTCCCATTCTCTCTACCCGACCCATTCTCAAATAGGAATCACGTTACTTTCTCACAAATGGCCTAGTGTGGAGTGCTTGTAGTGAGTTTACGCGGACCGGCAGGCAAAGGATATTTGACTATGTAGTTTTTTAGGCAAGTCGTGAGCTTGCTGCTTGTTGGCGGGATTTGTTTGTGACTCGTTGTACCTTTTATTCGGCTAAGGAATTTTGATGCGATCAAAATAGCCAATCATATTTTGTTATGACAACGTTGGTAGAGAATATTTTGAGTTGGAATGTCGCATTATACTCTTAGGTAGACCTAGGTAGGTCTACCTATTGTGCCATTCTGCTGAATCATCCGAATGCAACGTAGGTTTTAATTTTGCGATAAATAGGTACCAGAAAATTCAATTTAATCTTCATTTTCCTCATTAAATACACACCTTTTATGCAGCGATTTAAATTGACACGAGATACCTAAAGCAAAATTGCTAGAACAGATTTCATCCTCGGGCAGTCTAAAAGCTCATTACGAAATTTTTATAACCCCGTAAATCCGATTATAAAAATCTCTTAGGTACGATTCCAATTTCACCATAAAATGGCCTAGGCGTAGACAATATAAAAATCATCCGCGACGAAAGAAATAAGAAAACGTGGGTCACTATTTACCTGCAACTTGCTTTCCTAAGTAAAAAAGGCTTACTTAGCGAGGAAAGGGAAGGGTAGCTGGCTAGCGAGTCGCGAGCAACCGGCAAAAAAGGAATAAAGCAAGCGAGCGGCCAGCAACCGCCTACGCGAAGCGAGTGGAGGCGAGGCCGGGCCCTCCCGCTTCATTATAAAATGCAAGCCGTATGCATCTCACATGGGAGATTATAGGTAGGTAATGTGCTGCTTTCACCGGGTAGGCATCTAGTTTTATATGTATAAAGTAGGTAGGAATTTGAGGGAAGAGTGTATTAGTTTGCGTTAATTTGCGCAAATATAAATCTGACGATGCTGATAAAAACTGTTTGATTAAAAAATCTCGAATTAAAACTGATATCTTGCCTAACTCAATTACGCTACACACAGCGGTCTGCGTAAAGCGTTACTTTATACATAAACATCTTCGACTCTACGTAGAGTTGTAGTCGTCAACGATACTACGGGCCTACGAGTCCTACGTACCTAGTCTCGTCTAAGCAGCAAGGCGTAGGCTGAATCTGAGAGGCCTGAAGTTCTTTCTGATTTTACCCGTCGATGATGATATTACATTACTCTGAATGCGTAATCGAGTACCAAAGCTATTGAAATTTTCCGATTCTAATAACGTGCACGTGCATTTGGCGCATTCACTTCTCCCCATGCATAGTCAAACACTCCTTGAACATCGGTGTTCCTACCTAAAATATAAACAAACAGGATTTAATGCGGGTTGTATACTTATCTGATGATAATCAGTATTTTTGACCTAGATAGGTACATGTCGATTTATGCAAGCCAATTTGAATTGAAGTGTTTCTAATTTCGACTTATAAATAAATATGACTTATGTTCAAAATCTAGTGACGCTACACCATGACCAACGCTACAATTCACCTCTAAATAATACTCACTTAAAAAACACTCAATCAATCAACGAAAATCCATGAATCGAGCTACGAACTAGCCGACCTCAAAAGTGAATGGTCAAAGGCGAGCTCTTTTATCAAAACACAGGATAGTCCATGAGTCGGCAATTAAGCAGCAACCCTCACTGCACAATGCACATTTTGATTGGTGGGCAGCTGCCCGTAGCGGCAAAAAACTGCTTTCTAAATTACTACTATCAACCGCGCTCGCATCTAGTGTACACCCGTCTTACTTAAGATCATAATCGCCGTCCAAAACCATACTTCCGTGTCAAATATACGTTGGCAAGGCGAAGAATTAACGAACTTTGTTACAAACGTTTTCGGTGAATTCAAATGGAAGCGAATTAGAATCTAACCAGAAAATGTAATCATTATCACTTCCTCGAGCAACAGTTTCAAGACCCTGCGCTTGCTCATTATTATTTGACTATTTTATTTTTTATGCATATTTATCACTTCCTGCATGTTGAATGGCAATGTTGGAGTTAATTTACTCAAATGTTTTACGCACATCGCGAGTACATAGAAAACCTTCATAGTTTATCCACCTATAGGTCAAGAAATCACCTCGTTTCCATTGTAAACACGTCGTATTTCATTAATATACTATGGTATATCTACTAAGTTTAATTTTGTTTTAGATAAAAGCTGCGAGTGAGTCGCCGGCTTCGTTGCAGCGAAGCTCGAGATAAGGAACTGTTTACACTGCTTGAGTCAATGTCCTCCTCCTGTGCACACACAAGGAAAACCTTGGAGTCGACAGAATAGTCTTCCGCGTTTACAGCGAACGTTTGAGGGCGTTGATCTATCATTGCCATTGATCGAACATTAATCGCTGTGTGCTGCTTTTATAAATACGCAATTACTATTACAATTACAAATGGTAGGTCTATACCTACCTGACATTAGGTCGCCACAAACAATGCGAGTATCGGCGATTATGTTGATAAAGGCGAAACGACTTAGACAGGACCATTTGGGTTATAATGTTAATGGACCCCACATATTAGGTAATTTACCTATTGATTTATTATCTTCCAGTGAATTTCATACAGACGTTATTTTAGAAGAGCAGTCAGCAGTAGAGAAGGAAAAGTAGAGCAGATAAATGCTGCCATCGGTCAGACCTTGGAGTCTGAAAGATAAGGTTTGGAGAAAAATAAGGTCATCTACTAATGTAGGTCTACCTACATTAAACATTAACAACCTAATAGGGAAGCCTTCAACTACAAATCACCCATAAAAAAACATACCAAGTCTACTCCATCGTAGAGCATCGGCTATGTTCCCATGCGCCCCTAGCGGCTGACTCGTAAATAAATTGAGCCTGCATTAGTGGCAATTGTTCGCTATTGCCGCCGCCGACGCTGAATGCACCTTCCTCGACAGTCGTGGTAAACGTCACTACAACTTATGGCCGAATAAAATTGGAACACGTCATCATTTTTCTGTCATACCGATCATACAAATGCTAGGTTTCGAGTCATAGAAATAACCATAACTTTGTGATTCATTGATTAATTTCGTAGTTAGATCGTTAAAAGTAATGTTGCTGTTTGCACTTCTTCAGTAACTAGGTTTTGAATAGGCAAAGACCAAAGAAACTGCAGATGACATGGGTGGGTTGTGTGAAAGATACCTAAATGGCTAGACAACGGGGCCGGGGTGACTACTGAGATGATGACTTTGGATGAAAATGACTTGTGCTCCGACACCAAATAAATTGAAATAAGGGCAAGCAAAAGATGATCATAATGTTAGATTGATTATCGTGTGACCAAGGAAAAGAATTTGAATGAGGATTAGCCTGCTGAATAGAAATAATATTTTCTACATTATAGAACTCATTGTAGAAAATTCGTACCCAAAATGCGTCATCGTAACTTTCCAACAAAACTACAAACTAGACTAGATTGTACGAAATAGCTGTTCTTTTATATTGCACACCGTATTCATTAACGAACCAGATGCAAGAGATTGGCATTAATTATAAATACAGTAATAGAACAATATTGTGTATATTAGCGTGCTGCTCGAAGATAAGGGCTACGTCTACACTCGAGACCTGCAGTTTTAGGTGCGGTACCACATTATCTCACGAACTAAATCAATTCGCTACTTCTAATTTACCAGCACTTGGATTTGACGTCATGTTCAAGACGTTAACTTCAGAGTGTAAGGAATTTAGGAAAGTAGATAAGTGTTTATAGCGGTTTTCAAGACTTGGACATGTCCAAGCCTTCAAAACAACGTGACGCATAATATTTTACCAACATGTTATTTTAAATTTCTACCTACCTTTAACTCACTAATTTTGCATTTTTTTTTATGGTAGGTACCTATGCGTCATACTTTGCGCAAATAAATATAAATTTAATTGAGAAATAATATTAACTATCTAATTTTTATATCAATTATTATTTGATTTTTATTTTGTTTAGGTAGGTAGTTACTCATTTATGATCTACCTAATTTATTAATTTAATTTTCACATTTTATTCACTACTATTTTTATGAATCTATTGTAAATAATTAATTATTTGACCAGTGTTACTTGTGCTCGCGGTGTTAACCTATAATTAATTGTTGTACCCGCAATTGTATCCTACTATATAATAAGCTGCTAATGCACTGGTGTAAACAGTTGTTGGTTAACATAAATAAACTATTAAATAATTCGGAGGAGAAGAACAGTTAAAACAGCAACATATTATTTATTTATTTATACAATACGGGGAAACTCTTGGCCCAAATCTCACCTGATGGAAAGTGATGATTAGGCCGAAGATGGAAGCGAGTTTCACCCGGAATCCTCTTACACAGAGGAACTGGCTATCTATCATACCTGTAACTGCCGGAACACAACAATGCTGTTAACATTGTGTTATGGCGACAGACTTAGACATGATGGTGGTAGCTTGGCAGGCGGACTTAGAACAAGTCCTACCACCAACCAAATCGAGCAAAAAATTATGTACCTAAGACACGTACCCTATCTAGGTGCTCATAAAAAGTTATTGAAAAGAACCAAAAAAGTCTGCATCAAAATCTGACCTGACCCTACAAAATGTCGAAGTCATTGTTTATTAACGTTTCAAATCATCTCTAAAGCCCCCACTGGGCCCAATGAACATAGACAAAATGATAGACCCTTGCAAAAAAAGGAATTCTTCGGAAAGAAATCGCAGATACACTGGCCATTAGCTTTTTTGGATATCAAAAAAACATTTCAGATATAACGGGACCGGCTAAATTATTGCGTATAATCTTCTGCCTTTGTTTTTTACTTTGCAGTTTTATAAAAAGTTGGTTCCCACAGTATTTTATAATTTGGCTTAGAAATCGTTTTTGTGAGTGCCTAATTATCTACTTATTATCTTTGTGCTACCTTAACCTGGACACCAGGTGGTGAAGTACAGGTTGACAAAGCTTAGGGTATTCATTTTCTAACAAAAAGCGAGAACTGTAATTTTCTTAAATTATGGAAAAGCATGAATAAAGAATAACACCTCCTTTTTGTGAAGTCGGTTAAAATGGACTAGACTTCTACATGAGCTACCTAGATCTAGAAGATTCTCAAACGAATGAAACAATTTATTTAACTTATCGGATGCTGATAGTTCTAAAGTGGCAGCATGAAAAGGCAATGAATAGGTATCACCAAAAGCAAAAGATTGTAGTATCCCTTAGGTAGTCGTTATACGCAAATTAAAATAAATATTATGAACAGAATCTCGCGATCCCACGGCGTGGCACAAAGAATGCACAAGTCACAGCACCTGTGTCCCTGCTGATCAAAGGGACACACGAAATATAAAAGACAACAAGTGCCATTTGAATAAAAAATTTACAAAAGCCAAACTTGTTACTACGTTAAGCAAGAGTATAAATACGAAAGAAATAAAATTTGATAGAGCACTTAATAACTAGAATATTGACAGTTCTATTACGCTGTAATGGTATTGAAGGGTAAGGAACATCATGCGAAGCTGGTAAACCCATTTTATATTTAGAATTGAAGAATTTTAGTAGGTATTACCTGCCTAGACCAAATCGATCATTTATGGAACTTAGCAAACATTGTTTTCATCAGCAACCAAAGGTCAACCAGCTAAAGTGCTTTTTATGAAATTAAGACTGCAAATAGACTAGTAACTAGTAAATGTTGTGCAGTGCAGTTTCTGAACGACCATCTACAAAAATATTGTTTAGATTTTACCCACAGAACCCGAATTTAAATCTCGAACGGCCCGTCCTTTTTAAACCGAGACGTGTCCCTTTTATGTTAGGCGAATAAAGTTTATTAGGAAAGTGGGATAAAGGTTTGATACAAAAAAATCTACCTTAGTATATTGTAAAAGGTCGCCTTGTGTCGCTTCACAAAAACCATCGTGTTATCGAAGGCCTCAGCTCATTTGTGTTTTTTTTACGTTTTGATAGAAGTGTGAGGGCAGGTAGATGAGGAGACTCGCAAACGTCGTCGTATATTTTCTATCCCCACAGATAGGGGGAGGGCTATACCTAGTGTCTGGCACCATTTATGCAAAAAAAATCACTAGGTCTAGTGATTTTTAGTGCCTACTCTATCTAGGAATGGAAAAAACTCGTCTAATCAATGCTCAACATTTCGGTGTTGCATAAAGTTATGCCTAGATATGTATAGGTACCTACAATAGTTTTCATCTAGATTAATATTGTAGCTTGTTATTTGCCTGTTAAATGTAGGTACCTAATCCACCTAGGTACCGATTAGGTACCTACTTACTTTTTCACAACGTATGATTGTGAATAGGTACCTACCTACTACAGATAAAAGAGAATGAAGGTAGGTAGGTATTATACAAATTAGGTACCTAATTTATTGTATTTGTTAACTTTAGTTTTAATTACATAATAATTTTGAATGCGCAATGAGATAAAGCATAGCTTTCTGCTAAAGAATACCTCGTCACTCGCGCAGAATGGGCCTCATCAGATGGCTATGAAACCCAAAGTGCAACAGAAAGGGCAATGCTTGGAGTTTCCTTACGTGATCGAATCAGGAATGATGATATCCGCAAGAGAACCAAGGTTACTGATATAGACCGTGACCGAAGGATCGCCAAACTGAAGTGGCAGTCATGTCAGTCTGAATTTAAGGGCACATTGTTTGGGCAGATGGTCGATGGGGCCGAAATGTTCCGGAGTGGCGACCGGGTACCGGGAGACTTGGCGTTGGAAGGCTTCCCACAAGGTGGACTGATGACTTGGTGAAGGTTGCAGGTAGCCGATGGATGCGAGACGCACAGGACCGGTCGTTGTTTCGACGCTTGGGGGAGGCCTATGTTCAGCAGTGGTCTTTCGGCTGTTGTGATAACTGTGCTGTGTGTTGACTGGTAGAGAATACATTGTTGCATTAAGTCCGCCCATGTAACACTATTGTGCATAAAGTTTAAATAAATAAACATGGAAATAGAAACAGCAGCATAGATATTTTGTTTGAAAGTTTTTGCACTCACCCTGGATAATTTGATAATTCATCCAGAAAAAGGAATTCTTTCGTCAAATATTACCTATGCAAAAAGTTTCAGAAATAAGATTCTATAGGATGCAAGAGTGAACACAGCTATAGCATGAAAATTTAGGCACTGTTAATGTAGGTACGATTAACAGTTTGCTTACCTACCTAATACCCTGCAACTTGATTTTTTTTTTACTGACTGTCTGTTCCTATATCTTGGGCATAAATACAGGAACGAGCCGCAATTTAATCACGAACACAGTACCTCATGCAAGTACCTTCCCGATGGGGAAAGGCGGGGTAGGTAGGTAGTCAGGAAGACGGCGACCGACACAAAATCAAAGTTCCAAAAGCTTGTACGTACAAACATACCTACTGGTATGGCCATCTATCGTCATTTTTAGGGACTTATTTACCGTCTTAAGAAATTATGGCTGCACGTGCAGTCGTGCACTGTGTTTCAGTATTCTAAACATGGTAAATCAATGTGATGTCGGCCATTTTACAACCCTCATATTTTGACTTAATTTTTTAATTACTTTTGGGGCATGATGGGGTACTGAGAACCTCAATTTCAGAACCACAACCAACACATCAGTAGGGCTTTCAGAACTTCATAAAAGAAAGAGGTCTGTAGGCGAAGCAAAATCGCTATACCTACCTACTTCACCATGTAGGATAAGGCATCGAGAATGAAGATAAGAATGATTATACTGTCATGGTTTAATATTCAGAATTCAATGAACAAAACAAGAATTTACCGCATGAGTAAATTGGTGGTAAATTTTCACATTTGTTGAAAGTGGCCATCGCATTGTGGCTGTGCTGAAGTAGCCCTCGCCAAACTTTGTGACCGCTCTGAAGTTAACTACAACGGGGGAGCAGTAATAAATCTCATACAAAAACAGCACCGCGCGAGGCTTGCGCATCGGAAAAACTAACTTCAGGGCGGTCACAAAGTTTTGCGAGGGCTGTAGATGATAACGACGACGAAGCAGCCCGGCCATATTTGCCCATTTTGCGAGGAAAGTGATAGTATTATCATATCTCGTAATACCCAATGGGTATGATGATGATCTCATGATTTTGTTGTTGAATTATTCTATGAGAAGATTTTTTTTACCTAAGTACTTGAAATTGGTTTGCTCTTGACTCTAGTCTAGGTCAGAGATGACAGAGACAAAGCCGACGATAGAGCGAGCTTACCCAGAAGTAGCCTGTTCACTCTAACTTTGAAAAGATTAGGGTTGGATGCACAGAGTACTACTATAATACTAGTTGTAGGTAAGCATTCGGAAACACAGACGCAGGCAAAGTATGTTCTGTGGGCAAAGTGTTCCACTCCTGTTTGCTGTGCGCATTATGAAAGACGCTTGGAAGCGCTTAGTGTTGATAGTAGTATTGTAGAGTTGGTGGAATAGCAACAAGGTAGGATTGGTAAGTTGCAGTGCGTCTGGATGTCCGATGGTAGAAGGGGGCTGGTGGGATGAGGTTGAATTGTTGAGTTGAGAGAGATAAAAATGTTTCTACGTAAGTTGTGCAATCCCAAGATGATGTTTTTTATTTTACTTTATTTTAGGGCCCCATCTGACCCTTGAAGAGAACTCTAGGACTGCAACTAGATGATAATAATTAAGTACGTTATCAAATTAATTGTATACTTACAAATAAACATGCCATGAAATCAACATCAATAATAAACAAAGTGACTCTTGAGAGTCACTTTTCCAACACTCAAGGTACCGCAGAACAATTTTAATGTGGAGAGCGAACATGACTCAGAGCGCCATCTGTGAAGCATGAAGTGAACTATGAATTCAGTTGCCATGGTTATTGTAAAGCTGTAGTTTCACCAATGAAACTAATCGCGATCAAGAGTTATCAGTGTCAATATTCCATAGAAAATAATGACACTGACAGCCCGTAAACGAGGCTCATTTGAACCACGTATATAATCGGACGCGTCCATCAGCCGCTGCTGCTGCCGTACAGGCGGCGGACACGAACCATCGGAAGTGTCCGTTAAGCTATAGCTGAAAGCCAGAGTTCCCAACTTAGACGATTTCTCCCCAAATTTAGGGAGTAAATAACTGGTCCTCTGAAAAAAAAAAAAAACTTTTTTTGAGGCTGTACATTTCTAGAGTTATTATAATAATATTTCTAGAAAATGCCAGACTCCGTAAGATTGTACTAAATCTTGTTGATTATAATTTTTCTATATGTTATGAAATAATCGTTATGTAAATATAATAAATCCAAATCCCATCCAAATCCAATGGTTTCCACAATATCCATGTCTTATTTAGAACAAAAAGTTTACAATTTCACGCGATATTTTAAAATCTTACGGAGTTTATCATTTTCCGGTGACATACCTATAATATTGTTACGAGCTTGGGGTTCGTGACAATAAAAACAGCCGATTAATTAACCAAAAATGACACTTTATTAATCAACACTAATTACCACTTAATAATTGTTTTTACTTACTTGTCTACACTAATATTATAAAGAGGAAAACTTTGTTTGTTTGTTTGTTTGATTGTAATGAATAGGCTCAAAAACTACTGGACCGATTTTAAAAATTCTTTCACCATTCGAAAGCTACATTATCCACGAGTAGCATAGGCTATATTTTATTTTGGAAAAAAATAGGGTTCCGTAAGATATTTGGGTTTTTCGGACACAAGGTGTAAAAATCAACCGGAAAAGTTACTTATTTTGCGTACGCTGCCTAAACTATAAAAGATAGAACCATACATTGTTCTAATTAATTGTAGATCTTATAAATATCTACAAAAAAGTCCGCGACACACTATACCTATCTATGTCGAGTGAGGCACAACAACCATTTTTTTTATTTAAAAATCTTTATTTTTTTTGGACTACATTTAAACGCGTTTATTTTACTCATGCTATTAATCCTTATCAAAATAAACTATTTCATCACTAAGTACAGTTTATGTAGATAATACTTGGTCTTTGAATGATTAAAATCGGACGTTTGGTTTTGAAGTTATGGCGAAATTAAAATATTACGATTTCTGCTGCACGGCCCGTTGCGAAGTGGACGTCACCAAGGCGGGGGTGCGCGTGCGGGAGGCGAGTTTAGATCTAGGAGTAAGGTAATACGGCTCCCTACGCAGCGGTCGTGCGCGAAGTCTAAATATTCTAAAGAGGATAACTTTGTTTGTATGTTTGTTTGTTTGATTGTAATGAATAGGCTCAAAAATTACTGGACCGATTTTAAAAATTCTTGAATCAGCTTATATACCAAGAATACCCATGATCCCTACTGATTTGCCTATACCCTTCAAAAGGCTCCAATTTCCAGTAAAAATTTCTTTCGCACTAACGATAAACAAAGTCCAGGGCCAAACATTCAAATTAGTAGGAATTGATTTACGAATAGAATTATTTAACGTCAATTAATGTTGTGGAGAAGCTCTACAATAATCGCTTTAGTTATCTATCCTAAAACAAAGGGTTGCACTCCTGCAGTGCTATTCTGTAACAACATTTTCGTGTCTCGACAGCGGAATCCGAGGTGAGTTTCAAATTCGTATAAATATAAGACCTTATGATGTGTGAAATAAAGTTCACTTTGTAAGCTTAGTCACTCAGGTGAAGTCGATATCGAAATGGTTATTTACAGAATAGACTAGCTGGACTGCCGGCAGAAGTGAAAACTTAGTATTAATCTACATCTACACTAATATTATAAAGAGGAAAACTTTGTTTGTTTGTTTGTTTGATTGTAATGAATAGGCTCAAAAACTACTGGACCGATTTTAAAAATTATTGCACCATTCGAAAGCTAAATTATCCACGAGTAACATAGGCTATATTTTATTTTGGAAAAAAATAGGGTTCCGTAAGATATTTGGGTTTTTCGGACGCAAGGTGTAAAAATCAACCAGAAAAGTTACTTATTTTGCGTACGCTGCCTAAACTATAAAAGATAGAACCATAAATTGTTCTAATTAATTGTAGATCTTATTAATATCTTCAAAAAAGTCCGCGACACACTATACCTATCTATGTCGAGTGAGGCACAACAACCACTTTTTTATTTAAAACTCTTGATTTTTTTTTGGACTAAATTTAAACGCGTTTATTTTACTCATGCTATCAATCCTTATCAAAATAAAGTATTTCATCACTAAGTACAGTTTATGTAGACGATATTTGGTCTTTGAATGATTAAAATCGGACATTTGGTTTTGAAGTTATGGCGAAATTAAAATATTACGATTTCTGCTGCACGGCCCGTTGCGAAGTGGACGTCACCAAGGCGGGGGTGCGCGTGCGGGAGGGGAGTTTAGATCTATGAGTAATGTAAAGTGTCCTCCACACTATTCCGAAGTTGCACGAGGCGAAGTGCTCTCCGAAGTTGACCGAAGTCCGAAGGTGTCCACACACTCGAGCAATATCGCGAGGAGCTCAGTCGCCCGTTCCCCCTGTTCCCCTCACGATAGACAACGTAGGATACGATAGGATAACGTTCATGTGGCAACTGGCGTTGCAATGTGTACTCTCGCATAATAAAAATACGTGCGTATTTACTATGGCTGACACGAACCGAAGTGAGCCGAGTAGTGTGGACAGACGCTTCGTGTTCGAACTTCGAGTCCTTTGACTCGGGCGCAAAAACCGACAACAACTGGAAGTCGCCCGGGGCGAAGCGAAGTTGCACGAGGCGAAGCGAAGTGCCCTTCTACACTATCGTATTCGCTCAACTTCGATCAACTTCGGGAATAGCGTGGAGGCTACTTAAGGTACACGCACGGCTCAGACGTGAGGTCGGCTCCCTACGCAGTGGTCGTGCGCAAAGTCTAATAAAAGCGATTTTTTTTAGAAAACTACACCTACGCAAAAGTTCTTCTCAGAGCTAAACAACAGTTCTTCTCAGAACCAAACGACAGTTCTTTTCAGGGCTAACCAACAGTTCTTTTCAGGGCTAACCAACAGTTCTTTTCAGGGCTAACCAACAGTTCTTTTCAGGGCTACACAACAGTTATTTTCAGAGCTAGAATATTACACGCTATTAACATTTTCTTAAACATTTGAAAATGCCTAAGAGAGCCAGGTCTCAACTTACTAAACATAGTTCTCAAGCACGGGCAGCAAAAAACACCGTATGGGAGAATCTTCACCGGAACGTTCACAACGCCTTGCTGAACAAAATCAGAGAAAATCTCAGGTAATACGCGCACGAGAGTCGAGTGTCGAACGTTCGCAACGCCTTGCACAACAAAATCTGAGAACCTTTGACTCTGAGTTATAATATTATAAAGCAGAAGAGTTTGTTTGGTTGAGCACGCTAATCTCAGGAACAACTGGTCCGATTTGAAAAATTATTTTAGATAGCCGATTTATCGAGGAAGGCTATAGGCTATATATCATTAAGCTAAGTCTAAAAGGAGCGCAGAATTAATGGAAAATATGACGCAGACGAAGTTGCGCGGGTCAGCTAGTTACTTATATAATTGTTTTTACCTATCATTTACCTGGTTCGTCGGGTTAGTGCAGTGATCATTTAACCTCAAGATTGCCGGACATAGGCCATTAGGCCTCTTTCAAGCGTTGTGTCGCGTCGCCTCATCGACAGACTGTTTCATACTACCAGCTGATTCCTAAGACCCAAGTACCACCAAGTAACGCCAAAAAGTATGCTTAGATGTTTGGTCACGTTGACAGGACGAATGTGAGACGACTAACAAAAGGGCTCTAACATGCGGACAAGAACTAGGTAACACAAGGCAGTTGTCAACAATTTTTAAAATCGGTCCACAATTGGGTGATCCTATTAATTAATTTATTTATTTAAGGACAACCAACAAAGCATACACCAAAATACACCTTATTCCCAGGCTTTTTTCATTATATATTTCTTTTTAAATTATAGCTAAGTTAATGTTACGAGCTTGGGGTTCGTGACAATAAAACAGCCGATTAATTAACCAAAAATGACACTTTAATAATCAACACTAATTATCACTTTAAACGCAATAACTATAACACACAATCGCATTAATATACACTTCACTTCACTCGCAGTTGAAGATCGCTTCCGATGTTTCGCATGTATCGCCAATTCAATACTGACTCAGTCGCGAGCGATGCGCACCTTATACATATAGTCCCACAGTAATTTCCAGAACCTTCGAGAATGGAAACATCTCTAGAATGTTCGGGAACATACCGGTCTTGACTGACCAGGTGTCGAAACATCGAGAATGTTCTAGCATCGAAAAGTCTAGAAAGATCATAACTCAATTAGTTCCGCTACTCGATACTAGATGACGCTAGTAGTACGTTGTGTATCCGGCATTAATTTTGGCGCGTAAGGCTAAGAACTCACGGAGCGATTTTCACCCGCGTCCGCCGCGGTTGCGGGCCCGCAGCTTCTGTAGAATGCAAATATATATGTAAGATTTAAAGTACAACTCACGACGCGTTTTACGCCCGCGGTGTGCGCGGTTGTTTGCGGTTCCCGCTGCACCGGCGGGCAACTAGTAGAATCGCGCTGGCCGCGGTCACCCGCAGCCTCGGCGAGTTGCGCCCGCGCGCTCTGCGATCGGTTGGCTGGCGACCGCGGTGGCCGGCGGGTACAGAAATCCAACGCTATTTTGCACCAGTGACTTGTGGCATCATGACATGTTTGTGCATGTTTAAAATTAAACAAACATTATAAAATGAATATTGAAATCGAACTACTAATTACTTTGGTCCATGGCGGTCTAGATCGCAACAGATCGTTGTACTGCCCGTCTGCGTAACCGCGCAAATAACCGGTCTCGTGAGTTTAGAAATAAAACCACAGTTACACCAACGCGGCGGTCGTGGGTAAAAATCGCTCCGTGAGTTCTTAGCCTAAAACATCCAGCGAGCCAGATTACTATCGGACGTCCGAACGCTCAAGGACAGCCCAAGGTCGCGTCCGCGGACAATATCCGATAATGTGTTCGATCAATGCATGCAAATCCTCTAAGTTGCGTCCATAAGCTGCGGCTGATGGACGCGTCCGATAGTTTTCCAGCATAATAATTGCTGATCGTGTTCACTGTGTTCAGTTTCAAATTGATGAAATCCGCCCTAAGTGCTATGTAATAAACCTGTTCCCTGTCATTGATTCACATAAATTCCATTATTTTTTATAAACCAACTGCATGTTTACAGTTAATTCAACCAGCATTATCATTCTGCAAAAATGATGCTGCAATATGGTATTTTTGCGGAATTAATTGATAAGCAGAAGAAGCGGCATCTGTCAGTACCAAATACTGTTCAGTATCTCTATGTAGTCTGTGGTATCTCTATGTAGTCTGTGTCTCAGAACACCCCAGTGCACTGACGTATTACGTCAGTGCCCCAGTCAGTGTTGCCAGAAGGTTACATTTCTTACATTTTTCGTAACTTTTGACCCCCTCGCGTAACATGTAAGTAATTTTTGTATTTGAGGCAATTTTCGTAACTTTTGAGAACAACTAGATTTGCAACACTAGATTTTTATTGCAAACAGTTTACGAACGCATTTCAATTTAACGCATCAAAATTGAACGCGCTTAAAACTGCGCATCTAAAAAGTATTTCACTCCATATAACACTCAGAGATGGCTCTGAATGGAAAGCACCACGACAAAATTATTCGTAGTCTTTGCTATAAAACTTGATTTCGCTTAAGCGTGTGCGTGCACTTTTCGTAGTTTCGTACTTCGCAAGTTCCCGCCTTACGCGGTTTCGTAGCCACCAGAAATGACTGATTGTGATTTGTTTTGTTTCCTTGCGTTTTGTTGTATTATGTTTATGTGCGTGAGTGAAATGCTGATGAATACATTTATTTCCAACTAAAATTTTATTTTGTTGGCAAACTGCATGTCAAAGTTTGCAACTTTTACTAATAAAAATAAAAATACAACATCTATAATATATATGTATTTACAAAAAAAATGTATAGTATGTGTGTGTATGTGTGTATGTGTGTATGTATGTGTAGTTTATCAGCCATCTCGTTACCATAACACAAGCATTAGGTTGCTTAGCTTGGGACTATATGGCGTTGTGTGAAATGTCCAAGGATATTATATTATTATTATTATTATCTGTATTTTATTGCAGATTTGCAAACAAGTAAAATATCGACACAGAAACAAATAAACGATTTTTGATTACTGTGATTTAAACCTCAACGAGTATTACATTACAATATCGTTCAGGTTGGCGAATTCGATGATTTTTTTGTCTCAAATTCGTGATTGAAGAAAAAAAGAATAGAAAAAATAATAATAAAGGGCCCGTAAGAAAGAGATCACCAGTATTTAAATACACAATAAAGCGAGATGACAAAGTTTTATCCTAAGGTTAAATAGGTACACCATTACACATCATTGACTCCATTATATTCCGCCACTACAAAGTAAAAAATAACTTTAATTTCGGAAGTCGGTGATTTTGTTAGTAATAGTAGTATTTTGTTAATAGTAGTTAATTTGACACCGACTTCCGAAATTAAAGTTATTTTTATCTTGTAGTGTTTTTTTTTGGAAGTCGGTTGTATTTTTTTGTAAAATTATTTTTTTTTTCACTTTTTATTGGTACCCCCCACCTAACAACACCACTGCAAAATCGCAAAAAAGCAAAATACTTACGCAATTTCGAATACTTGGATGACAATCATAAAACCATCATCCAAGTAGACGAATTCCAGCTATTTCGATTTAAAATCCAAAGTTCGATACCGATTTTGATAAAATTTAAATGGGATCTGCAAGTATATCCTTTCAGATAAAACAAGAATGTTTCAAATCGGTTTATAATTGTCGGAGTTACGAGGTAACAGACATAAAAAAAAATACAACCGATTTGAGAACCTCCTCCTTTTTGGGAAGTCGGTTAAAAAAATTCAATAATGTAACTTTTGGAGCAAAAATGTAACATTTTAGGAAACGAAACGTAACTTACGACTCAAGGGCCCTGGCAACACTGGCCCCAGTGTCAGTCAGTGTGTCAGTCAATGTCATTCAAATTGTCAAATCACTATCCAAATATTCTCTAATCTCTGCGTGCACAATTCGAAAGAGCTATTTTATAAAAATACAATTGCACATACTTCAATAAAAGAAATAAACTGTTGCCTATAGAAGAAATTCCTTGTGTACCGCTCTGAAGATCTTTATAAGTTATCTGTAAAATGGAGGATCATAATACTGAATTTATTGCAAAGGTAAAAATAAGTTAATTTGCTATAATTTCTTCTAACACCATTTATGAATATAGAAAGTGCCATACTGACTAGAAAAACTTTAACAGAATTTCCCAGAACTGAAAAATGATAGACTGCTTCGCGCTGCACTTGGGAAAGAGGTCGACAAAGTGCCGGTATGGGTAATGCGACAAGCCGGCAGATACCTTCCAGAATTTCAAGCTGTTAGAGCAAAGCACGACTTCTTCACAGTCTGCAGGACGCCGGAGCTGGCGTGCGAAGTAACCCTGCAGCCACTCAGAAGATACCCACACTTGGATGCTTCAATTATATTTAGTGACATTCTTGTTATACCACAAGCGCTCGGTATGACTGTGGAAATGCACCCTGGTGTGGTAAGCAAACATTGGAATGAGTTTAAAGTACTTACACAGCTTGAATTTCTGCTTCATATTTTTAAATTAACATTGATGAATTTTCAGGGCCCTGTGTTTCCTACTCCACTCCAAGATCCAGCTGAAATAAATGATTTGAAAGAAGAAGGAGCTGTTTCAAGACTAGCATATGTTGGCAAAGCCATCACATTAACTAGGCATAGGATTGAAGGCAAAGTGCCATTGATTGGTTTCACTGGAGCACCAGTAAGTTGAAAACATTACTGTTCTGATTAAAATTGATGTCAAGTCATCATTACATTACATCTGAAAACTTATCTTTTGTTATTTAATTTGGAAGATAAAGAATAAATTCTATTAATATTTAGATGTACCTACAGTAACATTTTTATATTGGTGAATTTTATTTTATTCCAGTTCACATTAATGGGATATATGATTGAAGGTGGTGGTAGTAAAACAATGTCTAAGACTAAGGAATGGTTAGAAAAATATCCTAAAGATGTTCACAAGCTGCTTGCACTGCTAACCAGAGTCATAATAGACTATCTACTTATGCAGGTACAGTCTCAACTTATTTTTAGTAGCATCTTCCCATTTCCCAAATTAATCACATGATAATTCAAGTGATATTATAATAAAATAGTAAGTATTCTAGTCAAACATTTAAGATGCCATTTCTGATGAATAAACAGATGGTAATTTTGCAATCTCATTCTAAATCTATGAAAAGTTAATGAACTGTTTTTCAAATACAGTAACTAATGTCAGTCTTAAAATTGATTTGTTTATTAGCTATGCTTTAACACTTTTCATAAAAAATGACCTTTATGATAAGGAGGTTATTTAATCTCAGTTCATTAGTTACAGTTATTGTTCTTTCTGTAACATTTCCACTCAAAATATCAAGGCCAATATTTTGTACTTCTTAGTATTATAAAATGTTTGTACAGTTGTTCATTTTGCAATTTACTATGTTTCCAGGTGGAAAGTGGAGCTCAATTACTGCAAGTTTTTGAGTCAAGTGCTGATCATCTAAACAGGGAGCAGTTTATAGAGTTCTCTGCGCCATATCTCAAAGATATTAGAAGTGGTGTCAAGAAAGGTATTAGTGAGAAGAACTTGGAACAAGTTCCTATGGTTTGTAGTTTTTTTTTTTTTTTTTTTTTTTTTATACAAAACGCGGAAACTCTTGGCCCAAATTTCACCTGATGGAAAGTGATGTTTAGGCCGAAGATGGAAGCGAGTTTCACCCGGAATCCTCTTACACAGAGGAACTGGCTATCATACCTTAACTGCCGGAACACAAAAATGCTGTTAACATTCTTGTTATGGCGACAGACTTAGACATGATGATGGTAGCTTGCCAGGCGGACTTAGAACAAGTCCTACCACCAACCAAACCGAGCAAAAAATTTGCCCCCGCTGGGAATCGAACCCGGGACCTCTGGGTCTGAATCAGGTGGTATAACCACTAGACCACAGAGGCGGTTAGTGTCACCTGTTTAGCACCACCCGGGGACCACGTGTAGGGATTCACTAAAGGGTATTCTCCTACGGACGCGGGTGACTCGGCCCCCGACTATAGTCTAACTTAATATACAAGAAGAGCTCATGCTTTAGTAAAACATAAACCTGTTAGTATGATAGATAGCCAGGCTGATCATCCAGGAATCACTGAATAAATTAATTATGTCATAAAATAGTTGTGATCTGACCCATACTCATATTTTGTAACTTGACAGTTCTAAACAAAATCATGCCAGGCTACAACTAGTGTTGGGGTAACAAACAAAATTGTGAAAAAATATTATGGTATAAGTTGAATTTCAATTAATCTAAATTGTGTTGCTCTCTTATGTTACTCACATTTGTCTCATTGGTGGGTAAAATAAAAAAAAGACATTCAAAGTCAAAAATCATCATCATTCAAAGGTCATTGAAAGTAAAAATCTAAAGGTGTGCTGTTTATTTATCTTTACAGACTGTATTTGCTAAAGGTGGTGGACCTTATCTAGATGTCCAGAAGGAGCTAGGATATGAAACTGTTGGATTAGACTGGACAGTGGACCCAGTAGAAGCCAGAAAGGTTGTTGGTAATGATATCACATTACAGGGAAACCTTGACCCACAAGACTTGTATAAAACACCTGTAAGTATTGTACTTATTATTGACTTGTGGTACATCCCATCTGCATTCTCATTAAAAGGGTAGGCAGGCAGACAGGAGTGTAAACTGGGGTAGTTGTAACAGTTGCACTAAGAAAAATTGCTCCTTGTTTTAAAAATCAATTTAATATAATAGAATAATTATTATCAAATATTTATGCCATATTTTAAAAGTTAACAGTGTATACCTGCTGGTGTAGCGTTATCTTTTCACAATTTTCCAATTGTAAATAACTACAAGAATCACATCACATCATCACTATGGATTCACTAGCAAGCACTCTGAGTGAGCTTAAGGAGTTGTTCCAAACAAGGATGTCCGTCTTTGAAGAAGAGCTAAAGAAGACTCCTCAAACACCCATCACAGCTGCCAGCCTCGCTACGGATTTCACAATGTTCCGTACACAGAGTATCACAGAGGCTCTCAACAGTCTTCAACAGCAGGTGGGTTTGCTGGCACGAAGTGTAGACCAAATTGAGATGCGCGGTCGAAGAAAGATTCTGTTGTTGCATGGAGTTGCTGAAAAGCAGAAGGAGGATACTGCCAAAGCAATTGTTGAGGTGGTCCGTGAAAAACTACAGCTGAGCGACTTCACTGTTGCTGACATCAGCCGATGTCACAGAATGGGGCGAGCAGTGTCTAGTAAAACCAGGCCTATCCTATTCAAGGTTGCCAGTCTTGCGGTGAGGGATAAAATTTGGTTCTCCAAAACCAAATTAAGGGCTTCCGGCATCACTATGTCCGAGTTCCTCACAAAAGGGCGGCACGACGTGTTTCTGGCAGCGAGGGAAAGATGCGGCGTCACCAGAAGCTGGACTAAGGCGGGCTGCGTTTATGTTCTTGGTCCCAATGATACGCGGCACCGAGTCGAAACTCTCGCCGAGTTGGACAAGATAGCGCCTGTTCCTCTGGCACTGAGTGATCCCCTGCAGCGCGATCCGGAATCAACTGTGCCGGCGGCCGCGGCGGCTGCGAAGACTACAAGGCTTAAGCGTACGGCAGCTTTGAAGCGATGATATATTATTGTGATGTTTACTCAATGTCCGGGTAATATTTTTTTTTTTTTTTTTTTTTTTTATATTTATGGCAACTGAGCCGGTTCCGACTATTCTGCCAGTGTCACGTGGTGACGGTAGCACAGAGAGGCAGTCCGTCAAACTTTCCGTTTTACTTCGTGGTAGGTGTTAGTGTAGCTGAAACGAACACATGGGTTAGTAAAACATATAATCTAATTTACAAGCACACTACAACACTACTAGTTTATACTATTTACAGACTATTTACACACACGTTACGCACTAATTAAAATTTTAAGTCATTCTCGTTAATGAATGTGGCCAAAATGTTGATTAGTTTAGGGGAGAAGTGGGAAAGGAGGGTATGAAAGTTGGTTGGGAGGGGAATGTTAAGTTTGGAAATTTTATTATATAGGTCAAAGGATTTATTATTTAGGGAGCAACAGAAGAAAATATGGTCTAAAGTACCATCCGCAAGGCCGCACTCGCACAGGGAATTATCCCGGACGTGGATTTTGTTCAGGAACACAGGGCTACAACAATGTCCAAGTCGGAGTCTACAGAGGGACGAAACAGTTCTCTTCGACAATTTAGGATATTTAAAAAACCAAGGCCTACGCTGGATTTCAGGCTGTATGGCAGCGTAGTAGAGGCCCTTGGTTTTAGAAGTCGTCTTCCATGTTTCAGTCCACGAGTTAAATAACTTGGGTTTGGCACCATTCCGCAAATCGTAGTTATGCGCTACGTAGTGCTTTTGATCAACCGGATTCGATGTGGCATACTTTGCTAACGAATCAGCGCACTCATTGCCAACAATACCCGAGTGACCGGGGATCCAGGTTATCTCGATGTCCAAGCCGTTTTGGGAGCAATCAAATAACAAGTTCTTTATATCTATAATGATTTGACTATTAATTTTACTGTGAAGTTGATTTTGTTTAAGGGCCTGAATGCTACTACGGGAATCTGAGAAAATTACTGACCTTGTTATCTGATGAGATTTAATATAGTGTATGGCTTCTAATATACCAATACACTCTCCTGTAAAGACTGATGCTTCTGGTGGGCATTGAAAAAGTAAAGCTATTTTGGAATTTTGAAAATAAACTGCCACACCAGTACATTCGGTTTCAGAGAATTTTGAAGCATCCGTGAAAAAGAAATTCCATCCTTCCCAATAACGTTTGACAGCTGACTCAAAGTCATGTCTAGCGTCTTGAGAATTCCTAGATAAACCTAATCCCAAAACGACTTTTGGTTCGAAATGAATCGCCTCGTATGCGGCGGAGAAGACCGGAAGAGTAGGGTATTGGCAAATAGGCGCGGAGAGTTGTTTAAGCTCTCTGTACCTATTTAACAATAGGGGAACCACTTTATGGTTCCAATAGGAAGAATTATTAAGGGAAAGGTCAATTAGTTCTAAAATTGGGATCAAGGGATGGGATGAGAGGGAAAATACCTTAGTTAGGAAGCGATCTGCCAAATACTGTCTCCTAAGGTGTAGGGGTGGGTCTGCACATTCCACTTGCAGCGCATTTATGGGAGATGATTTCATAGCCCCAACGACAATTCTTAGGCATTTGGACTGTATGCTATCTAATTGTTTAAGCGCTTCTTTGTTACAGGGCTCAAGAAGGTAGCTGCAGTAATCCATAGCACTTCTGGTCAGCGCATTATAGACCAGTTTAAGGGTGTAGGGGTGAGCTCCCCACCATACCCCAGCCAAAGCCTTAAGGACCGACACAGAACGTTCACATTTTTTGACCGTGTTGTTGATGTGATCGACCCCAGACAGTCTTGAGTCTAGAGTTACTCCCAGAAACCTGGCCTTATCTTCGACTGGAATGCTTTGACCATTAATGTTAATATCTATTGGAGGCACAGAACGCTTGCGTGTAAAAATGACAGCTTTACTCTTTGGAGCACTTAAGGACAAACCATTGTCAAGCAGCCATTGGTTTAATGAGGCCAGAGAGACATTCATCGAAAGAGCGGCATCCTGAATGGAACTGCCACATACCATTAGTGCAATATCGTCAGCATACTGAAGGATTTTACAGTCAAAATTAAGGGAAGAGGGCAAGTTGGCTGTATAAATGTTATATAATGGGGGACTGAGAACTGATCCTTGGGGTAATCCTCTCCAGGCCGATCTTTGTTCAGAGTCACCCCCTGGTATTCTCAATTGAATTGTGCGATTGGTAAAAATGCTACCAATAATACGACAAATCCTAGCCGGGACTCTCAGCTCATGCAGCTTTTGCCTGAGATTAGGGAGGAGAACCGAATCATAGGCAGCTGATATATCCAGAAAGACAGCAACCACAGACTCATTCCTACTAAGGGCCAGCCGGACCTCTGACGTGAGGATACCCACACTATCAGCTGTGCCCAGACCTTTCCTAAAGCCGAATTGAGTCGTTGGGAGCAGTTTCCTGTTTTCCACCAACCACACTAATCGATTTTTAATTAAGTGTTCCAAAAGTTTGATGAGTATGGACGATAAGGCAATAGGTCTGTATGAGCAATGATCACTAGGATCTTTGCCTGGTTTTAGGATCGGAATGACAACTTGAACCTTCCACTCTGTGGGAATGTAGCCAGAAATAAAACAGAAATTAGCCAGGTCCAGGTAATATTTGTGAGTTTTTGGACCAGCTTTAGAAATAAAGGAGTACGGGAATCCATCCACTCCCGGCGCGGAGTCCTTGACGTGGGATAGCACAGTTTTTAGCTCCTCCAAGCTAAAAGACATGTTCATTGCTTCGTCAATGTTGTCTGCATCATAAATGTCAACACTGGTTTCCTCAACACTTGGAACATAAGCTGGAGCGATTTTTGAGAAAAACTGGTGTCCCAGTTCTTCCGTGAGGTTGTTAGAGGAGGAGGCAGGTGCTAAACTGCTCCTAAAACGTCTCACCTTTCGCCAAACCACGGAAACCGGGGTGGACGGACTCAGCGAACTACAATATTTTGACCAACCTTCGCGTTTTTTCCTTTTAAGGAATTTCCTGGACTTAGCTAGTATCTGTTTGAAGGCAATAAGGTTATCCAGGTTCATATTGCCGTTGACTGTCTTTTCAGCCTCATTCCTGGCCTTGACCATGTTAGTGCATTCCCTATCCCACCATGGCGGGGAAGGAAGTTTACCAGAATGGGGTTTTTTGGACGGGAAGCAATCATCAGCAGTGGAGGCAATGGTGGAGGAGAAGGACAAGAAACAATCCTGGGCGTTATCCCTGTTAACTTCTGGAAGGGATGATATTCTTAGGTCCAGAATTTTAGCATATAAATCCCAGTCTGCAGAGTTTAATTGGTGTTTTAAAAGAGGGGGGGAAACTTTAAAAGGGATATTCTTGGTAGGAAATTCAATTATGATGGGGTAGTGATCACTTCCATAGGTCATATCCAAGCGACGCCAAATGAGAAGGCTAGCCATATTGGATGAGCAGAATGTTAAATCAATGCAGCTATTATTCTGACCAGGTGCAGATCTACGCGTAGCACTGCCATCGTTGATAAGGGAAAGATTGAGTTCATCCAATATATCCAGCAAGCCAATGCCAAAGTTATCACAAGTATCTGATCCCCAACGATAATGGTGACAATTAAAATCACCCATGACAAGCATTGGACCGCTAACACTGCATAATAAATTCCTAATTACTGAAAGATATTCTAGTTGTGGGTGCGCAATATAAAAAGAAAAAATATTTATACCCTCAGCCTTCACAGCAACAACATTTATGTCATCGCCAACAAAGGTTAGAGGAATCTGAGAGAATGATACCTTGCTATTGATGAGCAAGGCACATCCTCCGTATCCATCAGATCTATCATGGCGTACACTGGTAAAACACGGCAACCTGAAATTGCTTCCAGGCAAGAGCCATGTCTCAGCAATGCCGCAGATTGATGGTTTAAACTTATTAATTAAAAAAGAAAGATCAGGCTTTCTGGGAGTAATACTCCTCACGTTCCACTGGAGAAATGTCAGGGGATGGAATGTTGTGGATATAGTTTAGGATAGTGGTCAATTTTGATGCAACGTGGTCAGGTATAGCTTGGGATGGGTTTGCAAGAGCAGACATTAGCATGTCAGTAATTAAATTTAAAATATTTGTTGAGGTATTCTGTCTGTGATGCATTGGCTCTGGAGCTTCCATTGGAAGGGCACAGCCGTTTTGTGATGGGGAAAAGGAGTAATTTTGGGTGAGGTTCAGGTGAGCTTGTCTATCATAACCGGGTGAAAGGGAGATATGGGGTTTGGGTTTCAAAAATACCGTTTTACAGTATGAATTTTGGGTTACTGGGATGGGACTTGAGGACTGAGATTGCGATTTATTTGCAGTTACTTTGTTCCGTGGGAAAGACTTGGAGACTTCAGCATATGATCTGGAAACAGGTGGGAAGACCCGACTTGCCTCCGCATACGAGATCGATTTATCCGCCATCAGAGCTTTTATGCTCTTCTGTCGGCCCAATTCAGGACAAGCACTGTCATTTGCGAAATGGTTGCCATTACACGAAACACAGAAACTCAATTCACGGGTGACTTCACATCCATCACCTGGATGATCTTCACCACACTTAAAACACCTAGGTTTCGATCTGCAAAGTGTGCGGGTATGTCCATAGCGACAACAATGATAACACTGAACCGTTGGGTAAGTGTAACGCTCAACTGGGAGAGCCGAATAGAAGCTGTACACACGCTTAGGTAGTATTTGTCCGTCAAAAGTTAATACAACAGTCTGTGTGGGCTTCCACTCAGTCACACCAGAAGAGGACACCTTCCGGTTCATCCTTCTGGCTTTGATAACCGAGCCACATCCCTCTGGAACCTGGATATTTTTAATGATTTCCTCTTCTGACCACTCAACTGGTATATCCCTAACAATTCCCATTCTTGTTATGTTGTATTGTGGAATGGCAGCCATGTAATTGTGTTGGGAAATAATTTTATTGTTGAGAAAACTGTTTGCATCCTGGTGCGACTTGAACTCAACTGACACACGATTTCTGCCTATACGTTTGATCCCATCGAGACGTACGTTATTCACGTTATTTATCGTCAAAAACATACCAAACTTGATAGGTTGTAGCACAGTGCCTGAGGTTTGTTCGTCTTTGAGCGAAACATTCACAATATATGGTGGATTGTCTCTAGCTGTGTAAGAAAGCCTGCCTAATACGTTTTTCGCAATCTTGGGTTTGACATTGGAAGAAACTGGGGGCGAACTAGCGGCCCTCTTGCGACTAGGGGTATCCGTATCCATAATCGGGTCCTGTGGGGTTATTACGATGTCATGGGGGAGGGTAATTGTTAGTCCGGGGGAGAGATCAAATAATTCATCCGGGGGGTCAGGATCAGGGGGCTTTTTTGAGTTCATCTCGAATAATTATTGTTAAAAAGGACACTTACAACGAAAAACAAACCTTACACCAAGAACACAAACACAAGGAACACTTTCGATCGAGTTTCACAACACAAAAGTTCACTAAAATCGAAAATATTCGTAGCACTGACAAAAGCACGTGTTATACCTTTACCACTACCAACGAAAGTCACGGGTAATATTTGTTTTATTTGTTTCATACACCTCCATGTTTACACTAAGTTTTGACATAACCTAATTTTTTCATCTGTCACAGTGTCACTGTCAGTGTCAGTCAAAATTCATGCCGATTGTCGATGCCTATCTCAGGTACGTTCCGTTTTAGGTAGCGGTGCACTGGCGTTGGCATGACTTTTGAGTGAATTAGTGTTAATGATATTTTAATATTTTATCGTTTGTTCTTTTTTTTTTTTTGGTTGTTTTTTTTTTGTATATTTTTTTTTTAACTACCCGGACTAAATGTAATGTAATTTTTTGTTTTACTAAGTTCAATATCGCAATCCAGCAGGTGAACAATGTACTAAGTGTTTATAACTATATTTTTATATATTATAATTATATATTATTTACATATTTATATTTATGTCCGTCGATATCAGCAGTGATAGAAATAGTTTTTTCTCTGTAACAAGTGACGATGACAGTTTTGCGAGTATTCCGTCTCTTGCGGACAGTCTTACGGCGCAGTTCTCTGATGTTCCTCAGAATTTCAACGTTATTCATATTAACGCCCAAAGTATTCCGGCTCATTTCCACGATATGCTGGCAAGCTTTGACTGTAAAAACATTCATGCTATTCTTATTTCCGAGTCATGGCTGAAACCTTGTCTCCCTTCTACTAGTTACTCTCTTCCCGGCTTTGTGCTCATCAGAAATGACCGGACAGTTGGTAGTGGTGGTGGTGTTGCCATATATCTCCGTGCGCACATTCCTTTTTCTGTTGTCAATGTATCAACACAGCCACCGCCATTAAATGCAGGTGAACACCTCTTTCTTGAAGTCGAACTGCATCATTCGAAACTACTTCTTGGTGTTTATTACTGTCCCTCTTTACGAATAAATTTCTTTTCTTCATTTGAAAAAGTCTTAGAAATCTTGATTCCTTCTTACAGTCATAGTATAATCATGGGTGACTTTAATACTTGTCTCCTCAGAAAGGATCATCGCTCTGCTTCTTTAACTAATATTTCCGTTTCTAGTAATCTTTCCATTCTTCCACTAGGTGCCACTCACCATTTTCCAAACTCTACTCCTTCACTTCTTGATTTGATTTTCGTTTCCTCACCTGATCACGTCGCTAAGCATGGTCAATGCTCAGCCGACGCCTTTTCCTATCACGATTTGATTTATCTCTCTTATAAAGTTCGGCCACCTAAGGCTAAAGCAAAAGTTCTCATGCAACGCAATTTTGGTGGTATGAACATTGACAATCTCTGCGAAGATGCCAGTAACATAGATTGGTCTCCTTTGTATGCGTCGTCGTCCGTTGACGAGCAAGTTGTCATCTTCACTGACAAGCTTGTCGAACTTTATGATCGTCACGCACCAGTCCGAGCGGTCAAAGTGAAACATTTGCCGGCGCCTTGGTTAACAGATGAGATCAAAAAGTTAATGAACAGAAAGGTGGCGGCAAAGGCTAAATTTAAGCGACGACCTACTGATGCAAATAGGGAAAATTATGCTTCAATCCGCAATCGCTGTAATATGGTATGTAGGAATGCTAATCGCCAACACATTCATAACTCCGTCAAAAATGGAGACTCATCCAAGGTTTGGAATTTTCTAAGATCATTGGGAGTCGGTAAAACCCGACAAGAGTCAATCCCTAAAGATTTAGACTTCAATGCAATGAATAATCATTTTACAGCGTCGTCCAATTTCGATAGGACAATAAAATTGAATACTTTGGATTATCTTTCTTCTCTTCCGACTCCCAGTTATTCTCCATTCGTTTTTAGTCAATTCTCCGCATGTGATGTTAAGAAGAGCATACTATCAATTACCTCGAATGCAGTAGGAAGCGACTGTATTAGCCGTAAAATGTTACTCCCAGTGCTGGTGGTTGACTGGTTTCGTAGTTACCTGTTCGATCGCCGGCAACGTGTATGCTTTGGAGAGACCTTGTCCTCCTGGTGTCACACTTCTGCCGGGGTTCCACAGGGTGGCGTTTTATCCCCTTTACTTTTCGCAATTTTTATTAACTCTATTTCTAATGAACTAACTTCTTCCTACCATGTATATGCAGACGATCTGCAAATTTACTCGCGTGCTCCTCTTGGGAACCTGCGTGAGGCCATCGTCACCATTAACCGTGATCTGGCTCGCATATGCCAATGGAGCAAGCGGTATGGACTCATGGTAAACCCAGCAAAGACGCAGCTTATCGTTGTGGGCAGTTCCAGGATGGTTTCGAGGATCGATTGGACATCTCTTCCCCAAGTTTTCTTCGATGACACAGTTATTCCCTTCTCAGAAAAAGTAAAAAACTTGGGGATATTCATTGACAAAAACTTTTCATGGACTGCCCAACTGCAGGAAGTTAGCCGGAAGCTATTTGCATCTGCTGCGTCGTTGAGGAGACTGTGAAATTTACTTCCGATTACCACCAAAATTGCGCTTGCACAATCACTTCTTTTTCCCATCCTTGATTATGCTGATGCCAGCTATCTTGACCTAACTCAGGAACAACTAGATAAACTTGAGCGACTTCAAAATTTCTGTATCAGGTTCATATTCGGTTTACGCAAATATGACCATGTATCCGAATTTCGTCTAAAGCTCAAGTGGTTGCCAATTCGCCTTCGCCGGAATGCTCATATTCTTTTCCTATTATACAATGTTCTTTTTTCCCCTTTCACCCCTCTTTATCTTAAGAAACGTTTTCAGTTTCTTAGTGATTCTCACACTAGATTTCTGAGGTCATCAGATAACTTACGACTGAGGATGCCAATGCATTCCACAAATTTCCTGGATAAATCTTTTACTGTTCAGGCTGCCCGTCTGTGGAATGCTTTGCCAGTTCCAGTGAGACGCGCTCAGTCGTTACCTGCCTTTAAAAAACTTGTCAAGGAACATTACCTGTCACCGTGATTATGTCGATATCCGTAATTTATTTTTACTACCTTTTATTTAGTCTTTATGTATATATTATTAGCGTATTATGTATGTATCTGTGTATCTATTATGTTATATTATATTTTTAGTTTTTTTGTTTTTCTTATGTCACACCATAACAGCCCCAATTTCATGTCCAGTCAAATACTGTCTCCATCCCAGGTTGCCTGGAAGAGATCGCGAAATGCGATAAGGCCGCCCATTGTATGTATTTTAGTTCTAAGTTTCCTATTGTATTTAATTTTTGGTGTACAATAAAGAATATAATAAATAAATAAATAAACTAAAGCTATGTCAAACACTGGGCTGCTAACAAAAACCAATATCTTGGGAACAGAAAATTCAGGCCCAGCTTTGTAAATATTGTGTTCCATTATCATATTTTATAACTACAGAACAGTTTTTTTCCTTTCAGGAGGAAATCACTAAAATGACAATAGAGATGGCTCAAAAGTTTGGCAAAAAGAGATACATTGCCAACTTGGGACATGGAATAACACCACAAACACCTTTGGAAAGTATGACAGCTTTCACAGAGGCAATTCATGAAGCTTTGTAAACAATTTGTTGATGTTTTGCATTTAAGGTGTCTGTTGTATTCTGTATGTTTTACATTGTTGTTGCATTTAAATATTTTTTTGTTTGTTGTTAAATAAAATGAGGGAGAGGGATTATATCAAAGTGAAACTGCAATACTGTGTTCTAATTATATAGATATTTAATAAAAATTAGTATTATTACAGTTACATAGAATAAGTAGTCTTTGAATTCTGACTGGTAGCTGGGATATCTTCATCGTGGCTACCCACTGATTTCTTGACATACTGAAACAACAAAATTAACTTTAATTTCAAGAAAAACGCAAAAACAGACAAGGCTACCATAGTTCTTATTTCAAAAGGAGAAAGCCCACCAATGGGCCCCTTAGTTTTGGTACCGTGTCAAGACTATTTACTTCTCAAAAATTAAGTCGTATTTTTACATGTTCAAGCTAATTTTTTCAACATTTCTTTTACCCTAGCATTGGAAAACATAATTAATATTTATTTCATTGAATTTATATCAGTTCCGCCATTAAAACTTGACCTGAATGTGGCCAGAGGACAGACTATCTCAATTAAATAATTGTAATCGATTGGAATTATCGATATTTTACTAAACAGGATAGGAGATAGGCTACAATAGCTTTTCTCCCGTCGTAATCTAGCTAACAATCTTATGTAACTGATTAGGCGCGAAGTAAACGGCTCAAATAAAGAATATAAAAGCACTAAAACTAGCTAAAAAAAAAACACAGGAATTATAATTTGAGAGATTGTACAGACATTTAATAATTTATAACCAGGAGATTCTAGCGGTCTTAGCTCTACGGTACTTGAAGCTAAAGTACGATCCTGAAATGATGTGGAGGTCATTTGTCCGATAGCGAAGAACTAAGGCGGAAACAGACGCTCCGGTTAGTCTGGATGGTCTGATCAGACAATCGGAAGAGCAACCGGAGCGTCTGTGTCCGCCCATATTTCTACATAATTATCATGTATTTCATGGTATTTCCTACCGTCAGAAATATTCCGCTACATTCATACCTGATTATTTTCTATAAAAAACAAAAGTTAGTACCAAAGACATTATTGTGGTTAGTACTCAGCTTAGTAGCTCCCATTCATACCTAAATAGCGTCTATAATTATCTTTTTAAATATTATGTAAATAATATAATTTATTACAAATCGATTTGGTAAATCGATTTCCAAAATATTTTACATGGTCACACTTAGATAGATCTATCTGTCAAATCAATGCATTTGAAGCTGTCGAGTTGAGCGTTTCTGCCTTCGTTTATAACTTAGCTATGAGCTTCTCTAATCTAAGGCTTTAGTCGTAGGTATTTGTTTTTAACAACACTATCTACTAGTTGTGAGGGTACAGCCTACTAAACTGCTGGCATGGCACGGCAAGGGATATTTATTGAAAGCGCACTTTGTACTTAACCTACATAAAAGTGAATAAGAAGTTATGTAGTGTTTTCAAATATGTTTAAAACAAAAAAAAACTTGTTTTCATAACCTCAATTTCAGTATCCGAAAATATAAGATTTCTCTTAAACTAGGGTGACAAATTGAAATTCGATTTCAGGATATGAAAAGGTTATTCTAGGTCTACGAAATCAAGTTAAAACCATCGTGACATGCAAAGTTTTTTAGGAGCCCAAAACTCCTAACAAAATGGGCATTCTCCTTTACCTGAAAACGATTTCTCTACAACTTCAAATAGTTCTGCCCCTTACAAATATCAGTTCCATAATAAAGTGATAATTGCATTCTAGGTCAAAAAGGGTCCCCAAAAAAAATATAATATGAGGCTGAAAATATCCTACCTGAGGGTTGACTTGTATTTGTTCATCCATCTCTTGAATGTACTGGTGCAGTTTAGTGCATGCCGCCATTTGTTGTTCTAATACACATAAAGTTTCTGGGGATGCGTATTTCTCGGGACTGTCCAGGAACACAACCATACCATCCTTTTGATTTATCATTGCATATATTTCACCTTCTTCAATCTATAAGAAAGTTATAAAAGTATATTATTCGATACATGGCATGCTATCTTTAGTATTTGTGTGATTAGCTAAAAACAAACAATCTACAGAAATCATTATTAACCTTTTTACATTGTAAGTTCTTTCATTGCACACACTTCACTTTAGTTTTTTCACATGCATTCACTGGTCTACGCACAAAACTTTCACCAGCTTTCTTAGATCCAAGGAAAATTTAATAGGACTTACCATATTGAGTATGTAATTTTCAGCTTGTGATGGACCTGCAAGCTGCACCCTTGCTGCGACATCACTTAGCGACAGCGTTAAGAAGGTCTTTGTCAACCTTTGAATGTTCTTCTTGTACATAGAACTTAGTACCTGTAAGTTAACAAAACAAGAATAAATAGGAAAGCCTTCACAAATGGAGATTTAGTCATTACTGCTGAATTTTGTTTTTGTGCACCAACTAAGGTCTTCTTTAATTTGATATCGAGATTTGTAGCATAGTATGATTAATACAAAGACCCTCACTTGATTCACTAGTCCCATGTTCTTGTCTCTGACGAAAGTCTCGCGGTGTTTGGTAGCCGCATGTGTGGAGGTAGCTAGCTCATGGTAAGCCACCGACAACGGTTTCAGGAACCGGCATACTACTTGTGACGTGTATTTTGGCATTGGCAGTATCTGCTGAGAAAATAGTACATTAAGCCCAGACCAAAAAAAAATAAGAAAGACGGCGCACCGCGAACAAACAAGTGAAGCCACAAAACTAAGCCGATGCAAGTAAACACACATGCTCACGCACATACCTGCACTAAAACTAAGGTTTAAGGACTTTGTTGGTCTGAGACATTAAGCAACAAATATTTATATTTTAAATAGCATTGAGAACAGAGATTTAAAGCAGATCCAGAAGAATATATTTTTATTCTCTGCTAACACAACCTTGTTAATAGAAAATTAGATGGCAAAGCATGGACTCAGTGGCTAAAGTAATATTGAAAATAGATATAGAAAGAATTGGTGCAAGGTGGATAGTTTTTTTATCACCAATTTGTTGCATCCTGAATTTAAGTGTTAGGAACACATTTATTCAGCTCCATTCAGCTTTTGCCCATAGAAAACAACGATTTTGTATGGAGACGCGTACAGGTCGCGCGGCGAATTAAGATCGCTCGGCAAAAGTGGAAGGGGTATGCGCAGTATTCAATTCTAAGGTCTATTTAGTGACGTGCGGGGTGAGGGGGGCGGGTATGCGCCGACGGCGACACGTCATTGGTAGATTCAATTCCCGCGTTGCGTTCACGCGCTTAATTTGTTGCATCCTGAATTTAAGTGTTAGGAACACATTTATTCAGCTCCATTCAGCTTTTGCCCATAGAAAACAACGATTTTGTATGGAGACGCGTACAGGTCGCGCGGCGAATTAAGATCGCTCGGCAAAAGTGGAAGGGGTATGCGCACTCGCAGTATTCAATTATAAGGTCTATTTAGTGACGTGCGGGGTGAGGGGGGCGGGTATGCGCCGACGGCGACACGTCATTGGTAGATTCAATTCCCGCGTTGCGTTCACGCGCTTGGGTACTGTTGCGTACAGCTTGTGTTATCGTATTAGTAATACGTAGTGGTAAAAAAAATGCTAAAAAATAAAGTTTTAAAACGGCAAGCAAGAAAAATTGTTTACGACGTGAATTGTTACGTTAAGAAAGAAACTAATGAAATCGTGGGTAAGTTTATTTCCATCCTAGGTAAGTTTGTTTCCATCCTCGACCTTCTACTTCAACATCCCAAGATGAATTAATGGAAGGAATATCACCACTGTCGGATGAATAATTTCCCTACAATTTTATGTTTTAAATATAGTAATTAAAATTTACTTTTGTTTTTAATTTTTCTGAATTTACCTACTAACAAGATAAATTACAAGCAAAAACTAGTGTTATTTAGTACCTATATGTATAAGTTACTAAGGTACATACAAAATAAAAAAATCCCTTAAAAACACAAAGTCTATAAGGAGCACTATCTGTCAGATAACCTGTGGATAGGCTATCAGAGAGTTTATCAGGAAGTGGTGAAACAGGCCCTAAGAATTTCTGTACGCGATTGTACACATGCGCCGATTGCCCCCACTACTTTCATCGAGCGATCTTAATTCGCCGCGCGACCTGTACTGTACGCGTCCTTTCAGCTTTCCGCGTCTGTTCAGCTTTCGCGAAAAACAAGTGTAAAATGAATGAATGACCCATGAGGTTTGGTCGACTCCTGAACCTGTTACAACCGTATTCCTAATACAATCAAGAGTTCTATTAATTATTAGTGTGATAGCTTCGAAAAACAGTATTTTTTGCAATGTAATAGTACTCGACGTGTCACAAAACAAAGTATAGTTTTTTTTGGGATTCAAATAAATCTAAGGGATACATACCTTTCCATGTAGAATAAATGACACCAGTATGTATTTCTTGTAAGCTTCTAACATGATATGGGACACCACCATAGCAGGCACTGTGACTACAACTTCAAAGAAATATAAAGCTCTATCATAGTTCTTCATAGCAGTGTAGATCATCCCACCATAGTAATAGTAGAGAAGGAAGTGTTTGGAGTCATTGTTGCCACCAAGCTGGAACATTATTAGTTTTATTGCTGATTACATACATTTAAAAATTCCAAGATTAAGAATTACTACAGTATTATGGATGGATTAAGAGTAATCCAAAATTATTTATGTTTGTTGTTAAAGACATTAAAATAAAAAAGTGTGAGTCTGACTCGCACCTGATGAGTTACGTACCGAAAAAAAAAACAAGTTTCTTGTATGGCAGCCCGCCCCCTTTAAAGTTTTTATTTGATTTACTTTTTATTATTATTTGTTATAGGCGGCAATATAAATACACAATCTGTGATAGTTTAATCGGTCTAATTATTATGAATTTTGAGATAAAGCTCACTGAATGACTGACGGACGGACAGAGAGCGGTGGTTTAGCAATGGAGTTCTGTTGGAACCCTCCAAAAACAGGTCATATTTTTGCTGAAACAGAGTGGCAGCTCAGAACTCTCCAGTAGCCGCTGCATAATAGGAATTTTCATGTTACAGATAGTGCGAGATGTGTGTAGTGAGTAGTGTGCTTTGTTGCAGCCACCGTCAAGTTTAAATTGAGCTGAACCTATTATTCTTTGTTTAAGTATTTCACATAAATTAGTTTTAGAAATAACCATATTAGTTTACCTCAGATCCAATCCCTGTCACATCTGTATCCAAGAACTCTAGAGCAGGCTTCAAACATTTTGATAGCAAGCAAAGCTGGCACAAGTCTGCATGAATGGATGTCAGTTGTGAATCAAAGAGCTGTATCTTTCTGATAGCTTTCTTCAGTATCTCAATACCTCTGATTGGTTGTTTAATTTCAACTAGGTAGATTGTTAAGAGGTGGCACAGCTCAGAATCTGTGAAATATGTTTTTTTTTCTATTTATGTTAAATGGAGAGTAATAACTAAGAAATACCAGTTTGATCTGAAACTAGACTAATAATCATGGTTTAAACATCTGATAAATTAATTACTTACCTGCTTATCCAAAATATTAAGTTTGATGATGCTATACTTTATTTGCAAGTTAAGTTTGTTTTCAGTAACTTTCACTTCTTGGAAAAGAAATATTACTTACATAATTCTGGTGAGAATCTGACTTGTTCTCCATTGCAGTTTGTTATAAAATCATGAATCTGTTTGAACATTGTAGACTTGTCTGCATCAGTACCCTGATTAATTAAAAAAGGTCATAACTATTAACTATTTACAAGAAACATAACATAAAGGGTAGGATAAGCAAATATATATAAGAAATATGATTGTTGCATAGAATAACAAAAGGCCTTTTCAAGGATTTTCAATCAGGCAAAAATATTTCAGTTTAGTTTATATATTTTCTGGTAGCTGTATTCTGGTCTGCTCAAGTGTCTCCCACATGAGCAGACTATGTTTCAAAATTTTCAACTAAACATACAAACTGAACTTCAAAGCAAGGCAAGAAAATACTAAACTACCAGTGCATATTTGTGCAGTAGTAGGAAATATGATATAAAATAGCTTTTATAGAATACCTGGGGCTGCGAAAATTTTGCAACAAGGACTGCCAGGACGCCTAAAGAGTGCTGCTGAATATCAAGCGTTTCCAACACTGTGGGGAGATGAGCACTGTTTCTTTGTAACACCTCATCCGACTTGCTAATGACTTCGCATAACTCGCGAAACGAGCCTGTAATGTAGATTTATGGTGAAACCGTTGCATAAAAGGCAAAACCACTGTTTCTTTCAATGGCATTACAAAAAAAGAAACCAAAATTAATATAACATATTATTTACCTGATGCCGACATGGTCCTGACATTATCCACGAACTGTTCCAATGGTGAAGCCATTTTACTCAAGTTTACAGTATTATAGCACAATAATACGTGTTGAAAATATATCAATGTATGTATCTTTAGCACGAATTAATAAATATGCTCGTGTATTTCAAATGTTTAAAAAAATACACCGCAACAAATGAGAGAAATCGGAAATATACTTTATTTCATATTTCACAAATGTCAAACTTACTGTCAATCACAGCTGTCAATCTAACTGACAATAATTTCATGACCACTGACGTATAAATCATATGGACTTGAAACGTTTGACTATAGAAATAACCACTGACGTATAAATCATAGAAATAACTAGCCAAGAGCATACCTACAAAAAAAACGTGTCTACCTACCACCGACTTGGGCACTTAAAATGGCTGCCTTTCGTAGGGTTGTAACTGCGAGCAACATGCGCATCTGATATCGATATTCAACTCAATGTTAAAGTTTTTATCTCAATGCGTATAAACCATATGGACTGGGCATACCTATAAAAAAAAACGTAGCTGCCTACATTTTGCTGGGATGATAAAATGGCGGCTAATAGGGCAGCCTATGTCGATATTTCTTTACAATAACATCGATAAAAGATTGTTAGAATGTTTTCAAAATGTCACGGTACAATTTCAACGGGTATTTTTAGCACATTCTCAGCTTAACCGCTCAACACCCGGGGGCACGCCCGCGTGCCATAAACTGTTACAACCGTTAAAACCCGATGGCACGCCGGCGTGCCATGGCGAAATATGCGGTTTATTTAAAAACGCATGGTCTTATTTCATGTGGCAAGGTTTACACACTTGCGGGATGATATTCTCGTTCAACTAAGCTATTCCAATTTAAAAAATATATGATGGTATCATTGAAATATTTTTTTTAAAAAACAAACGCTTACTTTGTCTCTGGAACGTCGATGACGGTCGACTTTTTGTTTATACTTTGTTTGCATGTAAATTATTTTATGCTAAGTGTACGAATATTTATTTATGAGTAGCTATTACATCGTTTTACATAAATGTTTGCACGAAATACATCAAAATAATACTTTTTCGGCCATTGAAACATTACGTGTGAATGTCAGTCGCCATTCTTGCAATTAAAATGATGAAATTGTTTTTTTTTTGGAGTATAATCAACGTTTATGTGAATAAATAGTCGTACAAGTAGTTATTACATAGTTTTGCACAATGTATTTACCATTTTACTTCATAATTTGACTTGTTTTGCCTAAGAATGTACCGTGAAAAACCGTTATTTTTTTTTAGGTGAATTCAGAGGTTTGTATCTTTATTTTTTTTCATCAAAGTGAGTAAGTATTTATACTTATATGAAATTATAGCTCAATGTTGTGTAGGTTTGATAAATATTCCAATTCTGAAACCTAATATACTATGTGAAATTAGCTAATACAAAACACATCGCCGCTTAGTTCTCTCTTCAAGGAAATCTTATCATTGTACAATTATAGTGGCATATTCTTACGACATATAGCTAGTTTTCAATCAATAAAGGATTATGTAGTATCCTAGTAACATTTTTTTATTAGAAACTACTCAATATAACTAGGATGAGCGTTTACAAAGTCAAGCGTTTTATTACGCAATTTCATAAAAACGGCTCGACGGACGATGAAGTTTGATTATGAATATTATGAAAATTTTACATAGGACTGTCAAAAAAACGCTGTAATTAGATTATTTGTTTATTCATAATGTAATTTGCAAAATTTCGCATGGATTGCTACAGTAGTTTTATAAGAAATCGATAGAACAAGGGAACAAACAATATTTCAGCCTGTTCTCCGTTATCAACATTTATTTATAAATACCACTCTCATATTACAAGTATTGTATACATTTTATAGCATGGTCAGTTTATTCAAGAACCAAAAACAGTTTACAGTTTAAGATAAGAGCCACTCGAAACGTAAGCAAACCATTTTTTTTGTTAGCAGTCGTAGCGTGTCAAATTGCGATAAAAAGCGCCGGGCGTTGACAGATGTTGACGTTTGACGCGCCAGGGTTCTAGAGGCTTGTACAGTCGCCAGCACATCGTGCTACAACAATCTGACAAATTTCTGTACCTACTAGATTTCCAACTTTATAAGAGAAAAGATTAAGTTCAATTTTGACTGGAATAATTTGACAGTTTCGAGTAATTTGATGTGCTGGCGTCTGTACAACAAAATAACTATCTAAGTGAACAAATCTGAAAAGTTTTCTTTGACCTACTTCCCGGTTTTTGATTTAGGCTAATACTTTGCGTACATGTTTAGTTTGGATGACATTGTTGCCGATTCTCTTGTTCAATAACTAAACTAAAATGAGATAATCACTATCTTTTTAACCGACTTCTAAAAAGGAGGAGGTTCTCAATATTTAATATTATTATATCAATGGGGGTTTGCGGGACATGTCTCTCTGTACCGCATACCCCCCAAAATATGTATCTATTGCCATTATTAGGATAAGTAACAAGGTACATCGAATTAGTTTTTGAAAATTCAACCGAAATGTCCCTAAGCGTTATTCTAAAGCCTTGCGTTAGGTCATTCGAGACGGGGTGGAGGGAACAAAATCTAAGAAAAGAAATGACGCTGCATCCACGATGGGCTGCCGGCACGGACGTCTCCATCACCTAAGTATATTTTCTAACATACCGATGAAATTGGGTTTTAATAAAAGTCAACAATAATTATTGACAACACCATTTATTTATTTTTACATACATATAATTTACATCCTACTAATATTAAAAAAGATAAGTGATTTTCTAATTTTAGTTAAGTTATTGAACAAGAGAATCGGCAACAATGTCATCCAAACTAAACATGTACCTACGCAAAGTATTAGCCTAAATCAAAAACCGGGAAGTAGGTCAAAGATAACTTTTCAGATTTGTTCACATAGATAGTTATTTTGTTGTACAGACGCCAGCACATCAAATTACTCGAAACTGTCAAATTATTCCAGTCAAAATTGAACTTAATCTTTTCTCGTATAAAGTTGAAAATCTAGTAGGTACAGAAATTTGTCAGATTGTTGTAGCACGATGTGCTGGCGACTGTACAAGTGAAGCTAAGAATGTGCTAAAAATACCCGTTGAAATTGTACCGTGACATTTTGAAAACATTCTAACAATCTTTTATCGATGTTATTTTAAAGCAATATCACAGTATAAATATGGACAGTACCGAAACTAAGCCTATTTGAGAATATAAATACCTACGCTCCATTGAAGCAATAGGGTTGTCACGATGTTTTTGTTTATTTTATTTTTGTTCTGTAGTGATCAATCAATCGAATTTGAATAACTAGCTTACAAGTACAATTTAAATAGGTAATCTCATGGCGTTGGTTAATCTCGACAAAAGACGATAGATTAATTAAGACGGAAAACAATTTAATATTAACACACAACAACTTGTAGCACTAACTTTGTCATTACGGCGTAACCTTTTACAAGTTTTGGCGGGAGCGTACGCGAGCCGCTATTGGACGAAAACGTTTCGGGCGCTCGGTAGGTACCTTTGCAGCCGCCATCTTGGATTCCCGTTTTGACGCACTGTCGGCCTCAACACGCTCGTAAAACATGAAAACGACACCCATGACGAAAAAATTGATACCTATTGCAGCCGCCATTTTAGATTCATGTTTTGACATGACTATCGGCTTCAACACCCTCGAAAACCATGGAAACGACACCCAAGACGAAAAATTGGTACCTATTGCAGCCGCCATCTTGGATTCACGTTCTGACATCACTATCGGCTTCAACACCCTCGAAAACTATGAAAATGACACCCATGACAAAACAATTGGTACCTATTGCAGCCGCCATCTTGGATTCACGTTTTGACATCACTATCGGCTTCAACACCCTCGAAAACCTTGAAAACGACACCCATGACGAAAAAATGTATACCTATCGCAGCTGCCATCTTGGATTCACGTTTTGACATGACTATCGGCTTCAACACCCTCGAAAACCATGGAAACGACACCCATGATGAAAAAATTGGTACCTATTGCAGCCGCCATCTTGGATTCACGTTTTGACATCACTATCGGCTTCAACACCCTCGAAAACCTTGAAAACGACACCCAAAAATTGATACCTATTGCATCCGCCATCTTGGATTCACGTTTTGACATGACTATCGGCTTCAACACCCTCAAAAACCATGGAAACAACACCCATGACGAAAAAATTGGTACCTATTGCAGCTGCCATCTGGGATTCACGTTTTGACATGACTATCGGATTCAACACCCTCGAAAACCATGAAAACGACTCCCATGACGAAAAAATTGGTACCTTTTGCAGCCGCCATCTTGGATTCACGTTTTGACATCACTGTTGGCTTCAACACCCTCGAAAACCATGAAAACGACTCCCATGACGAAAAAATTGGTACCTTTTGCAGCCGCCATCTTGGATTCACGTTTTGACATCACTGTTGGCTTCAACACCCTCGAAAACCATGAAAATGACGGCAGCAGGCGCCATCTTGGATTTACAAGAAGAAGTAGTACTTGGTAGTTTTGAAGTTCACGAATTCATTTTGATCGATCACACGGACTTATACTTCGATAACGAATAAGTAACAATATCATTAATGATTCTCACCTTTCAAAATCAGCAGGAAGTTTAAAATACGTTAGCTCCGGTTGTGATGATGCCGAGTTCAAACATCCATATACTACGCCTATATAATTATATATACGTTCGTGGCATTTTTAAAAAGATCGTCGACTCGTCTTGACCCGGCCGGCGACGCTCACTACTGAGAGTACCGCGACGGGCACCGAAAAGTCTCGTCGGTGCGCATGTTTGTGTGAGTGTGCCGTTTCGAGCGTTTGTAGGTAGTTTCCGTACTGTCCATATTTATACTGTGGCAATATCGACATAGGCTGCCCTATTAGCCGCCATTTTATCATCCCAGCAAAGTGTAGGTAGCTACGTTTTTTTTATAGGTATGCCCAGTCCATATGGTTTATACGCATTGAGATAAAAACTTTAATATTGAGTTGAATATCGATATCAGATGCGCATGCTGCTCGCAGTTACAACCCTACGAAAGGCAGCCATTTTATGTGCCCAAGTCGGTGGTAGGTAAACACGTTTTTTTTGTAGGTATGCCCAGTCCATATGATTTATACGTCAGTGTTTCTGACGTACCTATGCTGGATAGCTGGAGTAAATTCTAAAGCGTCCTCCACACTATTCCCGAAGTTGCACGAGGTCAAGTGCTCTCCGAAGTTGACTGAAGTCCGAAGTACATGTCCACACAATCGAGCAACTTCGCGAGGAGCTCAGTCGCCCGTTCCCCCCGTTCCCCTCACGATAGGCATAATGGATAACGTTCATGTGGCAACTGCCGTTGCAATGTGTACTCTCGCAGAATAAAAATACGTGCGTATTTACCATGGCTGACGCGAACCGAAGTGAGCCGAGTAGTGTGGTTAGACGCTTCGTGACACTTCGAGTCCTTTGACTCGGGCGCAAAAACCGACAACTGGAAGTCGCCCGAGGCGAGGTGATGTTGCACGAGGCGAAGCAAAGTGCCCCTCGACACTATCGTACGATTCGCTCAACTTCGGGAGCAGTGTGGAGGCGCTATAAAGGGTGTATTTTATTTTATTTGTTCGGGAAAATAAACAGTTATACATTAAACAAAGTTATAAATACATCAGAATGACAAATGTATAACCTACGACATTTTCCACAACATATTAAAAGTAATACTACCCGAAACTGTAAAGTTTTCCCAATCAACCTTGAACATAATACTTTAGCGATAAAGTCGAAAATATATTGGCAGATTGTTTTAGCTTCATGTGTTGGCGTCTGTACTATGTGCCACAAAAATGTTGTACTTGTGTGACAAATGTGAAATCAGTCTTTGAGGATTTATTTTATTGTATTATTTGTAATATTGTCAATAAAGATTGTAGTAAACGAGCACAACCACTATTCTCAATATGACATCCTGCCGGTCTATTGACATCTCACCATGCACACTTATTATAGGCTACTCCACCTATAACAGTCTTTGAGGATTTATTTTATTGTATTATTTGTAATATTGTCAATAAAGATTGTAGTAAACGAGCACAACCACTATTCTCAATATGACATCCTGCCGGTCTATTGACATCTCACCATGCACACTTATTATAGGTGGAGTAGTATTATAATGTATAATCTATGGGTGGAGTGAACGACAAGTGAGCTGTCATTTCATCTTGTTTGTATGGTTTGGCAGCTCACTAGGTGATCACTTCATTCACGCCTTTAAAAAAAAAAAAGCACTGCCCCACACTAGGCATTTCTCCTGTATCGTGGGTGCGTTTACAAACATACAAAGGCACATAGACAAACAGCTAGACCCGGAAAAACTATTTGTTCCGTGCGGGAAACGGACCCATGACACGCGGCGCAGCAGCCGATCGCTCAACCACTCCGCCAACCGTGCCGTCAAACCTTCACCTTGGATTCATGACGTCATGAGCACTGGTCAGTATACTGGATTACATTCCTCCACCACACTGTTTCCGAAGTTACTTCGACGAAGTACCCTCTGAAATTGACCGAAGTCCAAAGTAACACGTCCACACACTCGAGCAACTTCGAGCCCCCACGACAACAGGGGGATTGGATTGCCCTCACGATAGGAATCATGGATAACGTTCAAGTGGCAGCTACCGTTGCAATGTGTACTCTCGCGTTTTAAAACTACGTGCATATTTACAATGGCTCGACGTGAACCAAAGTGAGCCGAGTTGTAGCAGAGTGCTGACTTTGCGGTGAAGCGTTTTAGGGGAAACTTAAAGGCTTGTACAAAGAATAATAGAAAATATAATTATAGAAGAATAAGACCATCAAATAGTGACAACCAAACGTCATACGAAAAAGAAAACATTTAAATTTTATGTCACTTCAGCTGAAGAACTCCAAAGAGGCTCTATCACTTTCCCTCAGCTGATAGTCGACCGTTTGGTTTATCCATCAGACCCAATTTCTGAGCTAGTTCCTGCAATCTGGGTTTGGGTAGGGCCTTAGTTAGGAGGTCTGCTAGCTGGGTAGCAGAACTAGTCCTCTCAACCACGATGCCGTTTTGAAGCACAAGCATCCCTCACGAAGAAGTGCCTCACACGAATGTGTTTGGTCCTACGGTGAAACTCTGGATTATGTGCCAATTTCACCGCGGCTTCGTTGTCCACGAACAAAACTGGAATTTCTTTCTGGGCATTCAAGTCTTTGAACAGTCTCTTTAGCCAAATTAGTTCTCTCGCAGCTTCGCTTGCTGCCACAAGCTCAGCTTCTGTAGTGCTAATGGCAACTGAAGCTTATCGTTGGCTCATCCAGGAGATTGCTCCTCTTGAAAATAAACACAATACTCCAGTCGTAGATCGACCTGTTTTCAAGCATCCAGCATGATCAGTGATACTGGATAGGAGTTGATACTGGATTACAGTCTTTCATATTGAATCTCTCCAAGACCTTATTTGCATAAGCTTCCTGCTTAATGAAAATCGAGCCGTCCTTCATTTGTTCTATCTCCAAACCAAGGTAGTATGAAACTGGTTTGCTTGTAATCACCAAAATCTTTTTTAGGTCATTGATGAAACTCTTTGCAAGGTTTTCATCACTTGCTGCAACTAAGCCATCATCAACGTAGAGCGCTATTAAGATTTTCTTATCTCCTAAGATTTTGGTATACTATAAGCATGGATCAGCGTTGCTTGTCTTGAAGCCTAAAGATTCAAGTGTTTCTGCAAAACAGTAGTTCCAGCACCGTGGTGCCTGCTTCAAACCATAGAGGCTTTTCTTTAGACGACATACTCTGGATGTTCCATCTTCAAAGCCTTCTGGCTGCATCATATAAATCTCTTCAGTTAAATTTCCATTGAGGAAAGCTGTTGCAACATCAAACTGAATAAGATGAAGTCTCTCTCTTGCTGCAACGCTGAGCAAAGATCTTATAGTAGCTAACCTCGCTACTGGGCTAAATTTTTCGTTATAGTCAAAACCCTTCTTCTGCTTAAACCCTTTTACAACAAGACGTGCTTTATACTTTTCTATTGTGCCGTCAGGGTTGGTTTTTACTTTATAAATCCATTTACATGGCAGAGCTTTTCGATTGCTCGGTAGATTCTGCAAGTCCCAAACTTGTAATCTTTGCAAAGAATCGATTTCACTCTTCATCGCTTCTAACCAACTATCTTTACTCGTTCTATTCGATATTGCTTCCTTATACGTCGAAGGTTCTTTTTCAGTATCGACCAGGAATAAACTATAGTCATCCAATTTACGTGGAGGTCGTAGAGTACTTCTGTCCCTGAGATTATATCTTGGAACGTCCGATAGCGAAACGTTTCCCTCGGAGTTCTCTTCTATCTCAACATAGGTAGGAACGGCATCTTCGAATTGTTCTTCATTTTCACTTTCTGAAATTGTGGTTTCATCTTCTATAAACTCTAATTTTTTTTTGTCCTTCTAATTGGACTGACTGTCTTTGATCTCCTGGTTCATTTGCTTCTATTGATGTCTCAATAGGCCTTCTCAAATGTCTATCTTCTTCTAATCCAATCCCTCTAATAGAACAGGGCCCCGAGTCTGCTATTACAATAGTGTCAGAATGGTCGATCACTGATTTCAAAATGGTTGATTTTGACAAGTTTGGTAATCTACTAACATAATGGCATCATAATGGCGTCATTATGACATTCCAATGATCAACCACTGATACGCCATTGAAAGAAAGCCTTATGAATGGTAATCTCGTACACAATGACAGATTTAGTATTTACGAACTTCTCACTGCTTCAGATTGCATAAAACACTAATAAATAATATGTAAAACTAAATTTAATAAAATCTGGCATGAATAAATGCTCAAATTTAGCTCGTTTTTATAATAATAGCAATACGGCATTCATACCGCAAATCTATTACGAGACCATTGACGTGCCACTGACAGGCCACTGACGTGGCAGTGACCGTGCCATTATGAATTTAGCAGATTACGAACTTTTAGCAAAATGACAATGGCATGACAATGGGATCGTGTCGGAATGACAAATTTATAAAAATAGCAGACACGGGTCCCAGATCTCTGTTCAGATTGGGCTTCCTGATTCAAGGGATTGTCGATTTGCGAATGCTGTAAAGTAGTTTCTTCAGGAACTGTATCGTATGACACGGTCCAATCTTTTTCAATCGGTTTTGGGTCAGATTTAGCAACTATTCCTGAAGCCTTAGCTTCAATCCCTGGAATAAGTGTCTCTTCGAAGATTACATCTCTAGATCGGATCAGATTGTCAACGTTATGCTGCGTTTTATAACAGATACGGTAACCGTCATCATTGTCGTATCCTATGAGAATGCCTTTAGTTGCTTTCTTATCCATTTTTTTTCCTTTTATTTTTCGGAACATGGGCATAACAAGTACTTCCAATGATTCTAAGATGCTTTATATTAGGCTTCTGTTCGGTTTAAAATATAAGCAGCTGTCATAATAAGTTCCGCCCATAATGCTTTTGGCAGTTCTCTCTGAGCATTCATCAATGTTCTTGCGGTTTCTACTAATGTCCTGGGCCCCGAGTCTGCTATTACAATAGTGTCAGAATGGTCGATCACTGATTTCAAAATGGTTGATTTTGACAAGTTTGGTAATCTACTAACATATAATGGCATCATAATGGCGTCATTATGACATTCCAATGATCAACCACTGATACGCCATTGAAAGAAAGCCATATGATGGTAATCTCGTACACAATGACAGATTTAGTATTTACGAACTTCTCACTACTTCAGATTGCATAAAACACTAATAAATAATATGTAAAAGTAAATTTAATAAAATCTGGCATGAATAAATGCTCAAATTTAGCTCGTTTTTATAATAATAGCAATACGGCATTCATACCGCAACTCTATTACGAGACCATTGACGTGCCACTGACAGGCCACTGACGTGGCAGTGACCGTGCCATTATGAATTTAGCAGATTACGAACTTTTAGCAAAATGACAATGGCATGACAATGGGATCGTGTCGGAATGACAAATTTATAAAAATAGCAGACTCGGGCCCCTGTTTTGGCGCTCGCTACAGCCATTCTGCTCTGGCGTGTACGGCATAACAAGACGTTGCTTAGTTCCTTTTTTATTCAAAATATCTCTGACTTCCTTGTTATCAAACTCAGTTCCGTTATCACTCAACAGTGTTTTGATAACAAATGTCCTGTGACCGTCGCTTCTTGTAACATTATGCTCAATTTGTCTTTGACTTCACTTTTATTTCTCATGCAATAAACCATTCAGTATCCGGAAAAGTCGTCTATAAACAGTACATAATAACGGTATTTTGAAAAACTCATTGGGAAAGGAACGCAAACATCTGAATGAATTATTTCTCCTGGCTGTGTAGATCTCTCTCGTATCTCCAAACTTCAGTCTATGCATCTTTCCGTAGATGCAAGCTTCACACGATTCTTTGTTTATAGGAAGTGTCAATCCTAACTCTCTTTGAATGACTTCCTCGTGCCTTTTGTTTTGATGCGCTAATCTCTCGTGGTAGAGCTGCATCAAATCAGTTGTAGTAGTAGCAAGTACAGGTACCGGTGGCAGGACGTTGCGAACTTTCAACTTAAAAAGCCCTCCACAGTGGTTCCGTTCGCCAACAACTGCTACTTCCCCATTCAAAATTACTTCGCAAGTTTCCGGGGTCGAGACAATCTTGCTATTCCTCTGTTTATCATGCATAGCTAGCACTGAGTACAGATTTCGCTGGATCTCTGGTACCTACATACCAAACATTCGTAAGTGCTATGTTCACAATCTTTCCTTTGACATCTGCTTCCAAGTATATTGTTCCTTTGCCTCTAGCTTGAACAATGCTACCATTCGCTGTAGTAACTCCTTGGAACTCGTCAATCTTTTGAAATATTTGGAACAAGTCACTCCTGTTGGTCACGTGACTAGTCGCGCCATTGTCCACGTACCACGACTCTTTATCTTGCAGTACGAATGCCATGACATCCACACTCATAATGGCCATTATCGCACTTTGACTTGAAGACGGCTTGTTATTCCTGTCTTTAGGCGGGCGACCATCTTTCAGCCCCTTCTGGCAGGATCTTACTCGATGTTCCATCTCATGACAGTAATTGCATCTCATATGCTTATCCTTATTCTTCTTATCTTTACGAATATATTTAATATTTTGACAAGTGACTTTTCATGAGCGCAAAGGTTACTTGTCAAACCTTCTACTCTCCTTCTCCTTTGTTCTTTGGCTAACAACAACCAACTTGATTTAAATTCGAAATATTTCTGATCTAGTGTATCCAAAATTTTACAAATAAGGAATATATCTGGTAGTTTCATATTGGGATCATCTTTACCAATCTCTCTATTCAACTGACACCAGAGAGTCTTCAATTTGCAAATATGTGTAGCCATATCATCAGAAGCATATATAATTTAAATCCGAAGAAATCTAGGCAGAGATTTTAAGCTCGATTCTCATTATCTCCGTCAAATAACCGATGCAGTTCTAGCCATACTTCTCTTGGACATGTGAATGACATTACCTTTTGTAGTGAACTTCTTAGTCGCCACATAAAGACTCCATACGAGTCTATGCTTTTCAGTCAGTGTTTGAAGTTGTCATAGTTTATTAGATAATGTCTGTACAAATTATAAGTTGAATAAAGCCAACATCTGGTAATTCGTGATTGTTATTTCATAACAATTTATTCAAATTATATTAATATCCTTGGACATTTCATTTAATATTATGCGAAACACTTTTCAATAAGTACTAACTATAACGATGGAGAAATATCTTCGGCCAAATATTCTCGATCTTGATCCGTCATCGTCTACAGCGGCTCAAGAATGGACACATTGGGTATCTACTTTTAAATTTTTTCTGATTGCGAATGAAGCAGAAAAGAAAAGATGCGATGAAGATGCAACTTTTTATTAATCACGTATCACCCAAAGTATATGAATACATAAGCGAGTGTACGTATACGAAACTGCAGTAAGTAGGTACACTCAACACCATATTTGTTAAACCAAAAAACGAAATTTTTGCGAAACATATTCTGGCCACAAGAAAACAGCAAAGCCATGAAAACATTCAACAATATCTTCAGCAACTAAAAATTATAAGCAAAGAAAGTCAATTTAAAAATGTTGATGCAGAAAGTACCTAATAGGAATGACTGTATAAGAGACGCATTTATTTCTGGCATTTCTTCGCATAAAATTCGTGAGCGCTTGCTAGAAAATTTTAACCTGACGTTGGATGAAGCTGCTAGTCAGGCACAGGCAATTGAAACTGCTGAAAATAATGCGCAATCATTCAATAATACTACCATTGGTGAATCTCTTGTCATGGCGTTGCCAAAGTCGCCAACCGAAGATAAGAAGAAATTGCTAACATCAGGATACCATTCGAGACAATGCTTTTTCTGTGGAGAAAAAATTCACCGGCCTCAGAACTGCCCGGCTTATAATGCCAATTGCCAAAATTGTCAAAAAAGGGGACATTTTGCTAACGTTTGTAGGAACCATAAGACAAATCTGAACGCTGCTATTGCTACTGATGGATCTCCTGAAAAAGAATATAACGAAGTTACTGCAGTTGCTGCTCCGGCTAGTTTAAAGAAATCAGTCGTCACCATTGAAGTTAACGGCATAAAAGCAAATGCCTTAATTGACTCTGGAAGCTCAAAAAGCTTTATCAGTCATGATTTATTTTCGAATTCTTCTTTTAAGAAAACAGAATGTACTGAATCTGTAACAATGGTCCAAACAATTCACACAATCAATTGCGAAGGGCTACTTCAAGCTAAGATTGTTATAAATAGCAATGTTTACGAAAAAGCTTCACTTCTTATTGTTAAATATCTTTGCACTGATGTCATCATAGGACATAATATACTGAAAGAACACTCAAAACTTGAAATTAATTTCGGTGGATCTAGAAAACCATTACAAATATGTAGTGTGCTGGCTTCATCTGTTCTACCAGTTCCTTATTTTCGAATTTGCATTCCAACTGCTTACCAATTGCTGTAAAGTCCAGAAAATACAGTAACGATGATCTGAAATTCATAGAAACAGAAATAAATCAGCTATTAGCAGACGGAGTTATCGAAGAGAGCAGATCACCTTGGCGAGCACAAGTTCTAATCACCAAAAATGAAAATCACCGCAATCGATTGGTAATAGACTATTCTCAGACCATTAATAAATACATAGATTTGGATGCCTACCCTTTACCAAATATGGAAAAAATGGTGAATGACATTTCAAAATACAACTTTTTTTCTAAAATTGATCTAAAAAGCGCTTACCATCAGTTATCTATAATGGAAGCAGAAAAACAATACACAGCATTTGAGGCATGCGGGAAACTGTATCAATTTTGTCGTATCCCGTTTGGCGTGACAAATGGAGTCAGTGGATTTCAAAGAGTCATGGACTGGTTAATTAAAAAAGAACATTTGGCAGATACATATGTGCTTATTTAGATGACGTCACTGTATGCGGAAAAGACAAGGAAGATCATGATAAAGAATTTAAAAAGATTCATGGATGCAGTTGAGAAGTACAGTTTAACTGCAAAGAGAAACCGGCGTTTTCAATAAACACAATAAACCTACTCGGATACAACATTTCGAAAAACTCCATTTAAACCTGATCCAGACCGACTCCAGCCACTAATTAGTATGCCCATACCGACTGACAATACTTCACTTAAACGAGCTCTCGGTATGTTTTCGCATTACTCCAAGTGGATACCAAAATTTTCGGAAAGAATACATAGCCTCGTGAATCCAGAATTCCCATTAAATGATGAAGCTAAATCTGCTTTTGAAGATCTAAAGAACTGCATTGCAAAGTCTACAATATTTGCTATCGATGAAAACAAAATGTTTACAGTAGAAACAGATGCCTCCGATAATGCTATTGCGGCTACATTGACCCAAGAAGGACGCCCAGTAGCATTCTTTTCGCGCACACTATCCATAGCTGAAAAGCGACATTCAGCCATAGAAAAGGAAGCGTATGCCATTGTCGAAGCTCTCCGTAAGTGGCGGTACTACTTGATTGGAAGATCTTTTCGACTGATCACAGACCAACGATCAGTTTCTTTTATGTTCAATCGCACACATACAAGCAAGATAAAAAACGAGAAGATAGAGAGATGGCGATTAGAATTATCTTGCTACAAATATGATATTGTCGATAGACCAGGAAATGAAAATGACGCTGCTGATTCGACGCGCTGTCACGTATCTGCGCTATTCACTCGGAATCTAAGTTGAAGGACTTGCATAATGAACTATGTCATCCTGGCATTACACGGATGTTTCACTGGGTACGAAGTAAGAATCTACCATTTTCGGTAGATGACGTTAGAAAGACGACAAATGCATGTTCGGTCTGTGACAAGTGCACAGACCGAACATGCATTTGTCATCTTTAAACGAAACCTCGTTTTTTCAAAAATAACAGCAAATTAATAAAAGCGACTTTACCGTTCGAAAGACTGAATATCGATTTTAAAGGTACCATACCAGTACCGTCATCTTCGTCTAACAAGTACTTACTGACCATTGTAGACGAATATTCTCGATTTCCATTCGCATTCCCGTGCCAAGACGTTTCCGCTGCGACTGTAATGAAACATTTATCAAGTCTTTTCTGCACATTTGGATTGCCAGCTTATATTCATTCCGATCGTGGCTCCGCTTTCATGTCAAAAGAAGTAAAGGATTACTTACATAGTAGAGGTATATCTACAAGTCGAACGACAGCATATAACACACAGAGTAATGGTCAAATAGAGCGCACAAATGAAACAATTTGGAGAACAATACAATTAGCTCTGAAATCACAGGGATTAAAAATCGAGCAATGGGAAATGGTACTTATTCAAGCACTGCACTCAATGAGATCTCTGCTATGTACAGCAACGAACCAAACTCCTCATGAAATGATGTTTGTACATAGTAGAAAATCTAATAACGGACATTCGGTACCTACTTGGCTTTTAACACCCGGTCCTGTCCTACTCAAAAAGCACAACAGAACCAATAAATACTCTCCCATAGTCGAGGAAGTCGAGCTGTTGGAGTCCAATCCGGACTATTCCTTTGTGAGACTAGGCGACGGGCGAGAAACGACCGTGTCTAACAGACATTTAGCCCCAACAGGAATAGAAAGCGGGGAAGAAGACAAACGCACCGAAACTGTAGAAACAGAAAGTGACTCCTCCTTTGTCTCTACAGAGAGTACTGCACCAGATACTCCTTCGATTCGGCCAACAACAAGAAATAGAAGACCACCTGTCTATCTGCAAGACTACGACACCTCAAGCTAGAATGCAGCGGGGGAGAATGTGGTGAACTTCTTAGTCGCCACATAAAGACTCCATACGAGTCTATGCTTTTCAGTCAGTGTTTGAAGTTGTCATAGTATATTAGATAATGTCTGTACAAATTATAAGTTGAATAAAGGCAACATCTGGTAATTCGTTATTGTTATTTCATAACACCTTTCTAACGGTATCTTCGTTCAAATTTGTTGAAAGCAGGATCATAGCATTGTTCTCTGCCTGTATAAAACGCGCTAGTTTCGTTCTAAATGCAGTAACTTCTGCGTCTCCTACACCTGCTGGCAACACGGGTCTCGTACATCTTCCTTCTACTATATCTAATGCATTTGGTATGCTTATAAGCAGGATGGATATTTTATATTTCCAGGTATCCCAGTTCCTCTTGCCTTCAAGTGGTGCAATTTGTACTTAAATTTTCCACTTTTTCGCACATTTCCATTTTTCCGCTAGCACATAACCTGTAGCAGAGTGCTGACTTTGCGCTGAAGCGTTTTAGGGGAAACTTAAAGGCTTGTACAAAGAATAATAGAAAATATAATTAAAGAAGAATGTATATTAACGACCATCAAATAGTGACAACCAAACGTCATACGAAAAAGAAAACATTTAAATTTTATGTCACTTCAGCTGAAGAACTCCAAACTACACGAGTAGTGTAGTAAGACCCTTCGTGTTCGAACTTCGGGACACTTCGAGTCCCTTTGACTCGGGTACAAAAACCGACATCAACTGGAAGTCGCCCGAAGCGAGGCAAAATTGCACGAAGCGAAGCGAAGTGCCCTTCTACTCTACCGCTCAACTTCGCGGGTAGTGTGGAGAACGTATTATCATTCGTCAATTTGGTCAATTTCTATCGAATGATGATTCATAATCATAATAATTTATTTGCATTAAATGTACGGATAGGCAGACATAATAATAATAGGTACTAGCGTGTATAGGCCAGTCATACTCATAGCCTCGTTAACTTTCATATCATCATCATCTAATAGACCGTTAAAAATCGATTGCATCGATTGTATTTTGGTGGGACGAATCGCAACTGTTTTCCCAACGTCGAACACGGTTGCAGTAAGCAGTCTTCAAAAACGGTTAGTCGTCGCAATGCCCACCACTACGAATCTGACAGAACGAACAAAGTATATATACCTACATCTCTTTGGCACGGATGGGTCGTCGACGTATTTATCGTTAACGAAACTAGACCGTCCATTTCCGTTCATCGACTAATCGATCAACTAGTAAAATTCGTCGACTAGTTCATAACGTCAACTTCGTTAATTAACCTTGCGACGACGCGACGGACGCAACGATGACACGCGTGACGTCTACACGCGACGGCTCGACAATTCAACATAGTTTGTAGGTAGCGTCTCGTTACTTTTATATTGAACGTGGTTAAGTAGCTTAGAAACTTATTTTGTACGTAAATAGGTATGTTAAAATAAGTTTTACAGTTAATCTTTGAACTTCCTTTCATACCAGGCTTGATACGAACCTAAACAAGTAGGTACAAACCGGTTTACTTCGCCCCATAGAAATGTCATCTTTTTGCATCTGGAGTTAGAGACAAATTATTGGTCGTTGTTCGTCCGTTGTTGTAATTTTTCGGGCGAATGAACTTGTACTACCTGACTTAGTTCACGCGTTGGTCTTCGCGTTAAAAGTCGATATGAACGTAGTGGAGTCGATAATCGGTGAACCGTCCTCGAACCGTTCATTGGACGTAGACGGTCGAAAACTAGTTCGTTCGTGGTTCGTTCATTCAACGCCCAACTCTATTTGGCAAACACTCATGACATTGACAAGTTGTCAACGTAACGATCGATGATGTGCTTTCAAGTTTCAATATTTGTGTTAGAATAGGAATCTATTTTTAGTTAAAAATAAGTCAAATAATATAATGGCTATTTTACATAGGGCTCTATTCACTTGGTTTATTTTCTTAGTTTTTTTAATACTACTATGCCTCAGACTAGAATCAAGAACCCATTGGAATTGGTTTATTGTTTTCATACCAATGTGGGTTTACGACAGCATTTTACTAATTTATGTGTTATTTCACATGATTTCTCACTGTAGAAACGGTATAGAAAGGTTTAGAGGAACTATTAATAAAAATGTGTGGTACATAGCTGCGATAGGCTTAAAAATGGCAGCACAAATTATCATTTGTATCAAATTGGAATACACTAGAGTAAATCTTCCAATATACGTAGTTATGACTCCTATTTGGATGTTACTACCAGTACTTTGCGTCGAAGTTTTCATGCATTTAATAAAGCATTCAAGTGGGAGCAGTAGATACTAAACAAGTACCTGCAAAGTATGAAAACATGTTTTCTGCTGTTTTGGACTATAATAAACTCAAATGAAGGTGAAACATGTGACGAGAAGTGGTGTAGATAATTTTAAACTTGGCACACACTCATCAAGACTGAGTATGTTTGCACATGTCAAATTGTTTGTGCCTGAGTTGAAATATTTAGTGATATAATAACTCTATTGGAGTTTTTACTGGAAAAGGACATTTCAAGATGTTTAACATGGGTGGTAGTGCACCTGAGATAAAACAATTGACAGTGAAGGAAGTGCCGGCTGGTAGCACTGCAGTATTGAATTGTCACAGCAATGATGTGGACCACAACTTCATGTTCTGGCTTTTCAACGGTACAGATGTGATTGGCCCCGGTAATTTTTATAACGAACAGAAGTATAAATATGAAGTACTCTCGGGCAAACTTCATATTCATGTAAGTATAACTGCAGTAGTATTTCCTCAAGGTTAACAAATGTCATTGGTTAAATTTAGACTCGTAGGCATTTTGGTGACATCTTTTTTTGTTTATTTTGTTGCTAATGAGTTTTTTAATGTTGTTGTAGGATGTGACTGCCAGAGAATCAGGATACTACCATTGTATATCTAGGAAAGTCAGTGGTGATGGCTATACAGTGGGTCAGGTTGACATGATAGTTAGTGGCTCAACATTTACACCAATAGATGCAGTGAAGATAATAGCTATAGTATTGTCTATTATTGTGATAATAGGCTGTGCTGTGCTGTATTACAAGATGAGAAAGGACTGGAAAAGATATGAAGGCAGAGGAGTCATACCAGGTAAGAAGTAATATGAGTTTTAGCTCAATTTTGACTTTGTAAGCCATACATTTTCTATATATCTGTATAAACCTTATGATATTACTTATTACTTTCAGTGGATGAAGTAGATGATGATGAGGGAGATGGAGATGAAATATACAACCGCACAACCACCCCAACACAAGTACAGGCACGGCAAGTTAGTCTACCAGCTCCAGGCCCAAGTAGGAACCTATCATCTGAACATCTTCTATATGGAATAGACAATCAAGGCTTAGACACAGACTTCAACTCAGTGTTTGAAAATATACAAATAAAATCACCACAAGCAAGTCTGATTTAAATGTAGCAAAATGAATTTTGTTAACCTAATATTTGTGATAATCAATATGATAGTTTAGAAAATATGCAACCTTATTGTTTTTATTACTCAATGCAAAAGCTCTTTTTTGTGAATATGTAAGATGTAATCTAGTAGTAAGATTATACTCTAATAAAATGTTTTTATTTTTAGTTTATAATTGGATTTTAATGAAGGTATTATTCCTTATGCTAAAATCCCTGATAAATACAGATATCTTAAAAATTGCCCTAAAATACTATATTCAGAAAGTAACATCAGCAGAGGTGCATGCTGTGGTATTTTGTTTTTCAGAAGTGGATAGGTCATTATTAGTACTTTGAGATTGTGATGTAGTGTCTAATGTTTCATCTTCTTCATCATCTCCATCGATTTCCATCTCAAACACTCTCACTTTTCTGTGACTTTTCGAAAGAACAACTGCTACTTTGCGACCTCCAGAAACAGCTATTCGAAAACCATCCATTTTATCCAACACCTTAAAAACACCAGGTTCTATCAGAGGCGATATATCCTTCTTAACAACTTTGTCATTGAACAAAAACAATTTTGGCTTTAAAACAAATTCAGCAGCATTTATCTGAATTATTCCTATTGGGACTTGAATAAATACGGAATTTTCTTCGGTACCAGGATGCTGTGTGAGCACAGATAAATATTCAGCAGAATAGAACTGTAAGTCTAAAATAGGAATATTTTCTTCATTTGGTTTTTTATCTCCAAGTATCAGTGTTGAGAACGCGTATTTCATAGCAGTCAGTGAGCAAGCCTTTTCTTTAAGTTTTATGGACATATAATGAATTCCTTCATTTAAATTCATGGAATCTACAAATGCCATCATAAAACTATCTTCAGATCCAAAGTAAGCCTGGCAAATCCTCAAATTTTCACTAAGTTTTCCATTTGATTTGTCTTCATAACATTTGATATTGAATATTGCAGAAAAATATTTTTCTGTTTCTTTTTTTGAAACATCAAAGACTTGGCCTATAGCCGCTTTTAAATTGTTTTGCTGTTGCACAAGTGAGAACTTTTTGAACTCAGTCAATGAAAATATAGTGTCATTGTCCTTTAGTAAGCAGGAGTTGTCTTTGAGAAATTTATGCCATGGATTGTCTTCATCATCAGGCAATATTGTCAACTCTTGGTCTTCCAAGTATTGTCCTAATCTTTCAAGGTTGAACTTTACAGGTTTGTCTGGTAAACTTTCTCCACTCTCAACCTGTGCATTGTCAAAGTTGTATAAGAATTCAGCAATGTGACCAAGTTCTTGTTGAGTGATCTTCACTATTTCACTTGGCGTTTGTTCACCTAGTAATCTGACTATAACAACAAAGAGCCACCTGAAGAATGCTTTGTAGTTGCGCATTGATGTGTCAATGACCTGCTGTAGTTCTAGACATTTATTTAGGAATGCACAGCAAGCTCTTATTGCAGCAGTTACTGTATTTTCTTCAATACCCATCACCTGGAAATAACAAAGATATATTTTTGGCTTAGGTCTGAATTGAAATGTATAAATGAGGCCAAATTAACAAATCTGGATATACAGACCTACAGCCTATACAGCATAGAAATATAAAAAACAGGAGAAATGGCAAGGGGGCGTTGTCGGTGTCCGCGCGACAAGCTCACGTTGACCATATTATAGGCAAATGGTCGTCTCGGCGAACTAGCGCTCTTTCGACCGCGATCGTGAAAAATTATAAGAATTCCGTGTTGTTCAGAGGTTTCTTGTAAAAACCGCAGCCTAAGGGTGCTTTTGCCAGAGACTGCTATGCTACGTTGCTATGGATGCGTTTGATATCCACCAATCATATTCATTGGTGCACATAGCTTAGCACTGGTGGAAACGGATTCAACTAAGATATGTTTTTTATATGGAAGGATGCGTGCTATGGATGCCTCATGCTATGGATGGTCGCGACTGGTGAAGCTATGCATAGAGCAGTGCATCTATAGTAGGCGAGCTGCGCATTTTCCTCGCACAGTTACCTACTTTGCAGCGGCGCATTTTCATAGCAAGTCTTACTCGCTCCGCTACATAGCTTAGCATCAGTGGAAAGGCACCCTTAACCAAGACTTTGTTAATCATGGAATCACTTCCCAGATCTAAGTAATAATATTAAAATCATGAAAAACAACAAATCGTAAAATATGTCTAGCTTTTACTATGTTATTCTTGTTTTCAATATCACAGCGACTATACCTACCCTTATTGCAATAAATACATTGTTCCTTAACTTTTATAACCTTTAATCATCAATACAACACTCTAAGTTCATAAAGCTGTAGGAACAAAAACAAAACAGAAAAAGTAATTCCTAGAGCTTTATGAACTTAGAGCGTTGTATTGATGATTTTTATGATTATAATTCAGTTACTACATATGTCTTACAGCCGCGAATAATATTTTAATCAACATACAACCTAGCACTGGCCTGCAAATTGCAAAAAACGTAAGAAAATTTGAATTTCGCGGGCTGGTTGGAGCAGAGTTAATTAAATTTTATGTTATTAAGCAGCTAACATACAGCTTCACACTGACCAGCAAATTGCAAAAACCTTTAATATTTGGATTTCGTGGGCTACCCTGGCGCTTCCTTAATAATCGGTGGAGTGTTTATGTTTTCTGGACATGCCATTTTTTGCATATTTTATTTTAACTAGCTGACCCGCGCAACTTCGTCTGCGTCACATTTTCCTTTAATGCTCCGCTCCTATTTGTCTTAGCGTAATGATATATGCCTATAGCCTTCCTTGATAAATGGGCTATCTAACACTGAAAGGATTTTTCAAATCCGACCAGTAGTTCCTGAGATTAGCGCGTTCAACCAACCAAACAAAGAAACAATTCTTCTGCTTTATAATATTAGTTTAGATTGACATCCTGAGCAATCAATTGCGACGTACTTCGCATAGGCAAAGATAGAAAAATCGTACTGTAGTCAATTACTAGAGTAGGTATATTATCTATACTATATACTATAATATTATAAAGCAGAAGAGTTTGTTTGTTTGGTTGAACGCGCTAATCTCAGGAACTACGGGTCCGATTTGAAAAATTATTTCAGTGTTAGATAGCCCATTTATCGAGGAAGGCTATAGGCTATATATCATCACGCTAAGACAAATAGGAGCGGAGCAGTAATGGAAAACGTGACGCAGACGAAGTTGCGCGGGTCAGCTAGTGTAAAATAAATTGCTTTTGCACAGCACAACGACAAGTGTCCACTGTTTGTTCGTGGGTAAGTTGTATGGCGTATGGTGTATGGTAAATACACACTGTGTTTGAAACGATGACAAACGACGTTCAACCAAACAAACAAACTCTTCTGCTTTATAATATTAGTATAGATATGCTATACAGTATCCCTTCTGAGAATACTATTGCTTAGATGTTATGTCTGGCCAAGAGGTTCAATTGTATAGAAAATAGTTGTATTAAGTCTAACCTTGTATCTATCTGGTATCCTTGTCAAACCTCTTAATTCAGAGAGATAATAAGTTAGACTTTGTCCCACAATATTCAATTGCTTTAAAACCAATTTTTGTATAGTTGAGTAACTCAGCTCAATTGAGTTACCCAACTTCTTCAAGTCATTTACTGTTAGCTTTTGCAGCAGACAAAGTTCCAACTCATCTGATGGTGTCCCTGTAAAAATGATCAGTTATAAATTCTCTCAGCACAATGAAATCCAGGATCAATAGGATTACAAGATTTGTAGCAGTAAATTACAAACCCAACATGAGCAGTTCTAATAAATCAGCAGAGACTCCACCCTCAGGAACAGATGCGGCATAGTCAGCCATTTTTGTATCCATTTCCAATAAAATATGTTCCCAAGCTTCAGTAATTGAAATCATGGTCTGATCCAGGTAAGAAGTCAATCTTATAATTTCACTGTGCTTTTTAGCCACAATAAACATTTCTTCAGCATATGCTGACAACACACTAGTGTTTATAAGTGATACAAGAAGATTATTGGTAATTCTGTCTATGTAGAGAACTTGCATGTAACTGAAGTCTTCAGACATACAAATATCAAGTACTTTGTACTCTCCAAGATCATCTTTAGTTACTTGAGCAAGATGTATTGTGCCATAAGGATATCTTCCAAAGATATTCATGTAAATATAGCCTGTTCCATAGCCCACCATAAGCATATTTAGCTGATTGGGAGCCGGGACTTCTTTGAAATCTTTGATGTTCTCATCATTGCCTTGGTTCTTGTATTCACCAGTTGAAGGTAAGCTTTGCAAAAATATTGAAGCATCATCCTGAAAAGGAAAATATTCAAATAACAGCTTGGAGGTCTTGACATATTTGTGAATTGTGTTCAAATTAAATTATGAATTTTGTGATAACACAAAATAATATGTAGGCCAGATAAAGAGAAGTAAAGCAATATAGCAATCTACAGTTACCATAAATATCATAATTATGTTCAAGAATGTGCAAGTTAATAGTTACATACATAAATGCTTGGGTCAGTGGCACTCTCCAACATATCACCTCTGACTGCCCAAGTTATACATGTGATGCCATATTGTTTAGAGTTGTCAAGTTCATCAGTCTGCTCCTGCTCCAAATCATATTTGTCGAGAACTTCTTTATCTTCAATATCCACAATAAACACAGCTCCTGAACTGTATCCAATTGCTAAAGCCTGCAATGAAAAAGTATCTATGAGAAGAACCTATCATGAACAAGTAGTAATGTTCTCAAGTCATAATGAACTCCTTGAAATAAATTATTTTATTTATTTATTTAGCTTCTGCCTATCATAAATTCGTCTACCTTTCCGTCAGGTCGCCATGCCATAGCTCGCACCGTAACATTTTCTTTAGGAGGTGGCATGTTCCAAACTTTTTGCCAATGGAGTCTATGTATTTGGACTTCACCTGAAATAATACAAATCACTTACAAACCAAATCCAAGTTGAATCATCAGAAGACAGTTTAATTTCAAATTCGTTTAATCAGTTCTCAGAAAATACGAACAGTTCTAGTACAGTACATTGCTTAACTTACGAAGATTATCGTATTGTGTTATATTTCCTACCTTTGAAATTGCTCAGCGCTAGAAGATCAAGCCGGTTGCTCCAAACCATCAAATCCACTTTGTAAGCAACATGCTTTTCTCCAACTTGACGCATTCCACAGTGATACATGTTGTTATGAGTTTCAGTACAATTTTACATAAACAAGACGTAATATTAACCTCCTGAACACCGTAGGTGCACATGTGCACCTAAATTCTAACAATCGCAGTTGAGTCCCGTAGGGTCTCATGAGACCCCGAACACACCGACTGATTAAAACATAATTTTTGAGTCAACTAAGCTTTAGATTCGTTTGTCTATGAATATTCTCTATGGTGTATAAAATTTGCCAACTCTAGAAAAAAAAACATACTAAAAAAATGACACCTGACATTTCAAAAACTTTAGTCAAAAGTTTCTATGTCATAGTGATTGCGCGCGCAAGTGGTGAAGTATTTTAGTGAATTTTGTGTGTTTTTAGTGCAATATTCAAGGGTAAGTGGATAAATAATCATTTATCAGTATTTCCTACAAGTATGTAGCTAGTTTTTGCATGAAATAACATCACAAAACTTGTTCTGTTGAGCCAACAAAAGTTACGTAGTTCCGAGTGTTCGTCAAGGTCAAAATTGTTATTGTTTGGGTTTCTAGCAATGTTTACAATTAAAGTAAGCATATTGTAACGATTTATAGTTAACAATGCGTTGATGAATATATAGGTAGTATTCTACAAGCTTTTCCAATTGGAATCTGTTTGATATAACTCTGATAATCGTTATCAAAATAGCGCATTGAATTACGCAATAAAAAACAACAAACGGCGCCGCACTTTATGAAGTTTGAGCTTGAATATTGCTATAATCGGCTATAGAACTCATATAAAAGGTCATTGTCATTAGATTACTTGTCTTTCCATAAGCTAGTTCCCAAATTTTTGTGTAAATTGATCCAATAGTTTTGTCAGAAATAACATAAACAGCAACATAACTACATTCAGCAAGTTCTCTCATTTCAATAGGATATAAATATTTCTCGAGTACTAATAAGACTTTTGTTTAAGCTTTATTTCATGACGACATAATTTACGAACCCGAAACCGTTTCAATTGTGAGGATACAAACTATACAAACTTTGCGATAACGTTTACTCAAAAAAATATATTATCGTTTTCTATTTTTTTTTTTTTTTTTTTATATTTATGGCAACTGAGCCGGTTCCGACTATTCTGCCAGTGTCACGTGGTGACGGTAGCACAGAGAGGCAGTCCGTCAAACTTTCCGTTTTACTTCGTGGTAGGTGTTAGTGTAGCTGAAACGAACACATGGGTTAGTAAAACATATAATCTAATTTACAAGCACACTACAACACTACTAGTTTATACTATTTACAGACTATTTACACACACGTTACGCACTAATTAAAATTTTAAGTCATTCTCGTTAATGAATGTGGCCAAAATGTTGATTAGTTTAGGGGAGAAGTGGGAAAGGAGGGTATGAAAGTTGGTTGGGAGGGGAATGTTAAGTTTGGAAATTTTATTATATAGGTCAAAGGATTTATTATTTAGGGAGCAACAGAAGAAAATATGGTCTAAAGTACCATCCGCAAGGCCGCACTCGCACAGGGAATTATCCCGGACGTGGATTTTGTTCAGGAACACAGGGCTACAACAATGTCCGAGTCGGAGTCTACAGAGGGACGAAACAGTTCTCTTCGACAATTTAGGATATTTAAAAAACCAAGGCCTACGCTGGATTTCAGGCTGTATGGCAGCGTAGTAGAGGCCCTTGGTTTTAGAAGTCGTCTTCCATGTTTCAGTCCACGAGTTAAATAACTTGGGTTTGGCACCATTCCGCAAATCGTAGTTATGCGCTACGTAGTGCTTTTGATCAACCGGATTCGATGTGGCATACTTTGCTAACGAATCAGCGCACTCATTGCCAACAATACCCGAGTGACCGGGGATCCAGGTTATCTCGATGTCCAAGCCGTTTTGGGAGCAATCAAATAACAAGTTCTTTATATCTATAATGATTTGACTATTAATTTTACTGTGGAATTGATTTTGTTTAAGGGCCTGAACGCTACTACGGGAATCTGAGAAAATTACTGACCTTGTTATCTGATGAGATTTAATATAGTGTATGGCTTCTAAAATACCAATACACTCTCCTGTAAAGACTGATGCTTCTGGTGGGCATTGAAAAAGTAAAGCTATTTTGGAATTTTGGAAATAAACTGCCACACCAGTACATTCGGTTTCAGAGAATTTTGAAGCATCCGTGAAAAAGAAATTCCATCCTTCCCAATAACGTTTGACAGCTGACTCAAAGTCATGTCTAGCGTCTTGGGAATTCCTAGATAAACCTAATCCCAAAACGACTTTTGGTTCGAAATGAATCGCCTCGTATGCGGCGGAGAAGACCGGAAGAGTAGGGTATTGGCAAATAGGCGCGGAGAGTTGTTTAAGCTCTCTGTACCTATTTAACAATAGGGGAACCACTTTATGGTTCCAATAGGAAGAATTATTAAAGGAAAGGTCAATTAGTTCTAAAATTGGGATCAAGGGATGGGATGAGAGGGAAAATACCTTAGTTAGGAAGCGATCTGCCAAATACTGTCTCCTAAGGTGTAGGGGTGGGTCTGCACATTCCACTTGCAGCGCATTTATGGGAGATGATTTCATAGCCCCAACGACAATTCTTAGGCATTTGGACTGTATGCTATCTAATTGTTTAAGCGCTTCTTTGTTACAGGGCTCAAGAAGGTAGCTGCAGTAATCCATAGCACTTCTGGTCAGCGCATTATAGACCAGTTTAAGGGTGTAGGGGTGAGCTCCCCACCATACCCCAGCCAAAGCCTTAAGGACCGACACAGAACGTTCACATTTTTTGACCGTGTTGTTGATGTGATCGACCCCAGTCAGTCTTGAGTCTAGAGTTACTCCCAGAAACCTGGCCTTATCTTCGACTGGAATGCTTTGACCATTAATGTTAATATCTATTGGAGGTACAGAACGCTTGCGTGTAAAAATGACAGCTTTACTCTTTGGAGCACTTAAAGACAAACCATTGTCAAGTAGCCATTGGTTTAATGAGGCCAGAGAGACATTCATCGAAAAAGCGGCATCCTGAATGGAATTGCCACAGACCATTAGTGCAATGTCGTCAGCATACTGAAGGATTTTACAGTTGAAATTAAGGCAAGAGGGCAGGTTAGCTGTATAGATGTTATATAATGGGGGACTAAGAACTGATCCTTGGGGTAGTCCTCTCCAGACCGATCTTTGTTCAGAGTCACCCCCTGGTATTCTTAATTGAATGGTGCGATTGGTAAAAATGCTACCAATGATGCGACAAATCCTCGCCGGGACTCTCAGCTCGTGCAGCTTTTGCCTGAGATTAGGGAGGAGAACTGAATCATAGGCAGCTGATATATCCAGGAAGACAGCAACCACAGACTCGTTCCTGCTAAGGGCCAGCCGGACCTCTGACGTGAGGATACCCACACTATCAGCTGTGCCCAGACCTTTCCTAAAGCCGAATTGAGTCGTTGGGAGCAGTTTCCTGTTTTCCACCAACCACACTAATCGGTTTTTAACAAGGTGTTCTAAAAGTTTGATGAGTATGGACGATAAGGCAATAGGTCTGTATGAGCAATGATCATTAGGATCTTTGCCTGGTTTTAGAATCGGAATGACAACTTGAACCTTCCACTCTATGGGAATGTAGCCAGAAGTAAAACAGAAATTAGCCAGGTCCAGGTAATATTTGTGGGTTTTTGGACCAGCTTTAGAAATAAAGGAGTACGGGAATCCATCCACTCCCGGTGCGGAGTCCTTGACGTGGGATAGCACAGTTTTTAGCTCCTCCAAGTTAAATGGCATGTTCATTGGTTCGTCAATGTTGTCTGTGTCATAAATATCAACACTGGTTTCCTCAACACCTGGGACATAAGCTGGAGCGATTTTTGAGAAAAACTGGTATCCCAGCTCTTCCGTGAGGTTGTTAGAGGAGGCAGGTGCTAAACTGCTCCTAAAACGTTTCACCTTTCGCCAAACCATCGAAACCGGGGTGGACGGACTCAGCGAACTACAGTATTTTGACCAACCTTCGCGTTTTTTCCGTTTTAGGAATTTTCTGGACTTGGCTAGTATCTGTTTGAAGGCAATGAGGTTATCCAGGTTCATATTGCCGTTGACTGTCTTTTCGGCCTCATTCCTGGCCCTGACCATGTTAGTGCATTCCCTATCCCACCATGGCGGGGAGGGAAGTTTACCAGAATGGGGTTTTTTGGATGGGAAACAATCATCAGCAGTGGAGAGAATGGTGGAAGAGAAGGATAAGAAACAATCCTGGGCGTTATCCCTGTTAACTTCTGGAAGGGAAGATATTCTTAGGTCCAGAATTTTAGCATATAAATCCCAGTCTGCTGAATTTAGTTGGTGTTTTAAAAGAGGGGGGGAAACATTAAAAGGAATATTTTTGGAAGGAAATTCAATTATGATGGGGTAGTGATCACTTCCATAGGTCATATCCAAGCGACGCCAAATGAGAAGACTAGCTATATTGGATGAACAGAATGCTAAGTCAACACAGCTAATATTCTGACCAGGTGCAGATCTACGTGTAGCACTACCATCGTTGATGAGACAAAGATTGAGTTCATCCAATATATCAAGTAAGCCAATGCCAAAGTTATCGCAAGTATCTGATCCCCAACGATAATGGTGACAGTTAAAATCACCCAGAACAAGTATTGGACCGCTAACACTACATAATAAATTCCTAATTATTGACAGATATTCTAGATGTGGGTGCGCAATATAAAAAGAAAAAATATTTATACCCTCAGCCTTCACAGCAACAACATTTATGTCATCGCCAACAAAGGTTAGAGGAATCTGAGAGAATGATACCTTGCTATTGATGAGCAAGGCACATCCTCCGTATCCATCAGATCTATCATGACGTACACTGGTAAAACACGGCAACCTGAAATTGCTTCCAGGTAAGAGCCATGTCTCAGCAATGCCGCAGATTGATGGTTTAAACTTATTAATTAAAAAAGAAAGATCAGGCTTTCTGGGAGTAATACTCCTCACGTTCCACTGGAGAAATGTCAGGGGATGGAATGTTATGGATATAATTTAGAATAGTGGTCAATTTTGATGCAACGTGGTCAGGTATAGCTTGGGATGGGTTTGCAAGAGCAGACATTAGCATGTCAGTAATTAAATTTAAAATATTGGTTGAGGTATCCTGTCTGTGAAGCATTGGCTCTGGAGCTTCCATTGGAAGGGCACAGCCGTTCTTTGATGGGGAAAAGGAGTAATTTTGAGTGAGGTTCAGGTGAGCTTGTCTATCATAACCGGGTGAAAGGGAGATATGGGGTTTGGGTTTCAAAAATACCGTTTTACGGTATGATTTTTGGGTTACTGGGATGGGACTTGAGGACTGGGATTGCGAATTATTTGCAGTAACTTTGTTCCGTGGGAAAGACTTGGAGACTTCAGCATATGATCTGGAAACAGGTGGGAAGACCCGACTTGCCTCCGCATACGAAATCGATTTCTCCGCCATCAGAGCTTTGATACTCTTCTGTCGGCCCAATTCAGGACAAGCACTGTCATTTGCGAAATGGTTGCCACTACACGAAACACAGAGACTCAATTCACGGGTGACTTCACATCCATCGCCTGGATGATCTTCACCACACTTAAAACATCTAGGTTTCGATCTGCAAAGTGTGCGTGTATGGCCAAAGCGGCAACAATGATAACATTGAACCGTTGGGTAAGTGTACCGCTCAACTGGGAGAGCCGAGTAGAAACTGTACACACGTTTAGGTAGGAATTGTCCGTCAAAAGTTAACACAACAGTCTGTGTGGGTCTCCACTCTGTCACACCAGAAGAGGACACCTTTCGGTTCATCCTTCTGGCCTTGATAACAGAGCCGCATCCCTCAGGAACCTGGATATTTTTAATGATTTCCTCTTCTGACCACTCAACTGGTATATCCCTAACAATACCCATTCTTGTTATGTTGTATTGTGGAATGGCAGCCATGTAATTGTGTTGGGAAAGAATTTTATTGTTAAGAAAACTATTTGCGTCCTGGTGCGACTTGAACTCAACTGACACACGATTTCTGCCTATACGTTTGATCCCACCGAGATGTACGTTATTCACGTTATTTATCGTCAAAAACATACCAAACTTGATAGGTTGTAGCACAGTGCCTGAAGTTTGTTCGTCTTTGAGCGAAACATTCACAATGTATGGTGGATTATCTCTTGCTGTATAAGAAAGCCTGCCTAAAATATTTTTCGCAATCTTGGGTTTAACATTGGAAGAAACCAGGGGCGAACTAGCGGCCCTCTTGCGATTAGGGGTATCCGTATCCATAATAGGGTCCTGTTGTGTTATTTCGATGTCATGGGGGAGGGTAATTGTTAGTCCGGGGGAGAGATCAAATAATTCATCAGGGGGGTCAGGATCAGGGGGCTTTTTCGAGTTCATCTCGAATTATTGTTAAAAAGAAGGACACTTACAACAAAAAACAAACCTTACACCAAGAACACAGACACAGAGAACACTTTCGATCGAGTTTTAAACCAAAAAAGATCACAAAAATCGAAAATATTCGTAGCACTGACAAAAGCACGTGTTTAGCCTTCACCACTACCAACGAAAAAAAAACGTTTTCTATTTTATTCCCGCTCCATTGTAAACAGTTTGTCAGTATGGGAAACCACAGAGTACATTATACTAGGGAAACCATAGAGTACTATATATGAGGGAAACTGACTGACCGACCACAGAACACAATTATCCTAGCGGTGACTGACAGCCTGACATACCGTGCTATTTATCTATGAGGCTATGACACTGACGTATAAATCATATGGACTTGAAACGTTTGACTATAGAAATAAACAGTTACCTATACAAATATCTATCATATCGACGCAAACATGTCAAAAAGCGTTTTGTCTCTTTTTAACTAGCCAAGAGCTGCATATGAAAAAAGAGACATGTATATGTTTGCCAAGTACTAAATTTCGCAACCCTATTGTGTGACGTCAAAATCATGCCTTTGCGTGGCCGGTCGCCATTTTAGGTGCCCAAAGTACTCTGTGGTTTTATGGTAGTTGAGCTGTCAAACAGTTGTTTGCTTTTATTATTTTCGTTGTTTTAAAGATAAATACGTCGAAAGCTAGGTTTTTTTTTGTGTTCTGGCTTTGTAAAATAAGAGAAAAATCATGCCATCGTGTTGCATAATACAGTATGGTGCGAGGAATAACAAAAATCAGACTAATTTGACTCTGCACAGGTTAGTTACTAGTTTTCATTAATCCAGTTGAATATTGTAGAATTTTGTGTAATGTATTGTTATCAGATGATCTTTTTAAAGATTATTGAAACCTGTGTCATATTTTTAGGGCTTAATATTACGTTATTATTTTCTTAATTTCGTTGTATTGTTTACATAAAATTTTTATGTCTTAGTTAGTGATGTGCGATGTTCGCATCGCATACGGTAAGTATCGATATTATTATATTGATAAAGTGTGTAAAATACTTGCAATGCTATTAACCCACAGATTTCCTGGAAATGAATTTTTCAAAAATAAATGCATAGACGAAAAATATAGACCATAGACATAAAATGTGGCATATCTGCTCCCTGCACTTTGATGAATCTAGTTTTAACAGAACCCTCGATGTGATGAGGTTACATGATGGCGCAGTGCCCACATTGAATAAAAAAAAAAAAATAAATGGTGTTGTAAATAATTATTGCTGACTTTAAATTAAAACCCAATTTCATCGGTATGTTAGAAAATATACTTAGGTGATGGAGACGTCCGTGCTGGCAGCCCATCGTGGATGCAGCGTCATTTCTTTTCTTAGACATTGTTCCCTCCACCCCGTCTCGAATGACCTAACGCAAGGCTTTAGAATAACGCTTAGGTACAATTAATTTGAATTTTCAAAAACTTATTCGATGTACCTTGTTACTTATCCTAATAATGGCAATAGATACATATTTTGGGGGGTATGCGGTACAGAGAGACATGTCCCGCAAACCCCCATTGATATAATAATATTAAATATTGAGAACCTCCTCCTTTTTAGAAGTCGGTTAAAAAGATAGTGATTATCTAATTTTAGTTTAGTTAATGAACAAGAGAATCGGCAACAATGTCATCCAAACTAAACACGTACCTACGCAAAGTATTAGCCTAAATCAAAAACCGGGAAGTAGGTCAAAGATAACTTTTCAGATTTGTTCACATAGATAGTTATTTTGTTGTACAGACGCCAGCACATCAAATAACTCGAAACTGTCAAATAATTCCAGTCAAAATTGAACTTAGTCTTTTCTCTTATAAAGTTGGAAATCTAGTAGGTAACAGAAATTTGTCAGATTGTTGTAGCACGATGTGCTGGCGACTGTACAAGTGAAGCTGAGAATGTGCTAAAAATACCCGTTGAAATTGTACCGTGACATTTTGAAAACATTCTAACAATCTTTTATCGATGTTATTGTAAAGACATATCGACATAGGCTGCCCTATTAGCCGCCATTTTATCATCCCAGCAAAGTGTAGGTAGCTACTTTTTTTTATAGGTATGCCCAGTCCATATGGTTTATACGCATTGAGATAAAAACTTTAACATTGAGTTGAATGTCGATATCAGATGCGCAAGTTGCTCGCAGTTACAACCCTACGAAAGGCAGCCATTTTAAGTGCCCAAGTCGGTGGTAGGTAAACACGTTTTTTTTGTAGGTATGCCCAGTCCATATGATTTATACGTCAGTGCTGCTCAGTATATTAAATCTATGCTATGCCAATCTATGCCACTGACGTATAAATTATCAATGCTGACTGCTGACAGGACTGGAGGGACAGACAGGACACGACACTGACGTTGACACTTGACGGTAGCGCAAACTGATGAATGAGGAAAATATCCCGGTCCTATGGTAGGTGTACAAGCCTGACGAGGGGCCGAAACCAACTCGCAGAGGCCCCGTTAGTCATTTCAAATGTAATGGGGCACCAACCGGCGATTATCCCTGTATGCACTGAAAGTATTCCCAAGGACAATCCCCGGTTGGAGCAGTACTACTGCAGAACATGCGCGGCGGCCGCCCATTGTGTCACCCTATGTAATGTTTTCTTCGTCTATTTTTTCTGTAACTTATATGGTGTAAATAATAAAGAGTATTCTATTCTATTCTAATATGGAAACAAAAAATGAAAGGAACGGTATGGGTTTGGGAAGAACTATTGGCCCCTGCCTGACCTCTAACAATATACACCGCTTGTAAATGGCAGGGGGTGACTTGCACACTCAATGAATGGGCCCCCGAAATCGGTCGCTAGCACAAAGTGACGTAGCGCCAAGGAGGCAACATAGCCTGAGGTGCTAGAGGAGTGGAGAGGTATAACACGGCTATCAGGACAATCCCGGAAGTACGGTCAAGATCCCTACCAGCATCTTACTGGATTATACATCCTTCTCCCGAGCACGGGTGCTCTAGCGAATCTCCACTCAGACCGGCCAATTAAGGCAAGAAATAGGTGGGAGCTCTGTTCCTCGTCAGTATTCACTCTGGCCAGCCAATAAAGGCAAGCTGTAGACAGATGAGGAACAAGACTTCTCCCGGGAGATAAGGTTCGTGGCCTCGTGGGGTTGCTACTGCCCAACAATTCGCCACAAAACTGCCTTGCGGATTGTATCTCTCTTTGTCTGGCCCCTCACCCTAGGTATGACCTAAGGTCCATCGGGACGCGCAAGCCCCACCACGATGTCAACGTAGAGATTCTGTGGTAGGGTTATAATTTTAATATACTTTACAGTAAGTATGTCCACAACCCACTGATACGTCAGTGCCATAACCTGAGTCCTGACATTTGGCAGGTTTCTTGATTATCTGTTTACGTTTCTTGTCATTTGTCAAATTTTAAAAGACTTTTAAAATTTGACAAATGACAAGTCAATGACAATGTCCTAGTTGTGAAGTTTAGTTTCCGGAACTTGTTGTTTTTCCTCATAATATCTCTATTTTTTTACCTAATTGAATATTACAGAAGCCAAATATTTCAGCTTGAGAATATACTGTAATTTCGAGTGGACAAGCGTAGTAGGTATGGCAGCAACTTCAAAGAGTACAATGAAAAATGTTTATGTTGATTGTTTGTCACAACAAATGGACGAGTTTGAATTACTCAAATCTATGTATCCTAATCAAGGAGAAATTATCTTAAGTGATAAAGATATAATAAAGGAAATTAGCAACTTTTTAGAAGACAAAACAGAATACATTCCTTCACATTTAGATTTCAAACTAAATCTTTTCATAGATGGACTAAAGTTGGAGGTATTTGTTAATTTACCGAGCTCTTATCCACAAGAAGAGCCTGATATATATGTGAGATGTAATAAGATGAATCGTCAAAATGAATCCAGGTTAAACTCTGAACTTTTAGAATATATCAAAGAAAACCATATAGGAGAAGTGTGTCTTTACACTGCAATTTCATGGTTGCAGGAAAATGTTGATAAATTTGCAATCATTACTCAGGAAAGTAATCCTCCAGACACTAATTCAACCCAGGAAACTAAAAATGAGTATGCACGTCTCTGGATATATTCACACCATATTTATAATAAGAGAAAAAGAGAAGAAATTATTAAAAGAGCCAGAGAATTGAAATTAACTGGTTTTTCTTTGCCAGGGAAGCCTGGTATCATCTGCATTGAAGGTCATCACAGTGATTGTAAAGACTGGTGGAAGGATATAAAATCAATGACTTGGAAGAAAATAATGATTAGGAAAACAGAAATATTTGAACCAAGTGAAGAAAAAACCTACAAAAAGTTTTCAAATTTTGAAGAACTGTGTTTAAAAAATCCTGTACATAATAAACATTCAAACATGAGTGAACTATCCAAGTTAATGAATGAACTTGGCTTATGTCAAATTTTTAATGATTTATTTGGGTTGTGCAATGACGAATAAAATTCTAAAAATCCTGTAAATAAAATACTTGCTTTCTACTCATCTTTTGGGGCCATATACATTTTTATTTATTTTTTTATATTATTGTTAAGTAAAATATATTTTAAGCATGTTAATTATTGTGAAATGTTGTTCTAATTAAATCTTTTACTAAAACTGTGTTTATTTATGCTAATAACACAAGAGCTGATAACATGCCAGTCTTCAGTCATGCACAAATGACATCATCTTCAGACTGGAATTATAAATTTTATTATAACTAACATAAAGTTGTACGGGTTGTGAACTATCGACCAAAGAGTTATGTTTAAATGGTGGTCTAAGAGTGGGCAAAAAATCTTTTTTGATCTCTGACTAATAAATACTATAGAATCATTGTGTGAGACCAACTCCCACTAAGCTAGGTGTTTTCGTAGAGTTTTCTAGACTACAAAAACCGCGTTTATTTATACTGGGCGACATCTCTAGTATAGGAAGGTTTTGGGTTAATGAGTTTTAGCACTAAGTGTCGAGTTGAAAATCCACCAGTGCAAAATGCATAAGCTTCGTCTAGTTTTTTTGAAAACGGGCATGCTGTTAGGTTGAATCTTATTGCTCATATCCGAGAGAGTACCTACTCATAAAGAGGATTTATACCTACTTAGATGTAAGTTTGTCATTGAAGTCGAGGCAGAATAGAAGCTCCCAAGTCGCAAGAGCGGCCATTCCATTATCGAGCCGAGAAACTGCAATGAAAAATGCTCGCGTGTATCAATATCAAACGACACACTTCCTTGAAAAAATAAATAAAATTTCATATAGATACCTACGGTGAACATAATCTGGGAGCACAAAGTGGCCCCCGGCAAACGAGTAAAAACAAAAACCGGCCAAGTACGAGTCGGACTCGTGCACCGAGGGTTCCGTACAAACTAGTGCAGAGGTTGCGATTTACGATTTATGACGTATTAAAAAAAACAATTAAGTAACTAGATCTCGTTCAAACCAAGAATTTTCGCTGGTAGTTTACATGGTAATGTACAGTCACCAGCACATCAAGCTATCCGAAACTGTCAAATTTTCACAATCGAACCCGATCTCTTTAGGTATAAGTTGAAAATAGAATAAAGGAATTTGACAGATTGTTGTAGGTCTGTAGCTTGATGTGCTGGTGTCTGTACATCATATATTTTTTTTAGTTAAAACATTCTCTTATTTTAGAAGTTAAGGGGACACACACACACACACACACATTTTACCACTTTGGAATTGTCTCTCGCGCAAACTGTTCATTTTAGAAAAATATGATATAAGATATCATTTTTGAAGACCTATCCATAGATACCCCACACGTATAGGTTTGATGAAAAAAAATGTTTCAGTTTCAGTTCTAAGTATGGGGACCCCAATTTTTTTTTGTTTTTTTTTTCCATTCTTGTGTGAAAATCTTTATTCGGTTCACTGAATACATCTACTTACCAAAATTCAACAGCATAGTTCTTTTAGTTTTGGAGAAAAGTGGCTGTGACATACGGACAGACAGACAGACAGACAGACAGACAGACAGACATGATGAATCTATAAGGGTTCCTTTTTTGCCATTTGGCTACGAAACCCTAAAAAGGCATGGCCGTACCATCGCTAATGTAGAGGTAGGTATATACCTACGAAGGTAAATGCCATGCAGGTAGTCGCTCGCTTGATAGGCCTTTCGGTGAGGCCGCAAAGAGCGCTTTGAAATTACCGCTCGTTGTGACCCTTGGTGCCGCTACGCCGCCGTAGCCACCGCGCTAGAACCATTAGCCATACGTAGTATCTGTATGTAGTCTGTGCCATTAGCCATCCATTAGCTCTTTACTCTGGTCGAGTCCATAATATTCTAAATATTGAAATTATTCACAGCAAAGGAGTTCTGTGTTTCCGAACGCAAGTAAAGTAAGCTCCTTCTGGGTAAGCTCGCTTCATCGTAGACTTTGTCATCTGACTGATCATCTCTGACCAAGACTGGAAGAGCAAACCCACCCACCACAAATAGAAGAAAAACAGCATATGAAACTCATTGGACTTGCATTGGACTCATTGCACAAAGACACAATCTTTAACATCCCGCCCCGACCGACACGGAGCGGATGGTTTAATTTTACCCGCCCTCTATTCGTTTCATTTCAAAGCACAATCATACTAAACGGTCAGCTGTCAACGTCAACGAAAATAAATGTCAAAAGCTTGTAACGTTGATCATGCGTTGATCAATCCATCCACGATTCTTTTTGCTGGCATGGCAAGCAAATGTTTACAAGTTAAAATACGATATATTTGCTCCCAACAAAGGAATGAAATAAAAGTGCTTTAATGAATGAGTTCGTTTCTAAGAAATAAGTGCAGTTTACATACGATAAATGTGTATTAAAGTGGAGTAAAGACAGCCGGCTTGTTTACAATGATTTCTCAGATAGTTGTTATTGTAACCACAGTAAAATTACTATTTATTCCTCTATAGTAAGTAAATTGAACCCTCAGCTTTATTACTACTACTACTACATTAGTGGGTATAATAACCACCTTACTCTGTTTATCTATTTCCTAATCCTGTAATCGCCCACTGATTATCAAAATAATGATCTAATTTATCCATCCCGGATCATTATTTTAAATCACACCTTCATTTTTCGAGGAATTATTTGAATCGAGAAATTGTTCCTTATTTTTGTGTCTCAAGTTTTCTTTTGGACTACCTAAATACTATTTTTAACTATGCTTGTTTGTACTGTTCTAGTCATTCAACAGACTTCGAGGTACACCGAAACTGGCTAGCAATCACACACAATTTGACATTAGACAAGTGGTACTATGAAAATACTTCAGAATGGACCTTGGATTATCCGCCGTTCTTTGCATGGCTGGAATTTGTGTTGTCCTTCATAGCTAAATACTTTGACCCTGAAATGTTGTACTTGACTAATTTAAATTATAAGTCAGACATGACTATACTGTTCCAAAGGTTGTCAGTTGTTTTACTGGATTTTGTATATATTTACAGTGTGAAAAGGTTAGTACTCTTACACCTACGCTTATCTTACAAAATGGTTTTAAATGTAAGGCATTATACATATTGATGCCTTACGGCTAAAAAGGGATAAGCAGCCTTTTTTTTATAAAATCTAAATGTGATTTTTCTTTCTTATTGGACTGTTTAAAGTGGCTGTTCCACCTATTTTTTATAATTATTCCACATTATACTGTGGAACTTTGTCAATTATAACTCTGTATCAATAAAACTTACAATAATTTGAATAAAATGATATTGTTACAGGCTTTCAGGTTTTGTTGGTGATGGAAAGCTTCTGGTGTTTATACTTTTGGTGACTTGTCCGGGTCTACTTATGGTGGATCACATACATTTCCAGTACAATGGATTCCTATTTGGAATACTTCTATATTCTGCATCACATATCATAGAAGTAAGTTGTCACTTTTTAAGTATTTTTGGGAATTAATACTAACTAAACTCAATAAAATGTAAGTAGCACAGTCAGTTATTTATTTTTGTAAGTAACTCTTACAAAACTTGTAAACTGAAAGTTTTGAAAAGTTCTTTATCATTCTTTGTTACAAATTCGAAATTTCGAGGGATATCACAGGGTACACTTACAATAATAATAAGTGTTTATTAAATGTATTATAAAACAAGGCCATAAATGTAACAATGTCAGAAACATAAACTTAACTAACTGAATCATTTTTGTTCCAGAATAATTACCTAACAGCAGCATTTTGGTTTGCGGTGCTGTTGAATTTGAAGCATATATTCCTATATATTGCTCCTGTGTACATTGTGTACCTACTTAGGGCATATTGCTTCACGATATCTTCAGTAGATGGGGTCCATACTCCTTGGTACTCATTCTCCATCTCAAACCTGTTCAAACTGGCATTTACGGTACTTTTCGTGTTTGGACTCTCTTTTGGACCTTTCATACAACATTTTCCTCAGGTAAGGAGATTTCATATTATTAAAAACTGGCCAAGTGCGAGTCGGACTCGCGCACTGAGGGTTCCGTAAACAGAAGTTGCGATTTACTGACTTATGACGTATTAAAATAGAACTACTTACTAGATCTCGTTCAAACCAATTTTCGCTGGTAGTTTACATAGTAATGTACATCATATATTTTTTTTTAGTTTTATAATTCTCTTATTTTAGAAGTTAAGGGGGGGGGGGACACATTTTTCCACTTTGGAAGTGTCTGTCGCGCAAACTATTCAGTTTAGAAAAAAAATATTTTAGAAACCTCAATATCATTTTTGAAGACCTACCCATAGATACCCAACACGAATGGGTACGATGAAAAAAAAAATTTTGAGTTTCAGTTCTAAGTATGGGGACCCCCAAAATTTATTGTTTTTTTTCTATTTTTGTGTGAAAATCTTTATTCGGTTCACAAAATACATCTACTTACCAAATTTCAACAGCGTAATTCTTATAGTTTCGGAGAAAAATGGCTGTGACATACGGACGGACAGACAGACAGACAGATCTAATAGACATGACGAATCTAATAATAATAATATCCTTGGACATTTCACACAACGCTATATAGTCCCAAGTTAAGCAACCTAATGCTTGTGTTATGGTAACAATATGGCTGATAAACTACTTATATATATATATTTTTTTTGTAAATACATACATATTATAGATAGAAAAACACCCAGACTCGGAACAAATACATGTAGGTCGTACAAATATTTGTTCCGTGCGGGAATCGAACCCGCGACATGCTGCGCAGCAGTCAATCGCTCAACCACTGCGCCAACCGTGTCGTCGTAATCTATAAGGGTTCCGTTTTTGACATTTGGTTACGGAACCCTAAAAACTACTACTATTATTTTATTTGGAAGTCGATAGTATTTTTTTGTAAAAAGTTTTTTTTATAAAGCCTTTTGGAATGTGTTTTTGATACTAAACACCATTAATATTTTTGCCGATTTGTTTATTCAAAAAATAATATTTGGTGTTTCATGTTTTTGCTATAATGTGGTGTTATTGTATGTTTAGAAAAAAAAAATACAACCGACTTCCAAATAAAAAAAAAACTACAAAGTAAAAATAACTTTAAATTCGGGAAATGTCGGTGTTTTTGTTAGTTTCTTCGTATTTTGACACCGACTTCCGAATTTAAAGTTTTTTTTTTTGTAGTTTTTTTTTTTAAAAAGGATCATGACCAAAACCAGTCTAGAAAAGTTGCACGTATGAAAACCAAACTAATATACTGTTACGAGCTTGGGGTTCGTGACAATAAAAACAGCCGATTATTTAACCAAAAAATGACACTTTAATTATCAAAACTAATTAACACTTTAAACACACTAATTACAACCACAATCGCACTATTAAACACTTCACTTCACTTAACTCGCAGTTGAAGATCGCTTCCCAAGATTCGCTTGTATCGCCAATTCAATACTGACTCAGTCGCGAGCGATCCGCAGCTTATATAGTCCCACAGTAATTTCCAGAACCTTCGAGAATGGAAATATCTAGAAAGTTCGGGAACATACCGGTCCCGACTGACTAGGTATCGAAACATCGAGAATGTTCTAGCATCGAAAAGTCTAGAAAGATCGTGACCCAATTAGTTCCACTACTCGATACTAGATGGCGTTAGTAGTACGTTGTGTACCCAGCATTCATTCTGGCGCGTAACACTGCCCCCTCCTAAGACATGCTCGCCCCGAGCATCGGTCCCATAATAACGCGCCAGTCGATCCACATGGACGATCTTAGGTGCACTCCTCGTACCTTTCTGGATACGGTAGGTCACGTCATTGATTTTTGTGACAATCCGGTACGGCCCGTCCCATTTAGCTTGAAGCTTAGGAGATTTCCCTTTACTGCGAACTGGTTTGTGCAACCACACCAGTGAACCTTCGTCGAAACCTTTATTGTTCATTTTGCGGTCATAACCAGTTTTCATCTTTTCAGACATTTTCTGGCCCGATTGTCTGATGTGCTCATAAATGTCGTTCATTTTGTTCCGCAAGTCATTCGCATAATCGGTTACACTGCGTGGGGCATCAGGTGGTATTCCGGTGATCAGGTCTGCGGGCAACCGTAATTCCCTACCAAAGTTTGCGAAAGCTGGTGTTACCGATGTGCTTTCGTGAACAGCACTTCGGTATGACAGCAAAAACGGTTGTATGTGCTTGTCCCAATCGCGTTGCCGGTTTTCCACAACTTTAGCCAGGTATCTCTCCAATGTCTGATTAAATCGTTCCACCATTCCATCCGACTGTGGGTGGTAAGAAGTTGTTCTCGTTTTATGAGTACCCATAACTCGACAAGTTTCCTGGAATATTTGTGACTCAAAATTCCGTCCTTGATCGCTGTGAATCTCCAAAGGTACTCCAAAACGACAGAAGACTTCATGAACAAGTTTATCTGCAACTGTTGAAGCTTCTTGATTCGGAATGGCGAAGACTTCCAGCCACTTGGTGAAGTAATCCATTACAACCATGAAATACTTGTTACCACTGTCACTTTCCGGAAACGGTCCCGCAACATCCAGGGCTATCCTTTCCCAAGGTGCACCAACATTGTACAATTTCAACGCACCTCTGCTACGAGTCTGAGGTCCCTTTACAGCCGCACAACTTGTACATTTGCGACACCAATCCTCGACATCGTCACGACAGTGAACCCAGTAAAAACGTTCCCGTATCTTCAGTAGAGTCCGTTTAACTCCCATATGGCCTCCTGAACATCCATCATGGTACAGCTGTAGAACATCCGGTACTTTCGCTTTAGGGACAACCATTTGCAAATGACAGCTGTCACCCCGAGTATTCTCCCATTTACGGCACAGGACTCCATCCTGAATCACTAAGCTGTCCCATTGAGCCCAATAGCTTTTTGTAATCGAACTCATCGCTGAGACGTCACTCCATGTAGGCTTAGAAGCACTGGCCTTTATCCAGTTCAAAATCGGCTTGATGTCCGAATCTTCCTGTTGTGCACGTTGTAAGCTTTCCTTCCAGTCGTTGGTGAGGTCTGTCTTGACCATCCTCACAGGTACAGCTTCTTTACCCTCTTGCCTAGTACAATGCTTGCAGTCTTCAGGGCAAGGTCTTCTTGGCAATGTATCTGCGTTGCCATGAGATCTCTCGCTGCAATGTGCCACCAACAAGTCGTTCTCCTGCAGCCGCTGGGCGCTGTCGTTAGCCACCTACCTTTAAGAGATCGGCTATTTTCCCTTCCTGCATTTCGTTTAGGGCAACTGGATCTAAGGTGGCCCCTTTCACCACAGCCGTAGCATCTAGGGCTGTATCCTCTAAAACGGTCACTAATTGCAACTGCTGCAATCTCCTTGGTTCGGTGAGATCGATAATCCTGCCGCAAAGCTTCCTTTTCTGTAGTTCGCTTAGGGCAACTAGGTCGAAGGTGACCTCTTTCACCACAGCCGTAGCACCTAGGGCTATATCCTTTAAACCGGTCGTGAACCGTTACTGCAGCAACCTCCCTAACGCTACAGGGACGATAATCCTGCCGCGCAGCTTCCACTTCCAGAGCATGTGCCAAAGCGACCTTAAGTGTCCCGTGGTGCCCGAGCCTCACTGCAGCCCTAACTTCAAGGTCGCGGATGCCGTCAATAAAGGCCTGGACCAGGTTCCCTTCAATAAGCGCAGGTACAGACTGGTATGCCTTCCGCACCAGCTTCTCCACTTCAAGGGCCCACTGCTGCAGGTTTTCACCACTACGCTGTACGCGATCCCTTAGTTGCGCACGAAACACGTGCTCCAGATGAGCGTCACCATACCGGGATTCCAGTGCTTCAAGAAGCTGCTCGTAAGTTACTTCTTTACCGAGAGCTTCCAAGACAGTTAAGGCCTGGTCGCGCAGGCCTAAGGTGAGGGCAGTCATGGCTTGATTTTTACTCCAACCGTTCGACTTCATGACGGCCTCAAACTGAATTTTGTAGGCCGACCAAGAAGACGTCCCATCGAACGGCGGCACTTTAAATCCACGTAGCGAAGGTGTAGTAGTTACGGGAGTTGCAATCCCATCTCCAAGTTTAAGGTTGCCCAACTCTTTCTTCATATCAGCAATGTCGTTGTTACATTTGCTGATCTGTGTTTCAGCATCTGACAGGCGGTTGTCATGCTGAGCAACCTTATCCTTCACTTCCTTAATGTCTTTCCCGAAAGAAGCGTGAATTTCCTTCATGAGGAGCATCTGTTCTTCCTGGCGGCGCGCCTGCTCCTCCTTGTCAAGCTTGAGCTGTTCTTCCAAGCGACGGGCCTGCTCCTCTTGTCGGCGGGCCTGTTCCTCCTGTCGTCGGGCCTGCTCCGCCTTGTCGTGCTGCAGCTGTTCTTCCAACCGACGGGCCTGTTCCTCCTGTCGGCGAGCCTGTTCCTCCTGTCGGCGAGCCTGTTCCTCCTGTCGGCGAGCCTGTTCCTCCTGTCGGCGAGCCTGTTCCTGCAGCATCATCATCAGAGCAGCAAAGTCTGGTGCTGCTGATGCCGGAGCTACTGTGGACGGACCGGCTTCCATGGTCGGTAGCTGACTTTCCGACGGCTGCGGCGTTGCACCACCAAAACGCCTCTGATCCGTCTCCTGCTGGCGTTGACTACGGGTACGGATACCCTCCGTGTCGTCCTTTGGCAGAATCGGCATGATAATCCTTACTTCTGACACCAATTGTTACGAGCTTGGGGTTCGTGACAATAAAAACAGCCGATTATTTAACCAAAAAATGACACTTTAATTATCAAAACTAATTAACACTTTAAACACACTAATTACAACCACAATCGCACTATTAAACACTTCACTTCACTTAACTCGCAGTTGAAGATCGCTTCCCAAGATTCGCTTGTATCGCCAATTCAATACTGACTCAGTCGCGAGCGATCCGCAGCTTATATAGTCCCACAGTAATTTCCAGAACCTTCGAGAATGGAAATATCTAGAAAGTTCGGGAACATACCGGTCCCGACTGACTAGGTATCGAAACATCGAGAATGTTCTAGCATCGAAAAGTCTAGAAAGATCGTGACCCAATTAGTTCCACTACTCGATACTAGATGGCGTTAGTAGTACGTTGTGTACCCGGCATTCATTCTGGCGCGTAACAATACAAATTATTTGCTTATTTTTTACAAGCTTTTCACTTCAGGAATTTTGTTTTCGTATCCGGAAATATGATTTTAAGATAAACAGTAAATTAACGATTGCTAGGTATATTTCCGTATAGTCATGATGGACGTTTCGTTCCGAGTCACGTAAGTATGAGCCTTTACATAAAAACATCACGAAAATGCTATTAAACTCATAAATAGCTAAATAATTAGTAATATCATAATCATAACGTAGGTACTGTATAATTATGTATTTCATAGTTCTGTTGTGAAAGTATTTATTTTTGTGTTTCGTCTCACGCAAATGCAACTGTCAAGGCAGATGACAGACGTACCGGTAGGGATGGCAATTATTCCTAAACAAGATCGATTTTTAAATCTAGCCAAATCGCAGGAAAGAATTGATTCAGCAATAAATTGATTTCTGATAGATCGATTTCCCAGAGATAAATTCGTTGGTTATCCTCAAAGTACTGAATCCTAAAAAGCACGGTAGGTTGAAAAAAAAAATTGTTTTATCACGATAATGTCACATCAACGCTGCGAGGCCATAAAAAGCACGTTATTCACGATTTTTCACGTTTTTTTTCAATTAGCAGCTGTTCTCTTATTTTGTTTTTAACTAACTTTGTTGTTTTGTACCTACATGAGTGATCTGTGGTCATTTTATAAGTTGCGAGTAGTTTAGATACAGTTTTAGGTTATCTCCGAATTTGCTTAATTACTTTAAAACTCGGATACTTGTGTGAAAATGAACACTTTTATTTTATAGTATATAAAGCGTAGTCTATAATAAATAAAGATTTATTGTGTTTCAACTTAAGACGGATTTCCATACATAGTTGGTCATGATCCTTTGGAAGTCGGTTGTATTTTTTTGGAAAAAGTTTTTTATTTTTCACTTTTTAGTGCTATCCCACACCTAACTACACCACTGCAAAATCGCAGAAAAGCAAAATACTCAATTTCGATTACTTGGATAACATAAAACCATCATCCAAGTTAACGAATTCCAGTTATTTCGATTTAAAATCCAAAACTCGTAACCGATTTTGATAAAATTTTAATGGGACCAATCTGCAAGTATATCCTTTCAAATCGGTTCATAATTGACGGAGTTATGAGGTAACAAACATTAAAAAAAAACATACAACCGAATTGAGGACCTCCTCCTGTTTGGGAAGTCGGTTAAAAATGATTTTGATTAATTGATTGATGATTGTGAATGTATGTAAATTTATGCAGTTAGTGCGAAAAAAGCAAAGCAAAGCTTTTTAGCAATTATGGCTGTGCGTAATTCTAGTAATTATGGCTGTGCGTAATTCTAGTAATTATGGCTGTGCGTAATTCTAGTAATTATGGCTGTGCGTTGTCTGTCAGTCACTCGGTTGTCGAAGAATTTTATATAATACTTGCTGACCCACGCAACTTCGTCTGCGTTACATTTTCCGTTAATGCTCGGCTCCTTTTAGTCTTAGCGTGATGATATGTAGCCTATATCCTTCCCGGATAAATGGGCTATCTAATACTGAAAGAATTTTTCAAATCGGACCAGTGGTTCCTGAGATTACTGAGATTACCCCCTACATACAAACTTACAAACAAATGTTACCACTTTATAATATTAGTATTGACTAGCTCACAGAGGCGGCTCGTGACATTTATTTATGGGGGTTCACTATAAAAACCAAATCGATCTCTGACACGAAATCAACCAAACCTCTATAGATTCCGGGATTCAGTGATTCCGTTGATTTATCATGCCCCCGTAAAGCAAATTGATGCACCACAAAATACCACACGATCAAAAATACATCGATTTTCATCAACGCGGTCATTGAAATATCTAATAGATTTTCGATACGCAGAATCGAGCGATTTACGTGTATCTTTTCGGCCGATAGATGCCAATTGCAATTCACATAACTTATGAAATCGAGATTGTGAATGTTTTTTCACTTTTTTTGAAAGTTGCGCTAAATCGTCAACAACCGTTTTCGTCCCTGCAGATTCACCACCACCAAACAAATACCAGACACGGAAAACAAAATAATTTGTTGCTTTCTTCACATCCACACAACCAAGGTGTTTTGAAATATTGTTCAGATTTAAAAACGCGTAAAAGATATAGTTTTCGTACCACATTTTTGAGTAAACGCAACTTCAGGACGTGGTGGCGCTTTAGCTTTAAGTTCGAGACGCATTTCAAGAGCAACATGAGGCCGCGCAATATCATGCATCAATTGCATATCCTGCCCGATATATCCTGCGTAAGGTACCACATGGTCTGCGAGGATTTCAGTAATATAGCGATGATAATTCAATCCACCTGTACGGCCCGTCGGTCGGTTCGATGAAAACCAACGCTGTATGTGCTGTTAACGAGGTGCCGCCCCAGACCATTACAGATCCTCCTCCATAAGCAACAGTTTCCTCGATGCAACACTGAGAATAACGTTCTCCAGGGCGACCATATACTATCTGACGTTGATCACTTCCATGTAGACTCACCCTGGTCTCATCAGTGAAGTACATTACTCCACTGCTTTAACGTCCAATCCCTATGCTCTCGAGCTCTCGAGCAAATTCAAGTCGTGCTCGACGGTGTGCTACCGTTAATGCTGGGCCTGTTGCATCTGTCTTTGGAGTCAGGTTCCGTTCAGCAAGTCTCCTTCTGACGGTATCTGAACTTATGACCACTTGGCGTCGTATCCAGTATTAATCGAAAAAAGTAGCAAAAATACACGCGTCTGAGCAAACGATGGACAAAAACTAAAGAAATGATAAGAAATATCCACCTGTGTCCTCATGGAAGAAAAGCAGAACGCTAATCGCTAACATTATGTTTGTTGCTTGATTAGACTTTGACCTCTGAGTTTGTTTCGTTGTTTCTTCTCAGAGCAGTCAGCTAGGAAACGCCGGCTTCATCTAATTTAAAATTAGCAAAAAAGATTGACATGTAAAAAGTGTTATTTACAATCTACTTACAGAATAAATATAATTTATCATTTACAATGTGAGTTGACGGTACTTTCGAATTAATTTATAGTCATTTGAATCAGCATGAAACGCACTTTTTGTATGTATAACTTAGATAGTTGCAAGTTTTATACTTTTTGAGTAAATCGAATCAGAGTTCCTAGGTAGCGGGTGGCTCGGTTTATTTGTTGACCAGTGTATTACGCTACGCTGCTTTCAAGGAAACAATCTTAAATTAAGAAGCCACAAAAAGTTATGATTGTCGTTATTTTCATAAAAGAATTGTAGTCGTGCTGGATCTTTGCGGAATTTGTTGTCTGGAACGCAAAGAGCATTAGGACGAACACAGATGGGTTTTAATCTGTTAGAGTCTGACACTCCCTTCTGATCCGCGCAGAGCGGGAAGAGTCACGATTGTTGATTTCCCATCCTTAAAAAAACCGGCCAATTGCGAGTCGAACTCGCGCACCGAGGGTTCCGTACAAACCTGTAGGTAAGCATAAGTTGCGATTTATGACGTATTAAAAAAAAACTTACTAGATCTCGTTCAAACTAATTTTCGCTGATAGTTTACATGGCAATATACATCATATATTTTTTTCAGTTTTATCATTCTCTTATTTTAGAAGTTAAGGGGGGGGGGGACACATTTTACCACTTTGGAAGTGTCTCTCGCGCAAACTGTTCAGTTTAGAATAAAATTAGATTTGAAACATCAATATCATTTTCGAAGACCTATTCATAGATACTCCACACGGATGGGATTGATGAAAAAAAAAATTTTAAGTTTCAGTTCTAAGTATGGGGACGCCCAAAATTAATTGTTTTTTTCTATTCTTGTGTGAAAATCCTAATGCGGTTCACAGAATACATCTATTTACCAAGTTTCAACAGCATAGTTCTTATAGTTTCGGAGAAAAGTGGCTGTGACATACGGACGGACAGACAGACAGACAGACATAACGAACTTATAAGGGTTCCGTTTTTGCCATTTGGCTACGGAACCCTAAAAAGGGCGTGCTGGATCTAGTGGCTCAGGGAGCTAAATATCACATTTAATATTTTAAATTGAAACATTAACCACAAGATTAGTATACCTCAGAGTTGTATCATTATTTAATAAATAGTTGTTATAAATTGTTGTAATCGTGATCAGCAAATTTCGATGGGTAAACTTTTTATTTAATATTTAATGCAACAGAAGAAGATCAACACACACAGATCACACACACACACACACACACACAACACACAACACACACACACACACATCGCAGTTACGCAATAAACAATTCTTATTCTTATTCACGAAAATCCATTCAGTGGAGACATTTTTGCATTTTTAAAGGCAATCCACTAATTGATCGTGTGGAAGGTGTACAGTCGCCAGTACAGACGCCAGCACATCAAGCTACAACAATCTGTCAAATTTCTTCAATAGATTTTCAACTTTATCGCTTAAGTGGTTCAAGGTTGATTGGGAAAATTTGACAGTTTCGGTTAGCGAGATGTGCTGACTGAACATCAAGCTATCCGAAAATGTCAAATTTCCTAATCAACCTTGAACCTAATGCTTTGGCGATAAAATTGAAAATCTATTAAAGGAATTTGACAAATTGTTGTAGCTTGATGTGCGTCTGTACCTTCTAAAAATACAATAATTTAATTTCTTCATTTTGTTATCAGGTGCTGTCAAGACTATTTCCCTTCAAAAGAGGATTATGTCATGCTTACTGGGCACCTAACTTTTGGGCGATATACACTTTTATAGACAAAGTGTTGCAGCATCTGGGTTGGTATATAATAAAAACAGTTTTTGAGTTTATCGCGAATATACAGACAGACAGACGCGGCGGAGGACGTTGTTTTACAATATGTAGTGATAGTGATATGAGCCTGAGAAGATCTAGCGTAGCTGTGCAGTTTCAGGCTGCCAAATAAAAAAATCAACCGTAGAGTAGCTGAAATAAAGCTGAAAATAAAATAAAACTGCTTCTAGTCAAGTGCCAGTAGTGTAGTTTATGTTTTCGACTTTATTTTTAGGGCTATAAAATTGGTTTATGCGGTCGCAGCCTTCGGTGACCGACTTAATGTAAACGCGCCATAACTTGCAGTTACTAACCTAATATTAAAATGTTTTTATTTGTAATTTTAGCTTACACTTTGGGACTGCTACGAAAACAGAAATCCGAGGCGTCAATGACTGGGGGTTTGGTGCAACAGTATGACCATGCCGTGTTGCCCTCAGTGACTCCAACGGTCACAATACTGCTGAGTGTGTTGACAATGTTGCCAGCACTTGTCAAACTGTGGCATTTGTGTGCCGACAGGAGATACAGGGTGTTGAGTTTTATAAGGTAAGATGTTTTCTCAGAGAATAGGGTAGATTAATAAAAAAATCTAATTAGTCCGTCAGTTAGATTATCAAAAAATATTTGACCTGTGTTTTTTCTTTTGTTACGGGAACCAAAATTGACGAAGTTACGACGCTTTTAAAATTCTCAACACGTCACACCTTCGCATAATTTTTACTGACACGTGACGTCACGAGCCCCCACTCGCGAGTTTTGGTGCGTTTTATCTTTGTCAATATTCATTGATTAACAAAAACAAAAAATACGTGTCCATTATTTTTCAATACTCTAACTGACGGACTAAATAGTTTTGCAATTTGTGGATGATGGAATCTAGCCCATTCTAGCAGTATCTCCCTAAGTTTGGATATGGCATGCAAGTCCATTGAGAGATTATTGTCAATATTATATGGAATAGGAGACTGTAGTTGTATAGCCGAAGTAGTCAAGAAAGACCTTTAAGGAGGCATAGTCACAGCCAGTTGTGAATTTGAACTCGAAAGGGCCATTGGAGGAACGTGGATAGGTTTTAGTCAGTAAGTCTGACACTTCGTCCCACTCGCTCAAAGCGGGAGGAGTCATTAGACGATTTCCCACAGATTTTTCATTCGCCTAGTTGTCTAAAGACCTTTGGTGATAATTTTTTTACGAAATTTTGTTCATCTAGATACGACTTAAAAGGGTTCAAAGTTCATCAATTCTTGATTATAAGTTGTTCACAAAATGTTAGGTATGTATGTTTGTCGTATGTTTTTACAGGTGCATGGTGATTTGCGCGGCGTGTTCGTTTCTGTTTGGCTGGCATGTTCATGAAAAAGCTATTCTCTTGATATTGATACCATTGAGGTTAGTCAATAAAAATACTCATTTTACAACCTTTCGCACATTTTTATGGGGATATTTAAGCTTTCACTATCAGTTTGTTTTATAGAAACTTTAGATTGCAAGATTAAATGCTTAGCCTTTTGTAGTGAACATAAAACATGGTTTATATTTACTTTCATTTCAGCTTCCTGTCTGTGCTGGGCGACGTCGACGGCAAGCAATTTTTAATTTTAACAACAGTCGGAAACTACTCTCTGTTCCCGCTGCTTTTTCCAAAGAATTTATTTTCTATTAAGTTTTTTATATTGTTAACGCATGTAGCTTTAGCTTTTGTAAACGTTCGCACTTTATATGAACCTGCTAAAGTTAAAGGTGGCAGAAGAGTCAGAGTACTTCGTTTACCTATGTTAAGGCAAATGGAGTCTTTATACCTCTATGGTCTCATAGTTCTATGTGTCTATGATAACGGAATTCACGCTCTCTGGGGCTTAGACAAGACCTTACCATTTTTACCGCTGATGCTTACTTCTGTATATTGTTCTCTAGGAGTGATATATGTTTGGCTTCGGTACTATTATTATTTCTTAACGTTCAATGTTAGTCAAGTTCCTACGTTATGTTCGGTTAACTTAGCAGAAAAATATAAAAAGACGAGTTAAATTTGTATAAGATATATTAATTACGAACAATTAAGGCAGTATTGTTACCGCAGAATGTGCGATGTGTATGAAACACAAAAAAAAATACTTACAAATACCAGCATAGAAAAATATATGCCAAGAATATAGAGGTGGCAACATTTCGACGAGTGTAGTTTCGCGCCTGCGGGACTCTTTCGTGTGAAAGCTTCAAACTTCTTGAACAAATATTTGTGGAAAGGTCGCCACGCTTCATAAAAAGCACTTGCACGCGCTGAGGTGATAAAGCAGTCTATGTTATCATTCCACCAATAATCGACGGATTAGTAACAAATTATATAGTAGAAAGAAGCCAATTATGCGACTCGACAATCTTCGTTTTTTCCCAGGCGAGGTACTGTAAGGCGTAGTGGGGTATCATTAAATCATATTTTGGATTTGATACAGCATATATTGCTATTATTTAATTACTTGTAAAAAAATGTACCAGCCTACGGTATTGACAGCATGTCTAAGATCCGAATTCGGGTTTATTTGTTTTTTTTTTTTGTATTTTATTCCAAATGTGCCAATAATTCTATAACTTCTGAATATACATCAATCTAGTAATTTATATTGTATGAATTAATTCTATTTCGAAAACTAAACGACGACTATCGAGTTGCTTGATTGATATCTTACTTAAGTACTATAAGCTTGTTCGTAGTCAGAACTGATGATTTTAAATTAACGTAGATTAAATCAAAGATTGCTTGTAAATGAATTGATGTGATAGGCATGTAAATATTGCAGTCTTAAGACACAAAGAGGCTTAATAAATGTTTTTTAAATGACATGATGTTTTGATTATGTTGGACACCAGATAAATGTGCAATAACGGTTATTGCCCACATACATTTATTGACATTCTTAATATCAAGAAAAACAGTAATAAAGACAAAGCTGTCCTGCAGTGCTATTCTGTAACAACATTTTCGTGTCTCGACAGCGGAATCCGAGGTGAGTTTCAAATTCGTATAAATATAAGACCTTATGATGTGTGAAATAAAGTTCACTTTGTAAGCTTAGTCACTTAGGTGAAGTCGATATCGAAATGGTTATTTACAGAATAGACTAGCTGAGTCGACAGCCGGGCCAGGCTGACGCACATGATAGAATGTGAGGCTGACGCACATTCTATCATGTGCGTCAGCCTGGCCCGGCCACCTGGAATCTGATAATGAGATTGGTATCAATCGAATGTACCCGTTTGTACCAATATTTGTAACACCTTCGTTTTCAATGTAACTCTTTTTAAAAGAAGTTATAAGCATGTCTTGGTGGCCGGGCCAGCCTGACGTTTTCAGCCCGGCCACCTTCTTTACCACTTATCTACAAAAGGTACTGACAATATTTTGCTACAGATCGAATGTACTCCTTATTACAAACATATGTAACGCCTTCGTTTTCAATAAAACTCTTTTTAAAAGAAATAACAAGCACGTCTTGGTGGCCGGGCCAGCCTGACGTTTTCAGCCCGGCCACCTTCTTTACCACTTATCTACAAAAGATACTGACAATATTTTGCTTCAGACCGAATGTACTCTATAATTTGTGCATATGTAACACAAAATCGAATCCTAAAACGCAACAGCATACGAGATATTAGCGGTTGTAGGTGGCCGGGCTGAAATGATTTCCTTAGTATAAAACAGTAAAACTGCAACACCTACCAGTAAATAATACCGGTACATAATGAGGCATAGTGATATAGAATATATGTAACGCTTTCATTTTAGATTATAAAATATATTTAGAGAGAAATAAGTACTTGGAATTATTTCAGCCCGGCCACCTAAAAGCGTCAATAACTCCTATAATCTTATGTCAATTTCTACAGTAAAAATGGATATAGCAAAGAAAAGTAAGTTACATTCGTTTAGTTTTATTCGTATACCCTTAAGCCTTCTCTTTGGCTAGATTACCAAAATCCATAAAAGTTTCCAATGAGGTGACCATCAGTCATCAAAATTCAGGACATTTGGTTCGTTAAATGAAACAAAATTCGTAATTGTTATATTAAAATTGTAAATATAATTTTTGAATACATAATGAACCTATATAATATATTTTCTCTGTTTCTGGCTTCGCAACATAATCAGACAAAGATTAGTTCACAGACGCTACCACCCATTTTTAGACGGCGCCAGTATCGCGTCATAAGTCATCATAACAGACAGTGTTGTCATATCTACCATCTTGTGATTGGCAACAGTAGTTAACATTAGTTTAATTATTTAACTGACATTTAGCTGTAAGCTTCCATTAAAATAATAAAACATTCACTACCTACTTTGCCCTCACTTTACCTGACTACCACCCTAATCTTTTAATCTACCTATTTTCCAAAATGTTATCTAATCGAGTTTGACTGAGAGCAGAAACAATACCTATAGCCATAGGAATACTCTACGGCGAATTAAAAAAAAACTGTTACATTGACGTCTGACGTCACTGAGTGACAGTGAAAATTTCTGTTTGTTGTCTATAGTTTGGTTGGTAACATTTTCTTCGAATTTCGACTTGATAATTTATTGATTTAAAATATTTTTGAGACATTCTCAATATTGTAGTGTTGTGTTGTGCTAGCCTGCCTATACTAGATATTTATAGACAATGGATTCAGATAGCAGAGACGCAATAAAAGGTTCATAGCAAAGAATAAGAACTGTGTTTCTTTCTTTATTTACGAATTGTTGTAATAATTAACCTATAATTATAATGATTATTATATTAGAATAAGTTTAATAACACCAGTTAACGTTGTGATTTAGATCTACCTACAAGTTGGTAGATATGGCAACACTCTGTTATGACTTATGACGCGACACTGGCGCCGTCTAAAAATCGGTGGTAGCGTCTGTGAACTAATCTTTGTCTGATTATGTTGCGAAGCCAGAAACGGAGAAAATATATTACATAGGTTCATTATGTATTCAGAAATTATATTTACAATTTTAATATTGCAGTCATGAATTTTGTTTCATTCAACAAACCAAATGTCCTGAATTGTGATGACTGATGGTCACCTCATCGGGAACTTTTATAGATTTTGGTAATCTAGCCAAAGAGAAGGCTTAAGAGCGTGTATTCCGTCCACTAGCGCCGCCAATCGTTTTTTATTATTTGTGGTAAATTTAAGACACGTAGATAAAAAACCGCTCTGTAGTGCACTGAAGAAATGTAGGTATTTATTATGTTTTGAGAGTTATGTTTTGTACTTTAGAACATAAATAGTTGCCAAAGTCGATATTTTTGCTAAAAGTGGCCACTTTTAGCAATAATTGCCGTTTTGGCTATTTAGCCATGAGTTATGTATTGAAAATAGCTGTCAAAAAATAATAGATACATTTCTTTAGTGCACTACAGAGCGGTTTTTTATCTACGTGTCTTAAATTTACCACAATTAATAAAAAACGATTGGCGGCGCTAGTGGACGGAATACACACTCTTAAGGGTATACGACTAAAACTAAACGAATGTAACTTTCTTTTCTTAGCTATATCCATTTTTATTGTAGAAATTGACATAAGATTATAGGAGTTATTGACGCTTTTAGGTGGCCGGGCTGAAATAATTTCAAGTACTTATTTCTCTCTAAATATACAGGGTGTCCCAGAAATCAACGTCAAGCCGAAATCGAGCATTAGGCCAAGTCGTAACAGTTATCAGAAAAATATGAAAAAAAATCTTGGTCATGTACTTTTCAAATTATATGTTTTCAAAAATAAATCTTAAAAACTGACACCCTGTGATGATCTTTCAAGTCCTGTGACTGCAAATATTAACTTTTCGTCATTTTTTTTTCTACCGTATAACTATGAATAACCCTTCTGTCAAACACAGTTAAAAGTTAGAATATAACTGCCTCAGTTTCAAATAAAAAGTTAGATTTTTGCCCAACATTGAATGCAAAATAATTACATTACTCAACTTTAACCGACTGTACTGTAAAAAAAATGTACTACACTATTTTGGCAAGTAACATTAAAAGATGGCGCGTTTAGTCTGGATTCCACAATGACACTTACTAATTGCTACTTCTTAATAAAAAAAATAAAAAAAAAACGGTATATCGAGATGGCATGATAATACACTACACAAACACGGGATCACGATTAAAACAATTCAGGAGTCGTAAGGAACCGAGCAGATAAAACCAAATCACAATGCTAATCAAGTCCAATAAACAAAGCCACAGTTGTAAGTACGAAGTCAAGGAACCGAGCAGATAAATCCAAATCACAATGCAAATCAAGTCCAATAAACAAAGCCACAGTTGTAAGTACGAAGTCAATACGAATACAGAAAGATGCGCAGTAAACGAAAGAGCGTAACGTACTGCAGTATTGCACAATGTGTCTACGCATCCCTGTTTTGCCAGATTAGCGTCTCTATCTGTTTCACTTACACATACGAAATAATGTATCAATACGTCTCGCTCTTAGATAGAAGTAGCGTCACTATCTATCTCGCTCACACTTGATAAAGTAGCGTCACCATCTGTCTCGCTCACACTTGATAAAGTAGCGTCACCATCTGGCTCGCTCACACTAGTCAAAATAACGTCCCTCTTCTGGTCGCTAATCACGCTGCAATCTATCAACTCAACTGAGAGAGACAGTGCTCTAAAAAGAAACGGGATGGATAAATTCCTCTCTTTTCTTTGTAGAGCGGTGTCTCTCTCAGTTGAGTTGATAGATTGCGACGTCTGTAAGCAGCATTCATCTCGGTCGACATTGTATGAAATCCGACTTTATTCAAAAGTTTTTTTTTATTTTTTTTTATTAAGAAGTAGCAATTAGTAAGTGTCATACCATTTTGGAATCCAGACTAAACGCGCCATCTTTTAATGTTACTTGCCAAAATAGTGTAGTACATTTTTTTACAGTACAGTCGGTTAAAGTTGGGTGATGTAATTATTTTGAATTCAATGTTGGGTAAAAATCTAAGATTTTCTTTGAAACTGAGGCAGTCATGTTTTAACTTTTAACTGTAATTGATAGAAAGGTTATTCGTAGTTACATTACAGAAAAAAAACTGAAGAAAAGTTAATATTCGCAGTCACAGGACTTGAAAGATCATCACATGGTGTCAGTTTTTAAGATTTATTTTTGAATACATATAATTTGAAAAGTAAATGACCAAGATTTTTTTTCATATTTTTCTGTTAACTGTTACGACTTGGCCTAATGCTCGATTTCGGCTTGACGTTGATTTCTGGGACACCCTGTATATTATAATCTAAAATGAAAGCGTTACATATATTCTATATCCCTATACCTCATTATGTACCGTTATTATTTATTGGTAAGTGTTGCAGTTTTACTGTTTTATACTAAGGAAATCATTTCAGCCCGGCCACCTACAACCGCTAATATCTCGTATGCTGTTGCGTTTTAGGATTCGATTTTGTGTTACATATGCACAAATTATAGAGTACATTCGGTCTGAAGCAAAATATTGTCAGTATCTTTTGTAGATAAGTGGTAAAGAAGGTGGCAGGGCTGAAAACGTCAGGCTGGTCCGGCCACCAAGACGTGCTTGTTATTTCTTTTAAAAAGAGTTTTATTGAAAACGAAGGCGTTACATATGTTTGTAATAAGGAGTACATTCGATCTGTAGCAAAATATTGTCAGTACCTTTTGTAGATTAGTGGTAAACAAGGTGGCCGGGCTGAAAACGTCAGGCTGGCCCGGCCACCAAGACGTGCTTATAACTTCTTTTAAAAAGAGTTACATTGAAAACGAAGGTGTTACAAATATTGGTACAAGCGGGTAGGTACATTCGATTGATACCAATCTCATTATCAGATTCCAGGTGGCCGGGCCAGGCTGACGCACATCTTCTATCGTGATACGTTACGTTCTCTAGTAATGAAAACGGTGCATATTTATTGTTCAGGTATTTACGAAGGGACAGGTAACTATTAGGGAAAGGACTATGAAGGTACTTAACTGCAAGTTTATCTGGCGCCTATCATAACAGTCTTGGAGCAGGTCTCCTCAACTTTTTATAGGTAAAATTAACCTTTAAAATCCTACTAATAAGCAGTTTTCGAAATTATATAGGTACAGACTTTTACTTCCTTACATTTTGATTTCACTCTAGTGGACGCAGCCGCTGCACGCTGTATCAAACGGTGTTTTTCAACACGCTGGAGAGGAAACAAGAAATACAATTTATAATAGTGATTTATGATACAAGAGCGGTAAGTTGGTCTTTACAAACGAGTAGTAGACAAATGTAAGCCCGAGACGAAGTCGAGGGCTTACCATAGTCACGAGTTTGTAAAGACCAATATCCGCTCGTGTGTCATACAACGTTTTTCGACACATTATATAAATAGATAATTAAACAAACTTTTTCATTATCTATTAAAAAATATTGTTAATCGTGCGTTCTCGCGATTTTGGCGGCAAGAGACCATTTTCTGCAATTGGCGCCTCATTCAAGATCAGGTGGAGTAGATTCCATATTTAAATCTGATTCCTCGCTTGAACACATATTCTAATTATTATTCAAAGTCGCAACTATCTTTGACGTCTGTAATTGAAAATGGCGCGAATTTGCAAATCGGGAAACGTGTGCGTTTTTAAAATAAGAACGCGCTTCCTTTTGCGTATGCGTCTGCGTGAAACATTTTAGTAGAATTATATATATTGTAAATTGTATTATATATTGTTACGAGCTTGGGGTTCGTGACAATAAAAACAGCCGATTAATTAACCAAAAATGACACTTTAATAATCAACACTAATTATCACTTTAAACGCACTAATTATAACACACAATCGCACTATTACACTTCACTTCACTTAACTCGCAGTTGAAGATCGCTTCCGATGTATCGCTTGTATCGCCAATTCAATACTGCCTCAGTCGCGAGCGATTCGCAGCTTATATAGTCCGACAGTAATTTCCAGAACCTTCGAGAATGGAAATATCTAGAAAGTTCGGGAACATACCGGTCCCGACTGACTAGGTGTCGAAACATCGAGAATGTTCTAGCATCGAAAATTCTAGAAAGATCGTGACCCAATTAGTTCCACTACTCGATACTAGATGGCGTTAGTAGTACGTTGTGAACCCGGCATTAATTCTGGCGCGTAACACTGCCCCCTCCTAAGACATGCTCGTCCCGAGCATCGGTCCCATAATAACGCGCCAGTCGATCCACATGAACGATCTTAGGTGCACTTCTCGTACTTTTCTGGATACGGTAGGTCACGTCATTGATTTTTGTGACAATCCGGTATGGCCCGTCCCATTTAGCTTGAAGCTTAGGAGATTTCCCTTTACTGCGAACTGGATTGTGCAACCACACTAGTGAGCCTTCGTCGAAACCTTTATTGTTTATTTTGCGGTCATAACGAGTTTTCATCTTCTCAGACATTTGCTGGCCCGATTGTCTGATGTGCTCATAAATGTCGTTCATTTTGTTCCGCAAGTCATTCGCATAATCGGTTATACTGCGTGGGGCATCAGGTGGTATTCCAGTGATCAGGTCTGCGGGCAACCGTAATTCCCTACCAAAGTTTGCGAAAGCTGGTGTGTTACCGATGTGCTTTCGTGAACAGCACTTCGGTATGACAGCAAAAACGGTTGTATGTGCTTGTCCCAATCGCGTTGCCGGTTTTCCACAACTTTAGCCAGGTATCTCTCCAATGTCTGATTAAATCGTTCCACCATTCCATCCGATTGTGGGTGGTAAGAAGTTGTTCTCGTTTTATGAGTACCCATAACTCGACAAGTTTCCTGGAATATTTGTGACTCAAAATTCCGTCCTTGATCGCTGTGAATCTCCAAAGGTACTCCAAAACGACAGAAGACTTCATGAACAAGTTTATCTGCAACTGTTGAAGCTTCTTGATTCGGAATGGCGAAGACTTCCGGCCACTTGGTGAAGTAATCCATTACAACCATGAAATACTTGTTACCACTGTCACTTTCCGGAAACGGTCCCGCAACATCCAGGGCTATCCTTTCCCAAGGTGCTCCAACATTGTACAATTTCAACGCACCTCTGCTACGAGTCTGAGGTCCTTTTACAGCCGCACAACTTGTACATTTGCGACACCAATCCTCGACATCGTCACGACAGTGAACCCAGTAAAAACGTTCCCGTATCTTCAGTAGAGTTCGTTTAACTCCCATATGGCCTCCTGAACATCCATCATGGTACAGCTGTAGAACATCCGGTACTTTCGCTTTAGGGACAACCATTTGCAAATGACTGCTGTCTCCCCTAGCATTCTCCCATTTACGGCACAGGACTCCATCCTGAATCACTAAGCTATCCCATTGTGCCCAATAGCTTTTTGTGATCGAACTCATCGCTGAGACGTCGCTCCACGTAGGCTTAGGAGCACTGGTCCTTATCCAGTCCAGAATCGGCTTGACGTCTGAATCTTCCTGCTGTGCACGTAGTAAGCTTTCCTTCCACTCGTTGCTGAGGTCTGTCTTGAACATCCTCACAGGTACGGCTTCTTTACCCTCTTGCCTAGTACAATGCTTGCAGTCTTCAGGGCAAGGTCTTCTTGACAATGCATCTGCGTTGCCATGAGATTTCCCGCTGCGATGTTCAACCACGAAGTCGTATTCCTGCAAGAGTTCAATCCATCTCGCAACTTGTCCTTCTGGGTTTTTAAACTGCAATAGCCATTTCAGTGCAGCATGGTCAGTTCGTAAGTGGAATTTCCGGCCCAGTAGATACTTGCTAAAATGTTGTACTGACTTTACCACAGCAAGCAATTCCCTTCTCGTGACACAATAATTCCTCTCTGGTTTCGACAACGACTTGCTGAAGTACGCAATCACAACTTCTTGATCGCCATTCCGTTGGGACAACACACCGCCAAGTCCGATATCAAGTGATATCGGACTTGGCGGTGTGTTGGCGTCTGTGTCAACTATAAATTCCTTGTCGGCATTAGGATACCCCAAAATCGGTGTTTTGCACAGACGGTTCTTTAGCTCCCGGAAGGCGATGTCGCAACTTTCATCCCAACAGAACTGTCGCTTCTCCTCGGTTAGTTTGTGCAGGGGTTTGGCTACATCTGCAAAGTTCTTGACAAATCGCCGATAATAGGAGCAAAGACCCAGAAATGCTCTGACCTGCGTCTTGTCTTTTGGGATTGGCCAATCTTTGACAGCGGCGATTTTCTCTGGATCAGTGCGGATACCTTCTTCCGACACGACATAACCCAAAAAGTTAACTTGCCTTTTGAAAAGAGAGCACTTTTTCGGACTCAACTTGAGGTTGGCACTCTGGATCTTCATGAGCACGCGTTCCAGGTTTTGAAGGTGTTCATCAAACGTACGGCCTACGATGATGATGTCGTCCAAATAGACAAGGCAGGCATCGCCAATTAACCCGGTTAGTACAAGTTCCATTAACCTTTCAAACGTTGCCGGAGCGTTACACAATCCAAACGGCATAACTTTAAATTGCCACAGACCCTTTCCCGTCGAGAATGCAGTTTTTTCCTTGTCCTTTGGGTCAATTTCTACTTGCCAGTAGCCACTTTTTAGATCTAATGTGCTAAACCACTTAACTCCAGTGAGCATGTCCAGCGTGTCATCAATTCTTGGCAAAGGGTAGCTGTCCTTCTTCGTAACGTCGTTCAGACGACGATAGTCAACACAAAACCGCATGCTGCCGTCTTTCTTTCTAACCAGCACTACAGGTGAACACCATGGACTGGATGAAGGTTCTATAACACCATCCTTCACCATTCCCTCAATCATGGTTTCCACTTCCTTTTCACGTGCTACCGGTAATCTCCTTGGCCGCTGCCGGATAGGCAACTCTTCTCCTGTGTTTATTTTGTGTTGAACTAAGCCAGTCTTCCCGATATCAGCATCGTTCGAAGAGAAAACATCGGCGTACTTGAGTAACATCCTCTTTGCCTTGACCATTTCGTTTTGAGACAGAGCGCTGAGACAGTCTTCTAAAAGTGCGGTCACTCTCGTTTGGGCATTCTTGCTGAGGGTCTCAGTTGATGGATATTGGCATCGACGCAACCACTCCACTTCCTCACAGGTACCCATCAGTGTGCCTTTATCTATCACCTGTTCCTTATCACAAAGGTTCAGCACACGTACCCTTGAGATGTTGGTAGCTCTGACCAAAGTTCGTGCAACTTTCCAAGGAAGGTCATTGTCTATCCTTTCCACGAGTAGACAACGATGAGTCTTCCCAGGATTCTGAGGAAGACTAACCGGCACAATCGTTTCCGATCTCGGAGGAAGAACAATCTTCTTCAGGCTGTATATATTTCCTGGTAATGCCCCTTCCATGAAAAGTTCCTCTTGCCCACATTTCATAACTCCTTGACTAACGTCGATCTCACAACGATTCTTCCTCATAAAGTCTAAGCCCAGGATGCAATCGTCCATTATATCGGCCACAACAACGTTATGCTGGTAGATTCTGTTGCCTAGCTTTAACTCCATCTCTCTCTCTCCTTGGACGGGTATGCACTGACCGGTGGCTGTCACTAAATTTATGCGGTCTCGGTAGTATGCAGAGTCTCCAAAGAACCGACCTGCAAGTTGTGAACTGACGACCGTGCGAGAAGCTCCAGTATCTATCGTCAGCTTACATGGTGTTCCGTTGACCTCGCCCTTGATGATAAGGCTGTTCCCGTCATGGGTTTGTGAAATCGAAATCCTTGGGGCTCTTTGAACCTCAGCCAGTACCCGCCCCGCAGTCCTGGCTTTTACTCGTTTCCCTGCTGCTGTTGAGTGGTGCTGTTAGCCGCCCTACCCTCTGGAGATTGGCTACCTTCCGCTTCTGCAGTTCGCTTAGGGCAACTGGATCGAAGGTGGCCCCTTTCACCACAGCCGTAGCACCTAGGGCTGTATCCTTTTAATCGATCGCGAACTGTAGCCGCTGCGACCTCCCTGACGCGGTGGGAACGATGATCTTGCCGCACAGCTTTCACCTCCAGTGCATGGGCCAAAGCGTCCTTAAGTGTCGCGTGGTGCCCGAGCCTCACTGCAGCCCTAACTTCAAGGTCGCGGATGCCGTCAATGAAAGCCTGGACCAGGTTCCCTTCAATAAGCGCAGGTACAGACTGGTATGCCTTCCGCACCAGCTTCTCCACTTCAAGCGCCCACTGCTGCAGGTTTTCACCACTACGCTGTACGCGATCCCTTAGTTGCGCACGAAACACGTGCTCCAGATGGGCGTCACCATACCGGGATTCCAGTGCTTCAAGGAGCTGCTCGTAAGTTACTTCTTTACCGAGAGCTTCCAAGACAGTTAAGGCCTGTTCGCGCAGGCCTAAGGTGAGGGCAGTCATGGCTTGATTTTTACTCCAACCGTTCGCCTTCATGACGGCCTCAAACTGAATTTTGTAGGCCGACCAAGAAGACGTCCCATCGAACGGCGGCACTTTAAATCCACGTAGCGAAGGTGTAGTAGTTACGGGAGTTGCAATCCCATCTCCAAGTTTAAGGTTGCCCAACTCTTTCTTCATATCAGCAATATCGTTGTTGCATTTGCTGATCTGTGTTTCAGCATCTGACAGGCGGTTTTCATGCTGAGCAACCTTATCCTTCACTTCCTTAATGTCTTTCCCGAAAGAAGCGTGAATTTCCTTCATGAGGAGCATCTGTTCTTCCTGGCGGCGCGCCTGCTCCTCCTTGTCAAGCTTGAGCTGTTCTTCCAAGCGACGGGCCTGCTCCTCCTGTCGGCGGGTCTGCTCCTCCTTGTCAAGCTTGAGCTGTTCTTCCAAGCGACGGGCCTGTTCCTCCTGTCGGCGAGCCTGTTCCTCCTGTCGGCGAGCCTGCTCCTGCAGCATCATCATCAGAGCAGCAAAGTCTGGTGCTGATGATGCCGGAGCTGCTGTGGACGGACCGGCTTCCATGGTCGGTAGCTGACTTTCCGACGTCTGCGGCGTTGCACCACCAAAACGCCTCTGATCCGTCTCCTGCTGGCGTTGACTACGGGTACGGATACCCTCCGTGTCGTCCTTTGGCAGAATCGGCATGATAATCCCACTTCTGACACCAATTGTTACGAGCTTGGGGTTCGTGACAATAAAAACAGCCGATTAATTAACCAAAAATGACACTTTAATAATCAACACTAATTATCACTTTAAACGCACTAATTATAACACACAATCGCACTATTACACTTCACTTCACTTAACTCGCAGTTGAAGATCGCTTCCGATGTATCGCTTGTATCGCCAATTCAATACTGCCTCAGTCGCGAGCGATTCGCAGCTTATATAGTCCGACAGTAATTTCCAGAACCTTCGAGAATGGAAATATCTAGAAAGTTCGGGAACATACCGGTCCCGACTGACTAGGTGTCGAAACATCGAGAATGTTCTAGCATCGAAAATTCTAGAAAGATCGTGACCCAATTAGTTCCACTACTCGATACTAGATGGCGTTAGTAGTACGTTGTGAACCCGGCATTAATTCTGGCGCGTAACAATATTGTACCAATCGGATTTTTTTGACAAAATCATTTGTTTAATAAGTTACATTTTTAAATTGTCTCCTTGAGCCCTTTATGTTTATACCCCACTCGATAGGTTAAAAAAAGCTGAAGTCATTAAAATGGCACTGAAGCTCAGATATTTTAATTTTTATATACCTATCCAGTATCATTCTCACTATTTAGACGAATCTAACGACACCTTTCAAGCTAAAATCTATCAAGACACAGGGTTAGGCTACAGTGTGCCAAAGAAATATGACATCAAACATACACTCGAAAAACACATAAGTGTAACAGTCGGGTAATTAGAACTACATCTACTGTCTCATTTTTTCTTCAATATTAAAGTGCGATAAACCTTCTGAGCAAAAAGTTCTTCGCAAAAAAAACACGTATGGAACGCTTCCGGAACGGACGCAAACGGAAGCATTTTTGGCTGACGGATGCAGACGGATTGAATTCTTATAATTATATTGTTTATGGAAATTTAAAAAAATACCGTAAAGAATACGCACGGCGCCATACATCGGAGCGTGCGGTAAAGTAGGTACTTAGGTGAGAGTACCTACTTTACCGCACGCTCCATTGTATGGTCCGTAATTTTGAACTTTCGAACAATGTATACAGGCTTCGTAAATGCATTTTATGAGCAAATGTGTCGAAAATATAATTTCGTAGCGAATAACTGAGAAACGGTGCAATATGAGCTAGTTTTAGCTTAAATGTGTTCAAAGAATAAAAACAAATGACAAGAATTAAATCTATCGCGTTACACAAGCCGTTCTCCGTCTGCTATAATAAAGATGCACATATTTGTAAGAACAACGTAGATGTCTTGTATTTGTCTAATACAAGACAAACTCTAAAGGACACGTACGCCTGTTTACTCGGAATAAGTGAAGGCGTGCGTCGATCGAGGCATGAATATTCATAGGAGCCTAAACACAGCCGTCGCGCACCTTATTACACGCAAATTTTGAGGTGCGAAGTGACGCTTACTTATGTGTTGGCATTGATGCTAATGTCTTATGAATATGTTTAACAAACTTGGAATTCATTTATGTTACCGTACGAAGAAACAGCATTGATGTGCAGTTGCACGGAAAACTGTCTATTCGACGATTGAATGTCAGCAAAATAATGTATATGGAAGAGACTAATAAATGCAAAAAATAATGATCATGAACAGCTAGATAAATAAAAGCAACCTCACTGTAATCGGAGCATCTATTTTGGAGCTACGGTGCCGCAAACAGACACTCAGAACGACATTGTTGTCAAACTAATACTTAATACCTCCCACTAAGGGATGGGAAATCATCCAATGACTCCTCCCGCTCTGGGTGTAGCGGGAGGGAGTGTCAGACTTCTACTGACTAAACACCCTAACGAGCTCCTCGATAACACTAACGTTCCGAAAAATTCATGGTTTAATAATCGTCCAGGAAACGTGAATATTTTTCCCATTCACACATGAACAGATAGGTAAAGTTATTCGTAATAGGTTCAATCGCTCGATTCATTGGATTGGAAGTTTGAAAATAAAAGCGAAATGGAGCGGAAGGAGTTGTTCATTCAGATTGTGATTCAGCAATTTGTTACTTAAGGCGCGTCCCCGAGCAAAACGCAGCGCTAGCCGTTTTTGTGCAGTTTTTTGGAGCTATATACTCTCTATCCAAAAGAAATATCAACTTATAAAAAATACATTAAATTTCTACATAATCTTGGCTTCAAAATGGTGGATTTTTATTTTTTATTACTAATTATAATGTTTAAGTAATCTCCTCACAACGAAACTACAGAAATGAGAAATAATTACTGAAAACATGCATCTTCTCGAAAACTAACGATTATTTTGATTTTGTACCTACTTACACTCATGGATAGGCAATTAAATTATGAACATTTTGGTAGAAATATTTTTTTTCAAACGACCAAAATTAGACTTTATAACGATTTTATTCAACATTCTGAGCGTATTCGCTATTGTATCTCTTGCGCTGTTATTGAGGGAAAAAATGCTCAAGGTTATTTGGTCAGGGTACGGCCTTAACTTGCTGTTAGTTATTGCAATGAAAACAATAACGAGCTTTAAATGGATGGATATGGGATAGATACTTAATATAATCTACACTAATATTATAAAGAGGAAATATTTGTTTGTTTGTTTGAAATGAATAGGCTCCGAAACTACTGGACCAATTTGAAAAATTATTTCAGTTTTAGATAGCCCATTTGTCGAGGAAGGCTATAGGCTATATAATTATCATCACGCTACGACTAAAAGGAGCGGAGCATTAATGGAAAATGTGGCGCAGACGAAGTTGCGCGGGTCAGCTAGTTATCTGATGTAAGTGCAAATACCTATGTGTTTATTTGAACCACCTCATAGCGAAGCAAAATAATATAAATAATAATTCATTTAATAAAGATAATGAATAGATAGGCAATAAGCTAAACATACCTACACACATATATTTTTTAATTACATTTAAAAAAAAGTAATTAAAGAAAACTAAGTAGGTATATGAAATATATTCCAAATAATTATTCTTTTGTCTTACTTGCGTAAATAAACTGTATTTCTTTCTTTAAGGTCTACTCTACGTAGGGACCGTAATATAAGAAAGAAAAAGAGAAAGCCTTTAAAATTAAAACGGTCGGTACGAACTTAGGCACTTAACTTTTAAACTTAATAAATTACATAGCGGCCTGCTTGAATCATCACAATTTACCTAGCTTTTTCCTGTGATCCAGTCAAACCGGATTCAGCTGAATAGCTGCCAGTTTTTTACGAAGACTCACTATGCCTACCTGACCTCTATACCCCAGCAACTCGGTAACGCGGTACTTCTTGGAAAGACTGGTGTCAGTTTTACTGGCTTTTGACAATCCGTAAAGACTGCCAAAGATCTACAAATGACAGCTGGAACCAACGGCTTAACGTACTTTCCGAGGCGAGGAGAAGGAGCCTATCGGTATATATTAAGATGGTCACCCATACAGACCTACTAAGGCAAGCATTGCTCAACGTTGAAGGCCCGTGCGGCTGTTATTTTAGCCACGAGCTTCTTCTAAGCGGCCTGCTTGACTGGCTTTGTTAATTTGTTCAACCTGGTTTGCCAGCGACGTCGTTGCGTCTGGCTCACCCGTAGACCGTCTTCTGGTGTCTCAGGAAAATCCGCTGGCAAGGTCTGGCTGTAACCAGACAAAATAAAAATAAATAATCACTTGAAACTGGAGTTTCTCTTGGAGTGGGTACTGTCGCCTCTGGACATCTGTAATCTCAACGGCATAGGAAATGCGGTGCCTTTCTTTGAGACGCATAAGGTATAGCTAATCTTTTTAATGTGTTTGTAAAGGAAGGTACCTATCTACCCGTTTTCGTAGACGAGCAGAAAGGAACAACGATTTTCATTCAGGTTCTGAGACACGGAACAAGAAGGCTTTCGAAAGGCAACTTTAGACAGTGAAGCAAAGAGCGACTTCCACCAAGTGGAGATCAAAATTTCAAGTAGCAACGAATCTACAAAAAATAAAATAGTACGAACTCGACAGAATCCCTTGCCGGTAGCGTAATGTCCGGGTAACACCTACTTATAACCTGCGTCGATGTTGGTTTCCCAGACATGCTTTTCGCGCAAGTGCCACCTTGGGACGACTTGACCGTTCCTTTAGAAGACCTGTGTGTCATATTAAAGGAATTTAGTTTGAAATAATATGTCATACCTTATCTAATTTTCGTGACCGTAGCATTTAATTAATGGTGAATTTGTTATCCGTCTGCCTCATTTTAGGAAAATAGACGTGAAGATATCTATGGTATTAAATGTATTTTCCTTAACGTCTATAATGCAAAACGTTAGTAGGCGTTTCGAACCGACATAGGTACCTACCTACCTACTATCGAACTAATAAATCACCGAAATAATGAGTAATCGCTGTAGGGTTTGTCGCAACAGAATTTTTCGCACAAACGTTTCGCACAAATAAAGCATCGATGGAATAAAACATCGTACAACTGAACGATCGAAACACCGTGTTCTTTTTTAACCGACTTCCCAAAAAGGAGGAGGTTATCAATTCAGTTGTGTTTTTTTTATGTTTGTTACCTCATAACTCCGACAATTATAAACCGATTTGAAAAATTCTTTATCTGAAAGGATATACTTGCAGAATGGTCCCATTTAAATTTTATCAAAATCAGTTACGAACTTTGGATTTTAAATCGAAATAGCTGGAATTGCGTATTTTGCTTGTCTGCGATTTTGCAGTGGTGTTGTTAGGTGTGGGGTACCACTAAAAAGTGAAAAATTAAAAACTTTTTACAAAAAAATACAACCGACTTCCAAAAAAAAAAAGACACTACAAAGTAAAAAATAACTTTAATTTCGGAAGTCGGTGTCAAAATACGAAGAAACTAACAAAAACACCGACTTCCGAAATTAAAGTTATTTTTTTCTTAAAAAACGTTAAGTACCCCACTAGGAATTTCTTCTGTATCGTGGGTGGGTTTACAAACATTCAAATTCACATACACAAACAGCCAGACCCCGACCAACTATCCATACAAATATGTGTTCCGTGCAAGAATCGAACCCGAGATACGCAGCGCAGCAGTCCATCGCTCAACCGCTGCGCCAACCGCCGGCCACTGGTAACCACCGCCTTTCTCAGAAGCATGTGGACCAGACACTCTTCCTCACCAATGTGGCTCCTCAGGTAATGGAAATAAAAGCTTGGCGCCGTGCCGTTATTATATCTAACGCAACGTGTTCGATATAATAAAAATCGAATCATCAACTTTCAAAATCGAGACCGATGTAAGTACTACTGCATAGATACTGTAGGTTCCTTTCCTTAGATATTTTTTTTGGTGTGCGTTGACTATAGTACCTACCTAGAGGTAGATTGTTGTACAATAAAGTTTAAATAGATTAATAAATACTAACACTGAACCCTTAGATTTGTCACCTAGTGCAGCGGGTACACTGATAGGATGTAGCATTGTGTCGAATAACGACCGGCGCATGCCAATGAGACCCACTGTTATCTTCGTTTTCTGCAAATCTTCCTCTGAACCAGCCACGACGATATGTAAATAAGTAAGTCGGGGTGGTATTCTTAGGAAAAATGAAATAAACTTAACAAATAGTTAAAAAATCGCAGACTTTGGGTACCTATCTACATGCGTTTACATTAGGTACCCTTTCGTTTCAGAAATGTTTTGTTGATTGTTTTTTTACTCATTTTATACAATAAAGAAACAATCATCAAATTAAACAAGAGTGCGAGTCGGACTCGCGCACCAAGGGTTCCGTAGGTACTGTCATTTAAAACGTGAAATGTTTTAAAATTTTCATCTGCGAAGCCTGGGTTTATTTATTTTTTTTTAGAGAATTTTAAAATTGCGGAGTACTTATTCCAGTTTTAGATCTGAGCCATCTCTTGACCGCTAGTTCTAATGTAATTTTTGTTGATGATTTCTGAAAAAGTGTGGACATGTCACCGGAAAGTAGCAAACTTCGTAAGAATATAGAGTAACTTGAGAGTTTGCAAAATCTCGATAAATTGTCAACTGAACATTTGGAACACTTTTTTAAGCATAAAAATTTCATAGTTTAATTATAATTTCTCGATTTCATTCCGAGAAATTGTGAACTGAAATAAAATGTGGTGGTGTGGTGTGTGGTTGACTGGTAGAGAATGCCTTGTTGCATTAAGTCCGCCCATGTACCACTATTGTGCATAAAGTCTAAAAAAAAAAAAAAAAAAAAAATGGCGACCAATCAGAGCTCTAGTCAGCAGAAACTAGGCTCAAACATGTTCAGTTGACACTTCATCGAAAGTTTACAATTTCTCATGTTATTTTATAATCTCACGAAGTTTGCCACTTTCAGATTTTTATTTCTTTCTTATCTGTAAAAAAATTGAGAAAACGTCATCGAAAATTATTCTAGTTTCAAGTTGATAGCATTAGTAGTTCAGATATATTCACCTGTGATGACGGACAGACGAAGTCACACCACAAGGGTTGCTTTTTACCATTTTGGTACGTAGGTACCTAACCCTAAAATCTTACGACAAAAACACACTAAAATGTTCCAACAAATCTATTTCCGAGTAGTCTAACGCATTTTTTGGCATCAAATCTATGACTGAACTAAAGTAAATGCAACATCACCTTTTATTAAGACAATGCACTTCTGAAACAACAGGGTATAAATACTTATATGTTGATCCAATTTTCAAATGGCATTAATTCATTTTCCTTACGTTTCATACTTGACAACTCCCAATCCCATGAGGCGGTAATCTATCGGGCGATGACAGAACACCTCGTTTGTCAGCGGGGAGCGAGTGTTGAGCTTCTTCTCGTAGAGCACACAAGAGCCCAGCAGCACCTTGCGCTCCTCTGGCGTCATTTGTGCCAGGTATCCCGTTTTATATGTGTGCTCCACGGGGTTAAATATTTCTGACTTAAATACACGATGGCATTCCAATTCTGAAATTAAAAGAGCAGTTTTATTAAAAATGACCAGTTCGGCAAATAAAAAAAATAAAAATAATACATTTACCAACCAATTTGACGATAGCTTTTTCGTCCCAGAGCCAAATAAACAATTTGAACGGTCATATGCATAAACGTTTCAAATAATCGTGCATCTTTATCAGATAAAGATCGTCGTTTTTTGTTCGAACCCATATGATGGAATTTTTTCATATCTGCACCACCTAAATACAACAAGTAACAAATTATGAAAATCCTTTTTACCGAAACGATAAGTTGTTTAGAAGCCACTTACCAATCAGGAATACACTATATTCCTTAGCCACTAATAGTCTTAGATCAGACAAGTTGCGCCGGTAATCGTCTTCTAAAATTTCGCAGTTATTGGTTCTTATTTTAGTTGAGCGCTCTAACATGCGAAAGGCCATTTCATCTGCTATCTGAGAAAGTGATACTCGTTTGAAAGACATTTAGGTACAATACAATATGCTACTAACCAGTATTCGCACGTGAAAGAATCACTTTTTGCTTCCCATCATAGATCTGTTTTTTATATTTTTATGGTTCCCATTAAACTTAGCTAGACGTCACTGCGACAGACCAAGGCGAAGATTGGGAGATAAACTTGACTCCTCCCAGAGGGACTGACTCGCTGCGGCAGAGGGCAGACGTGGGTGGAAATGGAAGAGGGAATGACGTAGTCCAGCAGCAACATTTTACTGACACTTCCTACCGGTACTCAAGCCGGTAGCTCTGCACTAGCTACTGATTGTAGGAGCTCGTCAGTGTTCACTCCGGCTGGTGAAAATAGCAAGAGATGCGCCGCGGATCCACGGAAGCCATATAAGTAGTTAATACGTGAACACAAATGTATACAACATTGTTTTTCAGATTTCCGGGCTGGTATACCTACCTCTCGTCTTTAGGACAAATACGTGTTAAATTACATAGGTTATACTAGTACCTGTAAGTAGTAAGCACAATAAAATATGAGTGCCCTATGGAATCTTTCAGTGGTTGCTAAGTGCAGCAAATCAATTAGCATTGGGCTCAATATGTAGATGGGTGCGGTATAAATTGCTATATCTTTAACATCCTGAAAGAAGGTTATACAAAAGTAAATAATTTAGTCACATTAAAAATTGTAAGAGAATAGTTAGAATCTGTGTGGCATCTTAAAGGCTTGACCGCACTTGGCGACACTTCGCGGCAGCGGAGCGACGCGACACAACAATAAATAATGATACAACTCTGAGGTATACTAATCTTGTGGTTAATATTTCAATTTAAAATATTAAAAAAATTGCAAAGAAAATACAACTAAGTTTGAAGAAGTTTTTGGTCTTTTTGGTTCACTTTTATAGTATCTCTCAATGATATAGAACAATCAATGTGATATTTAGCTCCCTGAGCCACTAGATCCAGCACGCCCTTTTTAGGGTTCCGTAGCCAAATGGCAAAAACGGAACCCTTATAGATTCGTTATGTCTGTCTGTCTGTCCGTCCGTATGTCACAGCCACTTTTCTCCGAAACTATAAGAACTATGCGGTTGAAACTTGGTAAGTAAATGTATTCTGCGAACCACATTAAGATTGTCACACAAAAATAGAAAAAAATACAATAAATTTTAGAACTGAAACTCAATTTTTTTTTTCATGAAACCCATGCGTGTATGGAGAGGTCTTCGAAAATGTGGTAAAATGTGTGCCCCCCCCCCTGTAACTTCTAAAATAAGAGAATGATAAAACAAAAAATATATATGATGTATATTACCAGCGAAAATTGGTTTGAACGAGATCTAGTAAGTAGTATTTTTTAATACGTCATGAATCATAAATCGCAACTTTTGCTTATAATATAATACCTACAGGTTTGTACGGAACCCTCAGTGCGTGAGTCCGACTCGCACTTGGCCGGTTTTTATATCTTCCGACTGCAAAATATTGTACATTTGTGAATACATACAGAATGGAATATTTATTGGGATCAAAGGTCTTGACTTTCGAATATCTTGGCAACCATAATTTTCTGCGAGCTTTTTAGTTTTATCATATTATTGTCTATATATCTACCTTTTACATAAATAAGAAAAAGAAAACAATTTTATTTGGCACACACAGACACACAATGTAGGTACAAATAAAAGGGAACTTAATAACTAGTACCAAAAGTTTTACCGTACCCCGCCAATTTACTGAAAAATTAAAACGGCGAAGGATATCTACAAGCTTTATAGCAAAAAAGGTTTAAACCTCTTAACATACCTGTAGGGTAACCATATCTGGTTTTCCCGGTTTTATTTTTCTTTGATATCGTCGCTTAAAACGGAGCTAAGAAAATAAAAATAGGGTTAGGAAAGACATTGTTGTTTACATTTATTAGGTTAGGTTAAAAGTGATATACTTAGGTAAGTAATATTGTATTCATCCATCTGGAATTTAGTAGCAGTGCGGGCTCAAGAGTTTGAACCAGACTGACGCTTCCTATTCCATAGGATCTGATATAACTACTTAATAAAATATGGGTGCAGCATAAATACGCCTCTGCCTAACCCATAACTTAAGGAATGGTGACGTGAATTTATAAAGGAACTAGCTGACCCGTGCAACGTCGTTTGCGTCACATTTTCCATTAATGCTCCGCTCCCATTTGTCTTAGCGTGATGATAGTAGCCTATAGCCTTCCTCGATAAATGGGCTATCTAACACTGAAAGAATTTTTCAAATCGGTCCAGTAGTTCCAGAGATTAGCGCGTTCAAACAAACAAACTCTTCAGCTTTATAATATTACTAGCTGACCCGCGCAACTTCGTCTGCATCACATTTTCCATTACTGCTCCGCTCCTATTTGTCTTAGCGTGATGATATATAGCCTATAGCCTTCCTCGATAAATGGGCTATCTAACACTGAAAGAATTTTTCAAATCGGACCAGAAGTTCCTGAGATTAGCGCGTTCAACCAAACAAACAAACAAACAAACAAACAAACTCTTCTGCTTTATAATATTAGTATAGATTACTAGCTGACCCGCGCAACTTCGTCTGCGTCACATTTTCCATTACTGCTCCGCTCCTATTTGTCTTAGCGTGATGATATACCTATATCCTATAACCTTCCTCGATAAATGGGCTATCTAACACTGAAAGAATCGGACCTGTAGTTCCTGAGATTAGCACGTTCAACCAAACAAACAAACTCTTCTGCTTTATAATAATATTATAGTATAGATGTTTATTTAATGAAGGCTTAATTCTAACCTGTTCAATTAAGTCAATATCATCTCTGAACTCGATAGCACCAGTCGGTGCCTTGGATGTTATTTGAATAGCTTCTATGGCTACAGGAGGCAGATCACTGAAAGATAATGAACGGGTAGATATCTACAGTCGAACGCATAATCAGTGTCAAAACCCGTATAAGCTGGCTGGCTGCTAATCATTAACACAAAATACATACTAATTTGTCACCTTTGTATTGTATGTAGGTACTACAGAAGTGTAAAAATCGAACAAAGAAATTACACATCTACCATTTACCCAGTTCGGCTAACTGACATTAATTTAATCCTTCAGGTTTATAATGCAAGCCTAAATCAGATACTTAATAGATATCCAAGTCTTTCGGTACAGTCGACTGCAAGTAGGTACCTACATAGTTTAAGTGTTAGGTAGGTACCTAATATTGACACAAAGTTAAGTATCTATAAAATCATTAACTAGATTTTGCCCTTGGTTTCAGCCATTGCTTAGCTATTGAAACGACGATTTCAATAGTTAAGGAAGTGCCATCTGAACGTTGGCTTATAAACGTACACCATTCAATAAACAAAGCATCTTTTAAAGATAGCACAAACGACCGCTCTCGAATATTTGCTTTCGTCTAGTGGGGCCCACCTCGGGCCCAATTGTGCCGTTAGAAAAGCGCGGTTAACTTTTCCTTTAAAGGTATGACAATGCGCTGTGATGCTGACAATGAACTGTAGGTAACTACCTCACAAACACCAATGCCTGTGTACGCTCATCCCACGCCCAGTGACCATCCTCATACATCCCTCCAAAACCTTCATCCTCTTCTTCTTGAGCCATCTTTATTTTAAATATAATATAATATAAGGAAATAAACTTTGTCGCTAATTTCTTGGCAACTGGTGTCAACACTTTTCTCACTGTCTACGTATTGGCAACTGATATCAATGTCATTTAAAAAAAAAAAAAGGAAATAGCTATTCCAAAAAGTTTGTTACTTACCTAGTTTCATCGACCTTGCCTGCTGAATATGCTCATTTTGTGTGAAGTTTGAGCATCACTCCGGTGCAAACCAATATTGGAAGCTTGTGACAGATTCAACTCAACAGTTTAGCAGCATTGCCATCACAGAGTACTTTGGTTATATATATATAGATTGCCATTCAACGTGGCAATGCTGTCAGCGTTTTGAGCACATTTCTCTTTGATATATACGTGGGAGGATTTTTCGGTCCCCGATGCGTTCTTCCCCTTATGCCCTTTTATCACGCTTGGATGAAAATAATAAACAGGCATTTTTTTTGGCTTGTATTTATTTAGCTCAAACTTTAACTCAGCCGATTATTAATTACGCTAATGCCTGCTACCTGGCTTCCACTGAGGAGCTCTTTAATAATCTTGAGCGCTTGTGCTAAACTTGTATTGTATTTTCTTAGCCTGAAAAATACGAGATCATTGCGGAACTGAGAGACAGCAAGGATCTCAAGTAACTCCCTATCCGTCAATGTATGAACCATCGAAAATTGTCTCTTCTAGACCTACGCGATATTCTGTACCTAGAGCGGTAGCGATAAATGCCGCTCGGTGTCAGGCGGTATCCCGCCGAATATTTTGTTAGGTTTCTTTTCAACTCATAAATCTCATTGTTATTGTCACTGCTTCTCTTTTCATGCAGTACGATTGTGGAACTCCTTCACCTAACTAGGTTTAATTAAGGTATGATTTTTAGATATGATTTTTACAGGCTTTCTGCTTCCCTACGTAATTGAACCAGACTGAAGGCGTAGCGAGCTCTGTACTTAGCGCCGAGTGTAAATATCGCGAAGCAGCGGGGTGCATCTAATAAAGTCATTCTTCAACAGACGAGAGGGTACTTAGTATCGACAAGCTCAGTTACAACTAAGAGCATAAACATGTTTTATTACAGAGTTGTTATTGTGACTGTCTATTCAATCTATCGACTGTGTATTTTTTATTATTTTGAATTAGATACATATTTCTTCAACAGAATTCTACAGTAGATATGACATTTTTATTATAATTACTAGCTGGCCCCGCGGCTTCGCTCGAGTCAACTGGCTACCCTACTTAACTATTTTTTTGCCTTTATACCTTCCCTGTATTCTGGCGAACTAAACAAAAAAAGAATTACCGAAATCGGCCCAGCCGTTCTCGAGTTTTAGCGAGACTAACGAACAGCAATTCATTTTTAAATATAAAGAAGATATTATAAAAGTTTCCATTAGGTGTATTTAATTACAGTCAGTACCTGTCGTCGATTTAGTATTGGGATATTAGTTACATGTAGGTATCTCGATTCAACACTAAACAAAATCCGAAGAGCGCTTCTAAAATTGAGCTAAATTAACTTCACCGCATCAGATAGCGCTATAGCGCTTTACAGGCGTAACTCAAATCGGAAACTTTTAAAACAGATGTACACAACACTAGCATCCAATGTCTTTTCCATCCGCTTTGCGAGCTCACGTAGCACAGTTTACGTCCGTGGAACACCGGTTTATGACCGTGGAGTAGATTGAACATCGCTCCCGGCGAAGGATTATACCCGCTCGAAACGTGCTTCCCGACGAATGGGTATGCTTCATCCCTGTATCAACACCGAGTAGCTTTTGATTTCATCGAATGCAATCGACTCGCTCTTTATTAAATTTCCCTGGCTTTTAACCTAGATATTCTGTAATATTATCTAGTTCATCAGTGGAAAACGCTGAAGGTATCTGATCTACTATGAAAATTTATATGGAACGGCGACTGTTTTTTTTATCGTGGAGAATGGAGCAGCAGCAGTGTAGGAATGTGAGAACTTGAGTTTCTTAAGTCCATTTTATGGATTCGTCATGTCTATCCGTCCCAATGACGTATTATATATAGACACGTCATAAACCAACATCGCGGTGCTTAAAAACGGCGAAAATACTAGATAGCTACTAATACGCATGAAGAAAGGGAAAGAAAATATGTCACCGTACGGCGGGATGCCTGTTGCTAGAGGGAGATAAATATACATCTTCAGTTACGTCACAGGATAAGTAATAGTCAAATTGACATCAAAACAAACGTAGTGTCGCGCGACAGGTTGGTGCGTAACTAAGCGCGATGTGGCCAATTGGCTTCATTTCGTGTTGTGATTTTAGAGCGCGGACAACGTATCTATAGTTTTACTAGCTGCCCCGCGCAACTTCGTCTGCGTCACATTTTCAGTGTCAGTTGGATCGAACTGCACATGGTGTGCGAATTTTATTATAATCGGTTAAGTGATTTAGGAGTCCATTGAGGACAAACATTGTGACACGAGATTTATATATATTAAGATATATCATTGGTCCGTCCGTATGTCACAGCCACTTTTGTCCGAAACTATAAGAACTATGCTGTTGAAACTTGGTAAGTAGATGTATTCTGTGAACCGCATTAAGATTTTCACACAAAAATAGAAAAAAAAATCAAAAAAATTAATAAAAATAATAGCACCAATTAAATCTTTAAAAGTGAAAAATGGATGAAAAGGAATTTTATCTAAGTTACTATTTAATCCTAAAGGATTATTAGATCCTGTTTGGTGAAGAAATAATAAATAAATTATTGTTAAACTGAAAGTCAATTTTTTTTTTCATCCAACCCATACGTGTGGAGTGTAGTATGGATAGGTCTTCAAAAATGATATTGAGGTTTCTAATCTTCATTTTTTTCTAAACTGAATAGTTTGCGCGAGAGACACTTCCAAAGTGGTAAATGTCCCCCCCCTGTAACTTCTAAAATAAGAGAATGATAAAACTAAAAAAATATTTGATGTACCTATCATGTTATCTTCCACCGAAAATTGGTTCGAACGGGATCTAGTAAGTAGTTTTTTTTTAATAAGTCACAAATCGTAAACCGCAACTTTTGCTTATAATATATACCTACAGGTTTGTACGGAACCCTCGGTGCGCGAGTCTGACTCACACTTGGCCGGTTTTTAAGTATTGTAATTTAAATATTTCATTGAATTTTTACAACGACAGGTCTCTATTACATAGGCCCTAAATACAACTGGCGAAATGTGGACGCCTAACCGTTCGGGCAACACACGGGTTATGTCATGTTACAAAATGTTTCAGAACCTACATCATAGTTTGTTTTGACGTCATAGTAGATGAATGAAACTACATTTGAGTTCCCATTTCAGTGGGAATGAAACAAGCGAAATGAAATTGGAAAGAATGTTCATCGAGTTAGAAAAATGTTCGGTTTACCAGTTACACGTTCGCTTTGTTTGCTCCGCTAACTGTTAGTGGAGCGACATTCCACCTGGATATGAATACTGAAACTATTGGTTTATAATTACTTCATAGCTTTAAATTGGGCTTTTACACGACTCGACAATTTTAATGATTTCGATGATTTAAAGAAGGTGGCTGACAGCGGATGGGTGCGGACTGCTCTAGACCGGGATGGTTGACGCTCTTTAGGGGGCCTGCATACGTTCAGCAGTGGACGGCACTTGGCTGAAATAATAATGAAGGGTAAGGTGTTGTCATATTAGAAAGACAGCTTCTACCCAAGTGGAAGGATATATTGATCATATATGGTGGTTACCACGTGGTTACTTTGTATAGGGAATCCTTTTTTTTGTGAACCCCACTTCCTAGCTTCCTACAAACAGTTTGTTACATAGACAGAGTGAGACAGACACAGGTTTTAAAATATGTCTGACTACACATTATTGTTACATACACTCCACGAGAATCCACTTCAGCCCAATTACTGTTCATGAAGAGAGTAATAACAATCTATTAATATTTTCTTACATAATAAATAGAAACGGCAAATTATTTAATTAACTGCGGCACATTATGGTAACTTAAGTTATGCTTGTATTAATTACTTTGTTTCGGGCCTCTAAAAGCTTCGGGAGGCGAGCAGTAAAACCCAATGGGCCGCAGGTGCCCGCTGGGCTGTTACAAAGTGAATGTTTCATATCAAACCGTTTTTATTGTTTTCACTAACAGACTGAACTATCATCACTTCTACGTTTATAGGATGTACTCACCATTATGAACAACTTTTGTTATTACTAAAAGACCCGTACATTTATAGGTACCTATTGCATAACTCTACAAACGTATTGAGCAGCTGTTTTTTTCTTAATTGGTCTCATAGTAAAAGTTGTCCAGATGATCACAGTGACCGACCCCTTTTTAGGTTTCAGTTATTTTTTTTTACAAATGTTACATTGTATTTGTTACATCAATTTTGTACAAGCATTTAAATCATTGCGCATATTACGTTGTGCATATTCCAGTTTCTGTTGAAGGAAGTGGAGCGTAAACGATACATAGGTACAGAATTTACTTTGAATGTTTTAATGGTTCCCTGTTAGTAACCGCGCTAATCCCCAACCGTGTGCTAAACTAAGTAGATACTCATTTGATCACATGCCAGAGCGCACACGATCAAAGCAGCGCATCGCAGCCTTATGTGCGATCGTGTGTGACAGCCAATTCAATGAATTAACACAAGTGACATACATGCTCAAAATTTTATATTTATTCAAGTAAAAATGTATGGCAACGGAGGTTATTCACTCACAACTTTCAGACATGTTTGGTACACTTTACATGTCTGGAACTCACTCTGTTTTTCCGAAGTTTCTATCCAAATGCGGGTAGAAGTTCTAAGTGATTTTATTGTCCATTCTACAAAGTACCTAGAGAAAAAGAGCACGGACCGATAAGTAGACTAGCACTATGCACTTATTCAGTTTCTCACAACTTCCGTAGCTAGCTTCAGTGAGCTGTTTTTCTGTTTTACAATTATCAGTTCGCTGAGGAGCTCGTAGCTATATAATAAAAAGCAGCACAGGTCGATCTTCAAGGTTAAGCAACGCTTGCCAAGGTTGGTCTGTGGATGGGTGACTATCTTAACATAGCTGGTTTCCTACGTGCCTCGGAAAGCACGTTAAGCCGTTGGTCCCGGCTGTCATTTGTAGATCTTTGGCAGTCGTTACGGATAGTCAGAAGCCAGATAATCTGACACCAGTCTTACCAAGGAGTACCGTGTTACCCAGCCACTCCACGTAAAATACCTACTGGTATTCAGCTGAATCCGGTTTGACTGGAAGCCGACCCCAATATAGTTGGGAAAAAGGCTATATAGGCAGATGAGTTCGCTCACACAAAGGAACAAGTTAACATTGTCTAACTCGGCCGTTCCTTTGTTTGTATGGTCCGATCCTGATATTCTAAGACTATTGACTGTACCGCTTAAATTTACACGTGCACATAGGTACTAGTGCGCTTATATCTTTTAATACAGACTCGCGTGCTTGCTCCGTTTACAGTATACACACTGTAGCTTTTATCCCGAATTGGAAATAACTTGAGCATTTTATAAGTTTTAAGGTCCGGAGTTGGATGCACTAGTAACATTAACATAACTTTATATTCAGTGAAGCCGGGAGCAAACTTACTAGTGACGTCGTAAATTCTGCCAAACTTACAAACACGTTGGATGGAGATTCCGATTTGCAAGTTATAGCTGTCCATGAATTATAATCATGAATAAGAATTTGAAATATGGAAGATCATAAGTCGCGCGTCGATGAATCTTAAAATTTTGGAGGAAATGCAAAATGATTTTTTGTTTTGGGGTGGTGGTAAAAATTTGAATAGGGAATATGCATGAAAAAAATATTTATTATCTATACAGTTTATCGAAAAATATGCAAAAATAAAATACTAACAGTGAAAACAGAATAAAAATTACTCGACGAACAAACGAGATATAATTATTTTAAAGAAGTATGTCTGTCCCTCTCGCTGAAACGCTGTTTTCTATGGCAGCTGTAGGTATAGGCGTCATGGACTTTGACGTCAAAGTTCATTTCGGACTATACTCTTTCTAATT